>CM062809.1:24834545-25150416 GCA_031772625.1 Pinus tabuliformis
AAAGTATACTGCTCCATCAACATTGTTCAGTAAATTCTTCAAAAAAATCTTTTCTATGAGTCAAGTGGTAGGTTGCTCCTGAATCAAGCAACCAATCATTTTTCCAGGAAGCAAGTGAAGCATTAAGTAAATCTTCAGTTACTCCAATATTACATTGTGCCACAACATAGTGAGTGGATTCAGGTGCTTTAACTTTGTCTGTATTCATTAGTTTTACCTTTCTGTTGGTTTCTTTGCTGCTCAATTTTGTCCCATGGTAACTTGCATGTAGAGGCATCATGTGATCCATTTCTTTTGCAGCGTATGTAGTGCAAATCTGCCTTTTCTCCTTGAGAGTGTCTACCCCCCCTACCTCTGAAATATCTTCCTCTTCCTCTTCGACCACCTCTTCCTCTTGAAGAATCTTGAGCAAGATGCTTTTCTTTATGAGCAAGGCACACAACCTCTTCAGAAGATTCAGGGGTTGTCTTCTTTCCAAAAGCTTTCTCTCTTTCAACAATTTTTTTCACAAGAGAGTCAAAGGTAATGTCTTTAAGATTTCCATTTGCTTGCAATGACTCAAGATAATTGGAGTAAGTAGGATAAAGTTCCTTGAGAAAAGCGATAAGAGGAATATCCAAATCAATTTTAGTGGCTTGGATATCATGCATTATAGACTTTACTTCAGATGCAAGAGCAAGAGGATCATTATTTTGCAGTTCAAGAGTGAAGAGTTTAATCATGAGTTGAACAAATTCAAGTGCAGAATGTGAGTCATAGAGTTCTTTCAGCTTTTGTAAGGCTTCGAAAGCAGTTGAAAATGGCGTAATATGGCGACTCACCTCTTCACTTACAGATGTTGTGATTAATGCATAGGCTTTGTTGTTCTTGTTTTCCCAAATGGCGAGCTCTTTGTCTAATGTAGGCTGTTCTGGCTATTTGTCTCCATCTCCAATGCACACTCCTTTCCACAACTCATTGAAAATGAGGGTGTGTTTTATCATTTGGGACCACTCAGGATAGTTCTCCTTGCTAGTGAGAACTATTCCCACAATGGATATGATTGAATGCATACTGTAACAAAAACTTCTGCTACAAAACTTTTACTCTTAATGGGAAAAAAATATAATTATGATATGACTGGACATCGAATTCAACTCGAAAGCAAATGTCAATACCCAAGACTGTAAATACACAAATCTGTACAGTGCATTCAACACTTCATGCCACAATGCTTTGACCCACGACCTAGTTTTTAAAAAACTCTATTCGACACATGGCATTCAACACATTTTATATGCCAAAAAACTTCAACGCATACACAAGTGGGGCAGCGTTACAATGATAGCAGCGTAAATACAATGAAATCACTGGCGTTACAATGAAATCACCATATCAGCGTAAATACAATGATAGCAAGTCGGACTAGCGTTACAATGAAATCACCATATCAATGTAAATACAATGATAACAAGTCGGACCAGACGTTACAATGAAATCACCATATCCAACAATATCTCGTCATGTAAAACCAATTTAAAATAAAAACCATACCCTAGATCTTTAGTCATAAATTCTATGGACATAGAATTATGAGCCCCACACCACGAAATGGGTGAGAGGCTTCAAAAAAATTGGCGTATGCGGCTGATAATGGCCATAAATTACGTGGAAATAGAATTATGATACCAACATTATATAATACCAGCGACCACAAAGGCAACGCTTCCAGAATCTTACTGCAGTCCGGATTGTCAAATTGCAGGTCTGGTTTCTTGGTCTAGAGGTCTCTGTGTGCATTCTCTAGGCGTCCAGGGAGCTGCAATGGACAACATTGCCTCTGAAGATCGATCTGCATGAGAGAATGTTGATTGCAGAAGTTCTACTGTGAGCGTAGACGCTTCTGGTGATGGCACGGGCTCAGAGACATTAAGCCTTGGTACAGGAGAAATGCATTACTCTCATGGTCATGGAGAGAGGCAGTGGACCACGATGATTATGCGCAAAATACACCTTGGTTTCTGAATTTAGGCAGCAAGAAAACAGTGGACAGACTGGGCAGTAGGCACGCAGAGAGGAAGTGGACCACGATGATTATGCACAGAAGACAAAGAGCACAGTAGACAGTGGACAAAAAGCGCAGTAGGCAGACTCCACGGGGGGCAGTGGACAGACTGCAAGAAACTGGCAGAAGGGAGTTACAACTAATTTTGGGAGCTGGCTCTAATACCATGTCAGGCCAGGCAGTAACTCCTTAAAACAAATTGATTCATATCTTATTCCTTCATGTTGGTATTTATTATATACATGAGGGAGAGACTGTTCACTTCATCTCCCGATCACTGTTCATATTACTTATTATTTATTTACATTAAGTATATTCACCCAATCCTGATGAATAGGTGTCAACATATAGGAAGGGAAAGGGAGTTAGGATCTCTCCAAAGATAGGAGAAGGCCCTCATCTCAAGGAGGTAGCTCATAGGGATAATACCTATTGTCCTTTGAGATAACCTAAGGTCAATTGGCCATGCCAAAGCATCTAAAATATTTTGTTTGATTTTATTGGTTGGATGACCAGTGAACTGCTTTTTAAGAGGTGCCTTAAACTTAGAAAGATCCTTAATCAAACAAACGATTGTTCTTTAAATACATATGGTTATTTTGATTTTGAATGGGATGGATAAGAAGAATATAGAGAAGTATAAATGATTTAATATTCACACAGAGTATTTCACCAGTTATAAGAAGAAATTAAGAAAACTGTGTTTTTTATGATCAAGTCATTACAGAAATCTTGTGCAATTTAAATTCAAAGACGAATGTACAATAACAGACAATCCTATAAATTAATCTCTTAATTAAACAACAACTTCACAATGGATTGAAAATGAAACTGAGATTCACTTAATTTTTCAATCGGATGATTGCAAAAGAATTAAATTATATGAGGAATACATAATGGAAAACATAATGAAAACAAATCACAGAGAGACAAGCCATATGAAGTAAATCCAGAATATTTTATTCAATAAAAAATGCTCCAACTTAGTAAAAACCTGTCTGCTAACTAGCTCAAGGGTGCAACCCTGAATATTTCGATAGAATGAAGTATTTAAACAAAAATAAAAAAATATTACAATAAATGCCTGAGTGACAAGGCATGTTATTATTTCTTAAAACTAACTGAAAGGCAGGAATTCAATAAAAAAGAATGAATCTGCACATCTGGCCCTGTTTTGATGGAAAGTTGTTGTTGAGTGACCACTATTCTGGTGTTGCGCTAGCAAAAACTGTTATGTCCTCTAATCTTGATATTTGCACAACTTTCTGTTATGAAACCAGCTCAAGAAAAGATAGATCAACGCCTTAGAATTCAGCCTCTTCGAGGGGGCAACCTCCTTTACATTACATAAATGAACAATTCTTGGATGATTCAAATGACAAAACCTCCTTTCTATATATAGGAGTCTAAGGAGTCACAATATAATCCAGCCGACCTAACAATAATAATATAAAGCCACAAAAATAACAATAGAGGGATTCTATGGGGCACAGAAATAACAATATGGGGGTAATAGGGGCACAACAATATAAATAAGGGGTATAACTACAATAGTAATGGGGTAATCACTAGTATTATAGGGACCCAACATGCCCCTCTCCTTCAAAAAAGTGTTGTCCTCAACGCTTGAGTAGTTCTGGATACTTCTGCATAAAATTCTCATCCTCCCATGTGGAATCTTCAGCGGATAAGTTCTTCCACTTGATAAGATACTCTGAAATTGATCGATTTCGTAGCTGTCGAGTTCTTGTTTCTGTGACTGCTTCCGGTTCCAATATAATTTTTCCTTCCTCGTCAAGTTCTGGCAATATTGTTTGAATTGGGAGCTTGTCACCTATAACCTTCTTTAAACATGAAACATGGAAAACTGGGTGCAATCGAGAAGCTGCAGGAAGCTCCAATTTGTATGCCATAGTACCAATCTTTTGCAACACCTTGTACGGACCATAATACTTTGGTGATAATTTATTATCCTTCTTAGCTTGCTTTAGGGACATTTGCTTATATGGTTGTAGCCGTAGGAATACCCAATCACCTACATCAAAACTTCTTTCACTGCGATGTTGATCTGCCTGTTGTTTCATTCTATTTTGTGCCAACACGAGGTTATCCTTTAAGAGTTGGAGGACTTGTTGTTGATGTTCGATGTGATGTTCCACTGCCTGAACCTTAGAATTTTCTCTTAAATATGATGTGATGGATGGTGGTTGATACCCATAAAGTGCCATAAATGGGGTCATTTTTGTTGCTGTATGGAAGGAAGTGTTATACCACCATTCAGCCAGAGGCAACCATTTGACCCATTGTGTCTGTTTATCAGATACAAAGCAACGAAGATATCCTTCCAAACATTTGTTTACTATCTCAGTTTGCCCATCAGATTGAGGATGATAAGATGAGCTATGAGCTAACTGAGTACCAAGACAAGAAAATAATTCTGTCCAAAAATTTCCAGTGAAAATGGGATCTCTGTCACTTACAATAATCTTTGGGTTTCCATGTAGCTTTTGAATTGTTTCCATAAATGCAGTAGAAACTGTACTGGCTTTAAATGGATGTGATAATGCACAAAAGTGTGCATACTTGGTAAGTCTGTCAACTACCACCATGATGACACTCTTTCCCTCAGACTTGGGTAAACCTGTGATAAAATCCATTGAAACCTCCTCCCAACGTTGGCTTGGAATGGATAAAGGTTGTAATAGACCCGGTGTCTTAATTGTTTCAACTTTATTTTGTTGGCAAACCAAACATTCCGCCACAAACTTTTGAATATCTGATTTAAGGCCATCCCAAAAAAATTCCTTCTTAACCCTGTGGTAAGTTTTTAAAAATCCTGAGTGCCCTCCTAAGGGAGAAGTGTGCAATTCCATAAGAATCTTTTGTTTTAGCTGGGAATTCTTACAGAGGTATAAGCGATCTTTGTACCATAACGAATCATTTTGCCAGCTAAATGTATCAGAAGTACTGGAATCTTGTTGTAGCTTTCGAATAAGTGCCCACACTTCTTCGTCATTCTTCCATTCCTCCCTTGCTTCGTTTATCCAATCTGGTTGGATAATAGAAATGGCACACAACAATGCTTCCACATCCTCATCCTTTCTTGAGAGTGCATCTGCCACCACATTTTGCTTCCCTTTTTTGTAGATGATTTCAAAGTCATAACCCAACATCTTTGTGACCCACTTTTGTTGCTCTTCAGAGGATAATCTTTGTTCTAAAAAGTATTTAAGGCTATCATGATCCGTTTTTACCTTGAAGTGTCTTCCCATTAGGTAGGGTCGCCATTTCTTAAGTGCATGGAGTATTGCCAACATTTCCTTCTCATAAATAGCTTTGCTTAAAAACTTTCCCTTGATTGGACGACTTTCAAAAGCAATGGGTCTTTCATCTTGCATTAGAACAACACCAATTCCATTTCCTGAAGCATCACATTCCACAATAAAGGTTTTTGTGAAGTCCGGTGTAGCTAAGACCGGTGCTTGGCACATTGCCTCTTTAAGATGTTCAAAGGCCTTTGTTGCTTCCGGAGTCCATGAAAATGAATCTTTCTTCAATAATGTTGTTAGAGGTGCTGCTATTCTCCCATAATTCTTAACAAACTTGCGATAATACCCTGTCAACCCAAGAAATCCTCGCAGATGCTTTATGGATGTGGGGATTTTCCATTCCTTAATGGCTTTAATTTTGCTAGGGTCTACCTTAACTCCTTCATGAGATACAATATGACCCAAATATTCCACCTCCTGGACTCCAAAGAAACATTTGGATCTTTTTGCATATAATTGTTTCTCCTCCAATAGTTGTAGCACCCTGTCAACATGTTCAACATGATCCTTCCAAGACTTGCTGTAGATTAGTATATCATCAAAAAATACTAACACAAATTTTCTAAGGAATGGTTTGAAAATTGAATTCATCAAACCTTGAAATGTTGAAGGTGCATTGGTAAGGCCAAAAGGCATGACCAAAAATTCATAATGACCCTCATGAGTTCTAAATGCCGTTTTCGGAATGTCTTCAATCTTCATTCTGATTTGATGATATCCCGAACGAAGATCCAACTTGGTGAAGTAAATTGATCCATGCAATTCATCCAGTAATTCATCAATGACAGGAATGGGGAACTTATCTTTAATAGTGAGCTTGTTGAGCTCCCTATAATCCGGACACATGCGCCATGATCCATCCTTCTTGTGCACCAATACTACTGGAGCTGAGAAAGAACTTTGACTCGGTTGAATTATACCAGCCTCTAGCATTTCTGCAACCATACGTTCAATTTCACTTTTTTGGACATAGGGATATCTGTACGGCCTGATGTTTGGAGGAACACTTCCTGGAATCAGATGAATAGCATGATCATGATCACGCATAGGTGGGAGACCTTTGGGAGTCTCAAATACCTTGGAATGATTGTCCAGGACTTTTTGGAGATCTGGAGAAATAGATGATTCCAATGTGGAAACATCTAGCGAACATAATTGTGCAATTACACCTCTTTGCTCCTTTTTTAGAAGCTTTGTCATGCCATTAGAGCTGATTATCTTTCCTGGTTTCCCTGCAATACCCCTTAATTCAACTTCCTTTCCTTCCGTAGAAAATTTGATGAAAAGTTCTTGAAAATTAAAAGCTATTGTACCCAAGGATTGTAGCCATTGGACTCCTAGTACAACATCAGCACCTCCCATTGGAATGGAAAGCATTGGGCTAGTCAATACATATTCTCCCATGGATAGCTTGATATTATGGCACTTTCCAGAGCAATTTATTGTTCCTCCATTTGCAATCATCACTTGACACTCTGGTGCTGGATATAGGAAGCAATTCAATTCTTTTGCTACCCTACAATGAATAAAATTGTGGGTGCTTCCTGAATCAATCAACACTATTACCTTTTTCTTCTTGATTTGTCCTTCTATCTTGATGGTTTGAGGAGTGGTAATTCCCGCCAATGCATTACAAGATATGGTCGGATTTATTTGTTCTTCATCTAGGCTTTGTTCCTGGAATATATCCTCTTCTTTTGACCTTTCTTGCTCCTTTTCTTCTTCCTCTTCACAATCTATGTAGAATAATTTCTTCTCAGCACACTTATGACCTTTTGTGTATTTGCTATCACAATTGTAACAAAGCCCTTTTGCTCTTTTTTCTTCCAATTGTTGTGGTGTCAACCTTGTAGGTTGTGGAAGACTAGGGGCAACAACACTTCCGTCTTTATAGTTGTGAGTGGTATGCTTCCTAGTTGCCATAATTTTGCTTTCCATTTTTCTTGCTAACCTGAATGCCTTCTCTAATGAATCAGGTTCCCAAAGGCGAACATCATGTTGGATATTATCCTTTAAAGACCCTATGAACACATCAATCCTATGCTCCTCTGGAATATCTTTTACCCTTATGTTCAATTTTTGGAACTCCTCAATGTGCTCCATTATTGAACCCTTTTGTTTGAGACTTATCAATTGGCTAAAAAAAGTGTTGCTTTTTGTATCCTCATAATGTGCTATCAATTCTTCCGTAAAAATTGCCCAAGTGATAAATTGTTTACGAGAACAAAGCCATTGATACCATACAAACTGATTTGGTTCCAAATATACAGTTGCCATACGTACCTTTTGTGTGTTTTGCACATTATTGAGATCGAAGAATTGCTCCATCTGTAATATCCATGTGGCGGGATCCTTGCCATCAAACTTCCTCATATCGATTTTTGGAATATGGTGATTCTTCGATCCAACATTAGCGTCTATGGAATCATGATTAACATTTCTTTTGTTCTCATCATGAGTTTCCTTTACTACCTTTTCACCATTAGTAAGTATTTCTTGTAGAAAATTTGTCAAATCTGTCTTCAAATCTGCCATGCCTGTCTTCAAATTTGTATTCAAATCTATCTTCAAATTGTCCATCTTAGCTTCCATGCCATTCATCTTAGCTTCCACGCCATTTATCTTAGCATCTGTTAGCTTTTGTGAGCGTGACATTTGTTGCACTTGTTCTTGTAATTTTGATATATCATGTAGCATTTCTTCCTCTTCTTCATGAGTCATGCTAGAGCTTTCAGGTTCCTTACTAGGTGTTTGCATTTTCTTTCCTCGGGGCATCAGTTACCATAATGCTCTACTATGCCCTTTGAATTCCTTCAAAATAAAATTTCAAACCAAGCTTAAGCAAAAATTTAAAAAAAATCTACACACCTTTTTTCACTTTGTAGGAGCTCGATATTGCCTCTGATGTATCTCTGTACTTTCCAATCATCTAGTTCTGAATTTGTGACCTGTAGTAGCTCTCTGTGTCCTCTTTCCAATGCCACAAGTCTGATCCAAATTGGATTCTCCAAGAAAGAGTTATGCAAATCTCCCAAGTGACTTGATTATAGACTTTCAGTAGAGCGAACTTGTATGAAGTGCCACGAGTACACTGTTTCGACCTTTGGTTCTGAAAAAAGATATACAAGAAACTACAGTCCGTCCTCTTTCTGTACCTTCTTACGAAATTTCAATCTGATTCCCAGAGAGAAAGTTATGACGATTTTCCCCAGGTCACCTGTTTTGAATGTAATTCAGGAGTCTGCAAAAAAACCAACTTCCTCAGATCATATCTCCGAAAATATCACGCGAAAAGCTCTGAAATTCGGACCCAAGGTTCAGCGAGATTTCTTCTCAAATGGGTTTTTTTTGCGACTTCTGAAACGTCACAGAAAAAAAGTTATAGCGAAAATGCCACGATGACCTGTTTGGAGCAGCGAAACCCTAGAATCCAAAGCTCTGATACCAAATGTTATGAAACCAGCTCAAGAAAAGATAGAAAAGATAGATCAACGCCTTAGAATTCAGCCTCTTCGAGGGGGAAACCTCCTTTACATTACATAAATGAACAATTCTTTGATGATTCAAATGACAAAACCTCCTTTCTATATATAGGAGTCTAAGGAGTCACAATATAATCCAGCCGACCTAACAATAATAATATAAAGCCACAAAAATAACAATAGAGGGATTCTATGGGGCACAGAAATAAAAATATGGGGGTAATAGGGGCACAACAATATAAATAAGGGGTATAACTACAATAGTAATGGGGTAATCACTAGTATTATAGGGACCCAACATTTTCCCACCATTCTTCATCTGAAATTGATATTTTAGTTACTCTGCAGTAGATCTCATCTACCTCGGTATACTTGGCAAGAGTGTGTTTTACAGTAAAAATATGTTTTATCTCATTCTGAATAAAACATATGTTACTGATGGCCTCATAGAATGCCCTGCCTATCATGGAACCTTTGATGTTGGAGGACTTGGTTGTGTCCTTGGAAATGTCCTATAACTTCTTCAAGTAATCCTCCCTGGTCATTAGCTTATCATTGATGACAAACAGTGAAGGCAAACCCTTCTTGTTTAAGGCATCAATTCTTGTGAAAAATCTATTGACTGCAATTTCCAGAGTGTGACACTTCTCAGTTAACTACACTACCAGGTTATTTTTAGTCAGGACTTTCTTTACCTCCATAATGGTTTCAGTCCTGTCATCCACTCCTAGATCATCCAGTTCATACCTGTTCTTAGAATTGAGAAACCTTATTATGTTGTTGGTTGTAGAAGGCATCTCTCCCAGTTGAGCATTTATATTGGCAATTGTCTGGTTTGCCTTTTCCATTAACTCCTTCTGCTAAAAAATGATCTGGATAGATGGCCAAATTTCATCAATCTCCTCTATGATGTTGTTCCAAATAATTTCTTTGACACTACCAAGAGTGTAGCCAATGGAAGACTCAGTGGTTGACTTCTTCCATGCTTCAACTTGATTCTGAGCTCTCTGAAGCTCTGCTGCATGAAAAATGTCAGACTTATTTTGATGATCCTCTAGTAGTTTTATTTGATCATGCAGTTTCTTAATCTCTTTAGTTTGTTGGGACATATTTTGAACTGCATTGGCCAACTGGTCTGTAGCCTCTCCTGTACTGGTGGTAGCTGATATGGCAGTAGGAATGACTATGATAGGAAGTGCTTCTAAAGGAGCTGTCTGTTTAGCAACCTTCTTCTTTTCCTTCATTAATTTCTCCATCTCTGTCTCCATCTGCTTAAGTTGAGCAGTTTGCTCCATGATGGGTTTCATCATCTCTACCTTTTCAGTATCTGTTTCTACAATATCCTTGCCTAGAGGATCTTCAGTAGCTGAGAGTTTCAACTATTTCCTTAGTGCTTCTATATCCAAATTCTTCTTTTTGATCAACTCCTCTACAGAATTGATGTTTAAAGGATCATAACCCAGTTTGATTACCAAATCTTCCAAGGTTTTAATCTTGGTATCTTTGGCAAGAGCTAAAACTTTCTCCATCTTTAGCTGTGACTGAACATTTGCTAGTGTGACCTGTAATTTGGACAAGGTCATAGTTGTGCTAGTTACAGTAGAGAAAACCATTTCTCAAGTCTGTTTATGCATCTCCATTTGGTCAATGGGATGTATGTCCTTGACATCAAAATCAAAAGAGGTCTTCTTATAATATGATGTTCCTTTGGGCTCAAGAATTTGTGCCTGAAGGAATGTCATCTGTATTTTCCCCTTCTCTGAGTCAAAGGCTGACAGTAGCCTGCTTTGGGCACCAAAGGTTTGTTTCCAAAATTGGTTGTATGTGTTTATCTTCAAGGCTTCATTTCTAACCTTTATTTCCTTGAAGATATCCATGATGCTCTTCTCTGGCTTGCTTGAAGTAGATGTACCTGTGTGCATAATCTGCTACTACTCTTGTGAGGTCGTGGAGGTGGTAGGAGACTGTGTAGACTGATCACCCACTAATGAATATACAAGAGTCTCATTAGTGGTGATAAGAGTTTGTTGCTCTAAATCTTTGCTAAGGCTTAGTCTGGAACTAAGCTTAGCCTTCTTTTTGTACATGATTTTAAATCCCTCACTAAAGATATCAGTCCCTAAAGGAGACTCTTCCTCTCTACTCCTCTTGGTTGTCTTCTCTTGCATTGTAGGAGTCTGCACTGTTGATGAGGAGACCTGTTGTTCTTCTGCCTCCTGTAATGTGTTTTCAACCCACTCTGGTTTATTCTTATATTTTTCTATGTCTGGCCTAGGTGTGTGAAAATAAGGAGTAGACTTGGTTTCTACCCTTAATATGGAAATTATCCCTAATGGATCATAGGACCAGGTAAAACTAAGATTAAACTGCATTTTCCTGAGGAGTTTGTCAACCTCTTCACTTGTTGCCCTACTGTTGCAAATAAATGGGCCAACCTGCATTTTTATCTTAAACTGAGACTTTTTCTTGGCAGCAACAAAATGGACTTCATCCATGTTAATCATCTACTTGATGTATTCTAAGGCAAAAATCCTCATTGGGAGGAATTTTGGCAGCTTATATGGTGGCAACTCACATCCAAAAATTCTTATCTCTGTGTAATTCTCATATAAGTACCAGTCTCCTGTTTGTACCTGTTCTGACAGTTGCAAGACCTTTTTTATTTCTTCACTAATCCTTGGTTCAGTTCTGCTACTTAGGAGGCCTATGGCTAGATGGACAAACATCTCAGTAAATAGTTTGTAAGTATATTCTTTCTGATCTTTCATAACTAGAGTGGTCCAGAAAATGACCAATTGTTGGTTTCCTTTCTCATCCAGCTTTTGCAATGACAAGTTCATGTTGTCCCCTTGAAAGTATAGGAACATGTAGACTAAGATAGAGGCATATTTGAATACCTCCTCTGTGGGAAACTTGACCAGTTGCTGATGAATAGACTCTGCAAGAAAATGGTTGAAATTGAACACAATTGAGGGCTTAGCATCATTAGAAAAGATGGATAAAAATCCTATAATGGCCTCATCTACCCATTGATCAGAGTAGTAGCCAAGAAGGTAGGAAATGACAGTGATTATTTGCTTGGCTCTCTTAGGGAATATGGAGGAGGGATAAGGAGGATTTTTCTTTGGTAATGCAGCATCTTGTGTTAAGAATAATTCAAGAGTTTGGGCTCTCTTAGAAAATTCTAATTTCTGGTATATTTCAACCAGAGCTTCATAAGAAAATGGGGTATCATTGTTTACTGTGGGGGCTTGCATCATTTGATCAATAGCCTCGGGGGTTATGGTGAATAAAATTTGTCCAATGGGGTTGACTATGGCCCTTTGGCTTAGAAAATATGAGGCATGCCATTTTCTAATGAAATCAGGAGTTTTGTGAGTATGAGGAAAGATGTAATGAGGTAGGTTTGACTCCCACAGCTGGATATCATCTGATTTGTCAATATATTTATCTTCGAGCCAACAGTACATCTCGAAGAGGTTGAGCTCACAGAGTGTTTCATGGATCTTGTAGTCTCTATCAGCCATAATTATATGGTGAATATCTACAGGAGGCTAGATCAGAGTATTGACAATTTCGTCTGGTCCTTTGTCCTTAGGAGGCATGATAGCTAAGGCTATAAATTCAAATTTGATTGGGAAAGGAGACAATTCTTGGATAGACAAAAAGTTCTGGGGTCAAGAACATGAGGAATAATTGGAAAATGATCAGACAGGTAGTGTCGCTAGCAGTTGACAGTGTCGGGATCTGGCGAGCAACCTGTAATCAAATCAATGGCAGTGATAAAACAAGAATTATGTAACCTATAGACAGATAAGAAGAAGGTTTATATAGGAGTTATGGTTTTCCGTTGGTGGCGCGGGTCCGTTGAGTTAACAGCTAAGCAAATTAAATGCTTAACAAATTGATTATGGAGGGAATGAATATGATTTGATGGGGTTAACAGGCGGATGAGGTGGCAGCAGAGGAATGGCGGATGCGCAACGGTCAAGTAAGTGGTATCGGGAATAAGGAATTCAGCTTTTCGGAGGGGGGAGGGTGAGCGGTTTGTGGTTTTGCTTATGGGGGGTCCAAAACGCTGTGGAGCTGCCACATAGGGGCAGGCGCGGTTTGGTATACCACCCATTTCGGACCCCCCAGCAATAAAGCTCGGATGGCGAGGGGGGACCGAAATTGCATGAGGGATTTCAGATGAAAGGAGATAGGCAGAGATGAAGAGTGATATGGCGGAGAATTAACGTGATGTGATGGGATGGATTGGTGGGGTCGGGAATCGACATTTAATGTAATGTCGGGAAATATGAAATATAAAGGGGGTATGAACTTATGGAAATGAAAATGAAGGGAATGAATTGGTGGAGGGGTGATATGGGTTTAAAACTTAGGATATGAGGTTTTAAAACTTAGGATAGTGTTAATATCCAAAATAATAATATAAACCTTAGAGTAACCTTCACTCTTTTCTCAATTTCTTTTGCACGTGAAAACACAATGGATGTTTGGTTATGGCGCATTTAGACTAGCAGCCTGTGCATTTTTCAAAAACGTAAAAAATAAAAATAAAAAAATGAAATCACTAAATTTCACGTGCATGGCTGGACTGCGGCTACCCTAGCTGCGTTCTCCCTTCCTATCGAGCGGTTCCTTGCCGCAATGGATCTTGGAGGTGGCTCTGAGGCCCCTCCTTCCTCGCCTCCTGAAGTCGAAGCATTCAGGAAGTTAATAGCAGCAGCTGGAAAAAGAATGATCTCCGGATCACAACAGAAGTTTGTGAAAAAACTGGATAATATCCCCACAGTGGTATTGCCGGTGGAAGAAACTTGCAGATCAGCGTTGAATCTAGCCGAAAGGGGTCTTATTGGCTAGTTCACAGGGCTATGGCCATCCCCGAAAGCAGTAGAAGAATGGGTAAAATGAAACTGGATTCCATTGGTTTCAGAAGGAATTAAAAGTCACTTCGTTGGCAAAGGGTTCTTCGTCTTTGTGTTCGACAATGCGGAAGACAGAAGTCTGATCTTCAGGAACGGGCCATATTTTATGGGCCCCCAAGGGCTTTATTTGAATAAATGGTCACCAGATTTCGATCCGGCACAGGATGTGCCCACAACAGTTCCAGTGTGGGTGCGCCTTCCTCATCTCCCTCTTCATTGCTGGAACCAGAGATCGCTGCAGTATATAGGCAATGCCCTAGGCAAATACATAGACCAAGCGGTGAGAAAAGACCAATACTCCTGTGCCCGAATCTGTGTCGAAGTTGACTTGGAAGTTGGTTTACCTGAAGCCATCAAACTTTCGGTTGCAGATTGGACCCACATCCAAGAGCTTGACTACGAACAGCTTCCCTTCAAATGCCGACACTGCCACGAGTACGGGCATTTCGCAAGGTACTGCAAGAAGAAGAGCGAGGAGACAGTAGAGAAAGACAAAGGAGAACAATGGAAGCAAGTAAAAAAACCAACACACAACAGGCAGAATAATAAATCCAAAGGCAAAGAGACGGGGAAAAGATCCGGGCAAGACAGTGGAAACCCTCAAATCTCAGGGAGCATGGAACCAAACAACACCGAGGAAGATAAAAACTCCTTCGAACCTCTCAACACTCCTCCAGAACCACCAGAAGCAGATCGGGAAGGACTCATCCAGATGAATGACTTCGCCTCTCCGGTTTCAGGTAATGTGGAAATCCTTCCCTCAAGTCCGGTTCTAGGTAGTAATTCCTCTCCGTCATATGCAGACATTATAACAACAACAACAACAACAAAAGATCATAGAGAATTTTGGCTCATTGGAGGATGAGACCTTCGAGAGGCCCTCAAAGAGAACCGGAAGGAGAACTCACAAGGAAACTAGAGAAGAAGAAGCAGAAAGACAAAAAACCCTAGGGAGCCAAGCCACCATCGAGATGACTCTCGGGAGAAGCACCAGAACCAGACCTCCCAAGGGAGGTGGACCCATCCCAACAAGCAGTAAGTAATGCAGCTGGTCTCTTGGAACTGCAGGGGATTAGGGAATCCTTCAAAGGCAGAAGCTATTAAAGACTTATTGAAAATGGAACCCACAAACATTCTCATGCTCCAAGAGACAAAAATAGAAGGGGAGCTCCTTCTAAATACAAGCAGCACAAAATGGAAATTTGACAATGGGAAGGCAGTAAGCGCCAGAGGCTCGGCTGGAGGAATAGGCACCTTTTGGTCTGGAAAAATCTTCTCGTTAGAAAGATCCTATGAGACAAAGCATTGGATCTTCACCGAGCTTCGACATACCTCAAGAAATCTCATATTATCTCTCTTTAACTTGTATGTTCCTGTACACTATGCTAAAAAGAGAGAGTGTTAGAAGTCACTCTCTGACTTTTTAGAGCTTCATAATCCAAAGAACATTGTCATAGGAGGAGATCTGAACATTATTATGGATCCCAAAGAGAAGAGAGGAGGTTCTTATACCAAGGATCCTATGCTCTACATAGTGGAAAACCTCATGCTTCAATGGGATCTGGTAGATTTCAAGCCAGTGAAAGGAGAATATACCTAGACCAACAATAGAATAGGGGAGAATCATATCTCAGCCAGGCTGGACAGATTTCTCACCCACAGTTCAATCATGATGGATAGAAGAATCATCTTCTCCAAGATTCTTCCAAAATTAACCTCGGACCACAAGCCAATACTTCTTTGTTTGAAAGAAGAAGAGGACTTAGGCCCACTTCCTTTTCGATTTAGTCCTCTCTAGGCTGAAAGAGAAGGGTTCTTCAAAATAGTTCAAACAGCTTGGCAAAAAGAAGTAACAGGCTCCCCAAGCTTTGTGTGGGAGCAAAAGTTAAAAAATGCAAAGTATGCCTTGAAAGATTGGATAAAGAAGGCTTTAAAAACTCCTACCAACCAGAGGAAAGAAGTTGTCCAACAGCTGGCTGAAATCCAATTTGATTTGGAAAAGACTAAAATCTCTTCATCAGACATTGACAAAGAAAAATCTGCTCAAAGGAATACTTACAGTTACTTCAGAAAAGAAGAAGAATATTGGCGAATTAAGTCTCGCAGCTTGTGGTTAAAAGCTGGAGACAGAAACACTGCATACTTCCACAGACAGTATAGGGCTCAGCTTTCACGAAACCACATCGTTGAAATCACCACTTCCAGTGGGTAGGTGTGCAAAGGTTTTGATCAGATAAAGGAAGCAGCTGGGAACCACTTTCAGACTCTTCTCAGCGCTGAAATGGATGGTTGTGAAGAGGACATAAATGATTTCCTCACTCATATCTCGAACCTATTAACATATATGACAATGACATGCTGTTGAATCCCATCTCGGAAGAGGAAATCTCTAGAATAGTGTGGTCCATGGAGCCCGACAAAGCTCCTGGGCCAGATGGCTTTTCAATTCATTTTTATAGACTATGCTGGGAGATAATTAAATCAGACCTTCTGAGAATGATTCATGGATTCCTGAGGAAAGCTAAGGTTGGAGGTGGAATCAATTCCACCTTCCTTGCCTTAATTCCCAAGGAAGCGAACCCTGGGTCTTTTGAAAGATATAGGCTGATCTCGCTATGCAATGCCTCCTACAAGATTCTGGCTAAACTCCTGGCGAATAGAATCAAACCTCTGCTGCAAAAATTAATTTCTCCAACTCAAGGGGGGTTCGTGAAAGGAAGGCACATCCTGGACAATGTAATTCAAGTCCAAGAAGCTCTGCATTCCAGCCATTCCTGAAAAGAACAAGGTATGCTGATCAAACTGGACATGTCTAACGCTTTTGACAGAGTTAACCGTTCATTTTTGTACAGGGTTCTTTTATCCTTTGGTTTCAGTCAGGAGTTCATTAATCTCATCAAAGCCTGCATAGAAAATATCTGGATCACGCCTTTGGTAAATGGAAGGCCTGCCAACTACTTCCTAGCCACCAGGGGATTGAGGCAAGGCTGCCCTCTATCCCCCTTCCTCTATATTCTGATGGCAGACTCCTTGAGTAGAAAGCTTTCTTTTGAAAAACAAGCTGGCAACATTCTTAGGATTCAAATAGTAAAAGGAATTGAACCCATGAACCATGCTCTGTTCGCAGATGACTCCTTAATGCTTGGAGGAGCTTCTCTGAGAATAGAAAATTCTTTTAAAGTCATCCTCCAAAAATTCTGTAGCATCTCGGGAGCCCTTATAAGTGAGAGGAAAAGCGTTGTGTTTGGATGGAACACAGATCAACACACAATTGAGAAAATTGCAAACCATTTAGGCTTTGTTGGGCACGTTTCCTAGGAAAAAATAAAATACTTAGGCCTTCCTCTAACGCTGGGTTCCAACAGAAACCAATTGTGGGAGGAAGTTATAGCAAAATTCAAGAAGAAAATCGTTGTCTGGGGAGGTTTTTGGCTCACCACAGGAGGCAAGCTCACTTTAATCAAATCTGTTCTTTCGGCACTGCCCACTTTCCAGGCTTCTCTAATGCTGGCTCCAAAAGCAATCTCCGATCAGATTTCAAGGCTCATTCGCGATTTCCTGTGGAATGGAGGCCGTGGAAACAATAACCGATTTCACTTAATAAACTGGGACATGGTGAAGCGACCTATCGTGGAAGGTGGATTGCAAATTAGAGACCCCACGCATGCCAATTTAGCAATGGGATGCAAGTTATTATGGCAGATCCACGCAGAGCCTAGCCATCCGTTCAGCGAATTAATCAAACTTAAATATCTCAACAATCAGTCATTGAGGCAATTCACGATGGAGAAAAATCCAAAAGGATCTTTGGCTTGGAAATTGTGTAGCAGAGGCATTGAATTTTTTAGATCCTACCTGTATCGGATTCCTGGCAATGGCAAAAACACAATGTTATGGAGAGACAACATTATGGGCCATCCTCCTCTTGCAGAAGTTAATGAAATCTCTGAGTTAAGAGCATGGTTACATGTGAAAGGAATCAGGAAAATAGAAGACATCTCGGAATGGGACAGCCATGGGAACTGGCAGCGATGGAAGTTTCCTAGAACTCCAGAACATTTACAAATGCAATTGGAAATTCTTTTTGAAGCAATCTCTGATTTCGCATCGGTCCACAAGGAAGAAGAAGATTCCTGGGGTTGGGGCAAGACTAGGGTCTATTCGGCAGCTCAAGGCTACATTCAGATGCAAACTAGGAAGCAATCGACTCACCAGGAATCTTTTTGGAAGCAGATTTGGGATAGCTTCAGCATCCCCAAAATTAATTTCTTCTTTTGGACTTTGATGCACAAGAAAATTCTGACTGGAGAAAACTTGTGCAAAAGGAATATAGTAGGCCCCCATCGCTGTGTGTTATGAAAATGTGCAAAGGAAACTTCTGATCACTTATTTATAGAGTGCGAGTTCGCGAAGGAGGTCTGGTCCTTTTTCCTGCATGGGCTGAATGTTTTCCCTCCATCTCAGGTCTCGATTGTCTCCATGTTTACCTCTTGGAAAGACAGTTATCCTCATAGCATCACTAGCAAGTCTCTTTGGCACTGAGTGTGGATTGCTGCCCCGAAATATGTCTGCTGGAAGCTTTGGCTCGCCAGGAACGATATCATTTTCAACAATACAGATTGGTCTCCAACAATGGTGGTTGCCCGAGCAAAGGGCTTGCTCTTAGAAACTTTGAATCATTTCCCCGTCAAAGATGACATTTCCCTTCTAATTGAAGAAAGGACGTGGCTAGATGCTTATTCCAGCAGGGTCAGAATCAAAGCAAATTCTCGCCCAATTCAAAAGGAAAGATGGCAAATCCGAGATTCAGAGGACAACTTTCAACATTGGTGGAGATCCCAAGGCAAGTGCACAATCTTCTTCGATGGTGCTTCAAAAGGCAACCCAGGAAAGTCAAGAGCGGGCGAGGTGATTTTTTCACCGAATGGGAACAAAGAAGATAGTTTCAGCTGGGGGCTTGGTCAGAGAACCAACAACCAAGCAGAAATTCTCGGCTTATTGAAAGCTTGTCAAATGGCGAGAGAGGAAAATCCAAGAGAAATCTTAGTCTTTGGAGACTTGGAAGTGTTGATAAAAGTGCTCATTAGTGAGAAAGAGCTAAAGGATCCAGTGCTAAACAAGCTACTAACAAGACTAAAGAGAATTCTGAGAGAAATTCCCTCGGTTCAATTTTACCATATTCTCGGGGGTTTAAACAAGGAAGAGGACAGATTGGAAAATATAGGATGTACGTTGCAAATTGGGATGATAAGTACAAATGTTGATTCCCCGATCAAGGCAATAATCCCCTGAGTGGGAAGGTTGTGCTTCTGACTTTCCAAAGAATGTATTTTGGTTGTTTGGCGTAGCCCAACCTGATTCTCTCTATAAATAAAACATAACCGTTTCAGTTAAAAAAAAAAAAAAAAAAACCGTAAAATGAAACCTTCCTTTTATTTTTCTTCCCTAACATTTTATTTTCCTTTGCCTTCTTTATTTAGGGCAGCTAACCCTGAAAATTGTATTCATATGGATGCCTATAAAACATCAAATTTTCCTAACATTTTAACTTTTCATTCCTTTGCAGCCATATCCTATCTTAACATTTTCAAAATTATTTGACTAATATGCTAACTTATCAAAACTAGATAATGTTACAACATCAACTCCAGCTGGGGACTGCTTCCCCCTGTGGGATGCAGAGAACAAGCAGATCCAAGTGCCTTCTCCTTGGCTATGGAGTCTTTGTTGAAACAGATACTCACTTGCAATTTTCAAAAATAAATAAACTCTTTGAATATTTACAGATGATAAATGAATGAAGAATCAATATTGTATGTAGTGTTTCAAGTATCTCCCATTCACTGGCAATGAGGAATACTCTCCTTCTAGATTCTGTAGAATAAATGTATTGTTCCCTTTGACTTTTGCAATGCTGAATGGACCAAACCAAAGGTTTTCAAATTTTTCATGCTTGCCTTTGTCTTCTCTCCTTGTATCCCATCTCAGCACTAGGTCACCTTTCTTTAAATTTCTCTCTCTAGCCTTTCTGTCAAACAATTCTTTCATCTTGTTCTGGTATTTCCTTAGCTTGTACTAAATTTCATCCCTGTCTTCATTCAACTCAATTATTTGATTAATCCTTCTTGAGAAATCATCTTTTTCTTCATAAGATTCTTGGAGGAACCTCATAACAGGGAAAGATAAATAAGTAGGAAAAATTCCTTCCTTGCTATAAACTAATTGGAAAGGAGACTTACATGTTGATCTTTTAGGAGAAACTCTATTTTCCCAAATGGCATGAATAAGATGGATGTCCCAACTCTTTTTATGGTCTTCAAGAGTCTTCTTAATGACATTAACTAAGCTCTTGTTGGAAGACTCTGCTAGCCCATTACCCTATGGATAGTATGGTGTAGAATGGTGTAAAAGGATTGAATACTTTTGACATAATTCAATCATTTTAACGTTGTTGAAAGCTGTTGCATTATCTGTAACAATCTGTTGAGGACATCCAAATCTTGACAGGATGTTTTCTTCAAGAAATTTAATTACAACAGTATCAGTGGCATTTTTCACCGATATGGCTTCTACCCACTTGGTAAAATAATATGTGGCAGTTAAAATCCATCTATGTTGATTGCTTGACTGTGGATGAATTTCCCCTATAAAGTCTAGTCCCCATTGAAGAAAAGGAGCATCAACTGATACTGGAACCAAGGGAAGTGCTGACAGTTTTTGTTTTCCTGCAAACAATTGGCATTCTTTGCAACTTCTTACTCTTGCTCCAACTTCTTTGAAAAGTGTGGGCCAATAGAAACCTGCTTTTAGAATTTTGTAGGTTGTTGCTCTCCAGGCATAGTGTCCACCACAAAACCCTACATGGAACTGGTCTATAATACCTTCTGTTTCATTTTCAATTAAGCACAAAAGAAGGATATTAAGAGGGTCTTTCCAGTACAGATTAGCATTAATAATGCAGTATTTCACTGCTTTAAGCTTGAGGGCTTTGCACTGTTTCAAATTTAGCTCAGCTGGACATTGAAAATTTCTAAGAAACTGCACAATATCAGAATACCAATCAGAAAGTAGATATTTGTGATCTATATGAACAAGAATGGCTTGATCTGAAGGAAGAGGTTCTTGTGGATTCTCCCCTTCTCTAAGAGGAGGAGGTTTTTGTGGATTCTCCTCTTCTCTAAGAGGATGAGGTTCTTGTGGATTCTCCTCTTCTCTAAGAGGAGGAGGTTCTTATGGATTCTCCCCCTCTAAGAGGAGGAGGTTCTTTTGGATTCTCCTCTGTTGTTAAGGAAGGTTCTTGTGGATTCTCCTCTGTTGTTAAGGAAGGCTCTTATGGATTATCCCCTGATGACATTAAGGAAGGTTCTTGTAGATTCTCCCCTGATGACATTGAAGAAGGTTCTTGTGGATTCTCCCCTGATGACATTTCAGAAACCAGATTTATCCCCAATACTTTGCAGTGGACTCAGCTAACAATTTGCCCAGGCCTTGGCCTTTTACTAGTTTTGTGGTTTTTATTTCAAGGTCAAATTGAAGGATTTTAGAAATCCATCTCCCTCTTCTCCCATCAGTATCAGGTTGAGTCAAGACAGTTTTAACAGCATGATTAGGGACATAAGCTGTGATGTGTGAATGCAAGACATAGGTTCTAAAGGCTTTGAGGGCTTGAATTAAGGCATAAGCTTGTTTTTCAATAATATCATACCTGAGTTCAACATCTCTCATTACTTTTGAAAAGAAGGCTATGGGCTGGTCATCACCATTTGTATTCTTCTGTAAAAGTACAACAACTAAGGTTGTTTCAGATGCAAAAGAAAATATGCTAAAGGGTGAAGAATAGTCAGGGCTAGCTAATGTAGGGGCCTCAGATATAGCCTTTTTGATCTGGTCAAAAGCATACCTAGCAGGGACTGTCCATTTCACTTCATTATTTTTCTTAAGCATATTTGTTATATCTTTAACTATCTCAGCATAATTTGGGATGAACCTTATGAGAAAATTGATCTTTCCAAGGAAGGTTTGAATCTCTTTCTTATTCCTTGGCAGAGATAGGGTCTGAATAGCTGAAACTCTTTTTGGGTCAATTATAACTCCCTCCTTGGAGATTATATGCCCTAGTAATTTCCCTTCCTTCACAGAAAACAAATATTTCTTCGGATTGATGGATATGCTAAATTTCCTGCACCTATCAAAAACCTTGCTCAAGTGTTTTAAATGATTTTCATCAGAATCAGAGAAAACAGTTAAATCGTCTAAATAAATAATAGTAAATTCAGATGTTTTACCAACAAATGTTAAATCCGTATCTCTATTGAAAGTGGCTCCAACATTGGTTAGCCCGAATGGCATTCTGGCATACATAAATGTACCCCATGGTGTGGTGAAAGCAGTTTTGTCTTGGTCAGCTTCACTTACCATGATCTGATTATAACCAGAAAATCCATCTAGCATAGAGATCCTATTGGCACCTGAAACTTTTTGAAGTAGATGGTCCATTTTAGGCAATGGATAGTTATCTTTTAAGGACGATTTGTTCAAGTTTCGGAAATCTACACATAGCCTAATCTCACCATTCTTCTTCCTAACAGGAACTAGGTTGGCTACCCAATTAGAATACCTTAAAGGCACTATGATATGAGCATCAAGCAGCTTTTTAAGTTCCTTTTCAATGGTTGGCAATAGTATGGGATTAATTCTTCTTAACTTTTGTTGAAAGGGTTTTGCTTCTAGTTTCAAAGGAATCTTATGCTCAATCAAAGATGTGTCATAAGTTTTCAATTCATTATAAGACCAGGAAAAAACATCTTTATAGTTCTTAAGAAGATTCAGGTATTTGAATTTAACATCCGAAGGTAAAGTTGAAGACAGTTTAACATTTCTCACATCATCCAAAGTCCCAATATTACATTCTTTGATTTCCTCTTTTGGTGAGTGAAACAAAGGATTTTTAGAGACATCATTATTATCGAATAGTTTTTCCAATGGGACTAATCCTTTAGGGATAAAATTATTAGATAACTGGATGATATCATGATCAAGAATTTTAGGACTGAATGAAGTTTCTGGATTCTGTTGATCTAATTCTTGGACAACTTGTTGATCTTCTTCAATTTGCATATTTGAGAATTCATCAATGACTTGAAGAAAAGATTTTAATTGTTCATCATCTTCAAAAATCTGCCAATGTTTAAGGTTATCAGGAATTGATGGCCGATACTTGACTTGGATTTGATATTCTAACGATACTGGCTCAGGGATTTTGAAGGAGCTTGCTGAGACAGCTAGTGAATCAACATGCATGTTTTCATCTCTGGGAATAGCAGTTATGTTAAAACCTTGGAAGAAATTCTCAATTGTGTCCCAAGCTTCATTTCTGTAGGATCTAAGCCTTGGGTGTTTAGTTTGACATAAATTTCTAACTTGGTTTACTATAAGCTCAGAGTCAGAAAAGACACTCAAGTTTTGGACCTTTAGACTCCTAGCTAACTCAAGACCAAGAAGAAAAGCCTCATACTCAGCCACATTATTAGTGACTTCAAATTCAAGTTTACATGACTGAGTTATGTTTTCTTTATTTGGTGATATAAGAACAATTCCTGCTCCTGCTCCTTCCTTTGAGCAAGAGCCATCAAAATAAAGTTTCCAGATATCTGATTCTACAATTTTAGGCTGGGAAACAATATTTTCAATGGAAAGTTGAGTGTTTGATGCATTTTGTGAAGACAAGTGAAAACAACCAAAATCCTGATCTACTGCATAGATAGGGTGGTTCTTTGCTTGATCAGACCTACAAACAATATGAAGGAAACAGACTTCCCTATATAACCTTAAGTGCTCACCTCCATAGACTAGGATAGTAGAAAAAGACATGTCCATCTGAAGTGACCCTCCAAGTTTAGCACAACATGATCTAGATAGAAGCATGCCAAACTTGGCAGGAATATTAGTGACAACTATGTCTAGAACTATACTTTTGACAGGTATTTGAGCTAAGGTCACAACTAGGTCTTTGATCAATCCTAGGCATGGTACTTTATTTGACTCAAAGGTGTAAAGGCCATCATAGGAATGGGGACTTGTAACTGAAGCTGGTCCATTATTACCTTTGGCATAAGGTTATGAGAGGCTCCAAAATCCAACATGCAGTTATACAAAAGAAAATCATGAGCTTTTAATGTTACATAAAATGGTGGAACAATTTCATCGATCATATCAAAACTAGGGCCAAATACAACCGAGGGTTTTTCATCCTGCAAACTAATAACATCTCCCTCAGCATCTACACTAGAAGACTGTATCCATTTAGACACTTGATTTTTGTAACCAGGATTTTTGGAAAGTTCAGCTAAAGGTATAGGAATCTTGACCCTTTCCAATTCCTTTTCAATATTAAAAGTAGTCAAAACAGTCTTATCAAATGGAAGGGTTTCAGTGGATGACTTTGTAGTCTGAGGGGTTGGAGTTTGTGTTTGAATGGTTTTCATTGCAGGTTCGATTATGGTGGTGGATTTTGGAGGTCTACCAGGACCTGATCTAGGTCTTAGATCATACCTCTTATTCAATTCTGCAATTAAAAATTCAGAGAATGCTTGGTATCTGGAAATTTGAGTATCTCCTACTTCTAGTTCGAAAGACTGAGATGAAGATGAAGGAACTATGGCCATTTGTATTGCTGAAGAATCAATATTATTGATATCTTCAGTAATTAAAGGGCCTGTATCTTGTGACTGTTGATCATCAATAAGCAAGGGTGGTTGAATGTTTTGGTCAGAACCTGGTCTCTGAAGAATTTTCATTTGAGGAGCTCTTCTGAATTGAGTTTGAGCTTGAGGTCTAACAGTAGTTTGTTGAGCAGCTCTAGGCTGAGTTTCAATTTTTGAAATCTTGTTAGAAAGGTTCCTAAGCAAAGATGTAATTTCATCAATTTTCTGATCTTCAAGTTTAGATTTGGAGGAGGATGAATCATCAATCTTAGCTTTTAGTTTTCTTTCTTCTTTTTCTGCTTTAGCCTTAAGTTTACTAGAAGTTGACCTATTGGCTTCTACCTCTATAGCATTTGTCTGCATGTCTTCTAATGTATTAGAAACTCTTTCCCTTAGCATGACTACAAAGTCATCATCAAATGCTTTAGAAAATCTGACCTTTGCAGCTGCTACTAGTGGTTTACAATCAGCAGGCATTTTATGATAGAGTTTGTTGAATCTTTTAATGAATTCAGCAACTGGTTCTCCTGGGTTTCTCTTTAATTCCTCAAATTCAGTAAGGAAGTAAACATGATCTTTCTTTACCCCCCATTGGTTTTTGAAGATGGTTATGAGTTCATTCCAAGTTCTGATAGAGTCAGCTCTGAGTTGCCTAAACCAGATCCTAACATTTCCTTCTAGGGATTGTACAAATAATCTCATATAAACATTTTCCTCTTCAATGTTCATATTGTCAGCAAAATCTAGGAAGGCTGACACATGATCTTCTGCTGAGGGTCCTATTTCTCCATTAAATCTTGGCAAATGCTTTAAGTATCCATCAGGAAAATTTCCCAAGTTTGCAGGGAGAACTAGGGAAGCATACCTAGCTTGAACAATGGGTCGAAAAGCCATGACAACAGGAGGAGTATGGGGTGTCTGGGTGGATGTTGATGAGGAAGAGGAAGATGATGAAGATGAAGGAGATGAAGATGAGTCAGTAGGTGTATTAATGTGTGGAGGAGAGGGAGGAGACCTATTTAAGGGTTTGAAAGGGGTTTTAATAACCAATTTCTGAACTCCTAGTGGGAAGTCTTCCTTATTTTCAAATAAAGGATTCGAGTAGACAAAAAGTGTCTCTTCAAAATTAATTGAGGATGATGGAATAGAATAAGGATCTGGAGTAATGAAATCTTGAGGTTTGAATTCAGGTGAATGTAAACCCAATTCTTCCTTGAATGAAGATGATTTGATAGGAATGGATGGAACTTGATATGTTTCAAGTGACTGTATCAAAGAGGCTGATGGAAGATCTACTCCTTTGAAAATAAGATCAGAGACCCTAGGAGGTAGTTCAGTCCAATGAGGGTGAGTTGGTATAAATGAGAATGGATCTACAGATGGAAAGTCTTCATGGTGTAAAGTTGGAGAAGAAGAAGGTGTTCTACGTCTTCTCCTTGAAGAGGCTCCCCTAATGAGTCTTTATGGGTCTGGCAGAGGGTTAACAATCTCATAATCAGAATGTGATCTTGTATGCTTATAGGGAGCCAGCTTGGACCAGTGGAATCGCCAGGTGAAAGATTTTGACCTATGACCTTATCCTTTATTCACCTTAAAAGGAAAGGAAAATCGTTGCCCCAGGGAAAATTTAACTTTCAGTTCTTCGCTCCCCGGCAATGACGCCAATCTGATGTTGTCCTTTGAGATAACCCAAGGTCAATTGGCTATGCCAAAGCATCTAAAATATTTTGTTTGATTTTAATGGTTGGATGACTAGTGAACTGCTTTTTAACAGGTGCCTTAAACTTAGAAAGATCCTTAATAAATCAAAAGGTTGTTCTTTAAATACATATGGTTATTTTGATTTTAAATGGGATGGATAAGAAGAATATAGAGAAGTATAAATGGTTTAATATTCAGACAAAGTATTTCACCATTTATAAGCAGAAATTAAGAAAATTGTGTTTTCTTAATTAACATAATATAATCATGTCATTACTGAAATCTTGTGCAACTTAAATTCAAAGAGGAATTTACAATAACAGACAATCCTATAAATTAATCTCTTAATTAAACTACAACTTCACAACTAAATGAAAATGAAACTGAGATTCACTTAAATTTTCAATCAGATGACTGTAAAAGAATTAAATTATACGAGGAATGCATAATGGAAAACGTAATGAAAACAACTCACAGAGATACAAGCCATATGAAGTAAATCTGGAATCTTTTATTCAATAAAAAATGCTCCAACTTAGTACAAATCTGTCTAGTAACTAGCTCAAGGGCGCAACCCTGAATACTTCGAAAGAATGAAGTATTAAACACAAAATATTACAATAAATGCCCGAGTGAAAAGGCATGCTATTATTTCTTAAAACTAACTGAAAGGGAAGGAATTTGATATAAAAGAATGAATTTGCACATCTGGCCCTGTTTTGATGGACAGTTGTTACTAAGTGGCCACTATTCTAGTGTTGTGTTGGCAAAACCTGATCTATCCTCTAATCCTGATATTCGCACAACTTTTCCCACCGTTCTTCATTTGGAATTGATATTTTAGTTACTCTACGGTAGATCTCATCTACCTCAGTATACTTGGAAAAAGTGGGTTTTACAGTAAAAATATGTTTTATCTCATTCTGAATAAAACATATGTTACTGATGGCCTCATAGAATGCCCTGCCTGTCATGGAACCTTTGATGTTGGAGGACTTGGCTGTGTCCTTGGCAATGTCATGTAGCTTCTTCAAGTAATCCTCCCTAGTCATTATCTTATCATTGATGACAAACAGTGAAGGCAGACCCTTCTTGTTTAAGGCATCAATTCTTGTGAAAAATCTGTTGACTGCAATTTCCAGAGTGTGACACTTCTCAATTAACTGCACTACCAAGTTCTTTTTAGTCAGGACTTTCTTTACCTCCATAATGGTTTCAGTCTTGTCATCCACTCCTAGATCATCTAGTTCATACATGTTCTTAGAATTGAGAAACCTTATTATGTTATTTGCTATAGAAGGCATCTCTCCCAGTTGAGAATTTATATTGGCAATTGTCTTCTTTGCCTTTTCCATTAACTCCTTCTGCTAAAAAATGATCTGGATACATGGCCAGATTTCATCAATCTCCTCTATGATGTTGTTCCAGATAATTTCTTTGACACTACCAAGAATGTAGCCAATGGAAGACTCAGTGGCTGACTTCTTCCATGCTTCAACTTAATTCTGAGCTCTCTGAAGCTCTGCTGCATGAAAAATTGTCAAACTTCCTTTGATGATCCTCCATTAGCTTTATTTGATCATGCAGTTTCTTAATCTCTTCAGTCTGCAGGGACATATTTTGAACTGCACTGCCCAACTGGTTTGCAGCCTCTTCTGTACTAGTGGTAGTTGATATGGCAGTCAGAATGACTGTGATAGGAAGTGCTTCTAAAGGAGCATTTTGTTTAGCAGCCTTCTACTTTTCCTTGATTAATTTCTCCATCTCTGTCTCCATCTGCTTAAGCTGAGCACTCTGTTCCATGATGAGTTTCATCATGTCTACCTTTTTAGTCTCCTCATCATTTGAAACTCCCAGCTACTGAAGATCCTCTAGGCAAGGATATTGTAGAAACATAGACTGAAAAGGTAGACATGATGAAACTCATCATGGAGCAGACTTCTCGTCTTAAGCAGATGGAGAAATTAATCAAGGAAAAGGAGAAGACTGCTAAACAGACTGCTCCTTTAGAAGCACTTCCTATCATAGTCATTGTTGATGAGGAGACCTGTTGTTCTTCTGCCTCCTGTAATGTGTTTTCAACCCACTCTTGCTGATTCTTATATTTTTCTATCTCTGGCCTAAGTGTGTGAAAATAAGGAGTAGACTTGGTTTCTACCCTTAATCTGGAAATTATCCCTAATGGATCATAGGACTAGGTAAAACTAAGATTAAACTGCATTTCCCTGAGGAGTTTGTCAGCCTCTTGACCTGCTGCTCTATTGTTGCAAATGAATGGGCCAACCTGTGTTTTTATCTTAAACTGAGACTTTTTCTTGGCAGCAAAAAATGGACTTCATCCATGTTGATCATCTGCCTAATGTATTCTAAGGCAAAAATCTTCATTGGGATGAATTTTGGCAGCTTATGTGGTGGTAGCTCGCATCCAAAAATCCTTATCTCTGTGTAATTATCATATAAGTACCAGTCTCTTGTTTGTACCTGTTCTGACAACTGCAAGACCTTTTTTTATTTCTTCACTAATCATTGGTTCAATTCTGCTGCTTATGAGGCCTATGGATGGATGGAAAAACATCTTAGTAAATTGTTTGGAAGTATATTCCTTCTGCTCTTTCATAACTAGAGTGGTCCAAAAAATGACCGACTGTTGGTTTCCTTTCTCAACCAACTTTTGCAATGACAAGTTCATGTTGTCCCCCTGAAAATATAGGAACATGTAGACTAAGACAGAGGCATATTTGAATACCTCCTCTGTGGGAAACTTGACCAGTTGTTGATGAATAGACTCTGCAAGAAAATGGTTGAAATTGAACACAATTGAGGGCTTAGCGTCATTAGAAAAGATGGATAAAAAGCCTATAATGGCCTCATCTATCCATTGATCAGAGTAGTAGCCAAGAAGGTAGGAAATGACAGTGATTATTTGCTCAGCTCTCTTGGGGAATATGGAGGAGGGATAAGGAGGATTTTTCTTTGGTAATGCAGCATCTTGTGTTAAGAATAATTCAAGAGTTTGGGCTCTCTTAGCAAAGTCTAATTTCTGGTATATTTCAACCAAATCTTCATAAGAAAATGGGGTATCATTGTTTACTATAGGGGCTTGCATCATTTGATCAATAGCCTCGGGGGTTATGGTGAATAAAATTTGTCCATTGGGGTTGACTATGGCCCTTTGGCTTAGCAAATATGAGGCATGACATTTTCTAATGAAATCAGGAGTGTTGTGGGTATGAGGAAAGATGTAATGAGGTAGGTTTGACTCCCACAGCTGGATATCATCTGATTTGTCAATATATTTATCTTCGAGCCAGCAGTACATCTCGAAGAGGTCAAGCTCACAGAGTGTTTTGTGGATCTTGTAGTCTCTATCAGCCATAGGGATATGGTGAAGATCTACAGGAGGATAGATCAGAGCATTGACAATTTCCTCTGGTCCTTTGTCCTTAGGAGGCATGATATCTAAGGCTATAAATGAAAATTTGAATGGGAAATGAGACAATTCACGAGAAAAACTGAAAGTTCTAAGGTCGGGAACAGAAGGAATAATTGGAAAATGATTAGACAGGTAGTGTCACTAGCAGTTGACAATGTCGGGATCTGGCGAGCAACCTGTAATCAAATCAATGGCAGTGATAAAACAAGAATTATGTAACATGTAGACAAGTAAGAAGAAGGTTTATATAGGAGTTTTGGTTTTCCATTGGTGGCGCAGGTCTGTTGAGTTAATGGCTAAGAAAATTAAATGCTTAACAGATTGATCATGGAGGGAATGAATGTGATTTGATGGGGTTAACGGGCGGTTGAGATGGCAGTAAAGGAATGGCGGATGCGCAACGGTCACGTAAGTGGCATTGAGAATAAGGAATTCAACTTTTTTTTTTTTTTTTGGGGGGGGGGGGGGGGGGGGGGGTGAGCGGTTTGTGGTTTTGCTCATGGGGGGTCCGAAATGCTATGGAGTTGCCACGTAGGGGCGGCCACGGTTTGGTATACCGCCTGTTTCAGACCCCTTGACGGTAAATCTCGGATGGCAAGAGGGGGCCGAAATTGCATGAGGGTCGTCAGATGAGAGGAGATAGGCGGAGATGAAGAATAATATGGTGGAGAATTAATGTGATGTGATGGGATGGATTGGTGGGGTCGGGAATCGACATTTAATGTAATGTCAGGAAATATGAAATATAAGGGGGGTATGAACTTAGGGAAATGAAAATGAAGGGAATGAATTGGCGGAGGGGTGATATGGGTTTAAAACTTAGGATATGGGGTTTTAAAACTTAGGATAGTGTTAATATCCAAAATAAGCATATAAACCTTAGAGTAACCTTCACTCTTTTTTCAATTTCTTCTGCACATGAAAACACAATGGATGTTTGGTTATGGCGCATTTAGACTAGCAGCCTGTGCATTTTTCAAAAACATAAAATGAAGCCTTTCTTTTCTTTTGCTTCCCTAATATTTTATTTTCCTTTGCCTTCTTTATTTAGGGCAGCTAACACCTAACATTTTATTGATATGGATGCCTATAAAACATCAAATTTTCCTAACATTTTAACTTTTCATTTCTTTGCATCCATATCCTATCTCAACATTTTCAAAATTATTTGACTAATATGCTAACTTATCAAAACTAGATAATGTTACAACAAGACCAAAGGGCCAAGTTGAGAGAACTCGACCTCATCAACGTCGAACAACCTCCAACTCATCGTTCTAGAAGCCTTTAGATCACGAAGATTCTTGTCGTTATTGGGAAAAATTTCCTTTAAGGGATCTTCGACGGTATCCAAGCCAAAAGCGCACTAGCAGTGCGAGGCTAGTGAAGTGAAACTAGCGACCAGGACGGGTTACCAATGTCAAGGAAGTGATGATCCTCAAATAAGGTTTTTAGAGTCCTTTTCTTCAGGGGAAGCTCAAAGCATTTTTCCATCAGTGTTTGTTGGCTTAGTGTCCTGACCCAGGTTAAGAGTTAGTTGCACCAAACAAATCCCTGCACTACTGGCCCTTTCGGCATCAATCCACGGAGTGCAAACTGAAGTCTCTTCCGAAGCAGTATGGGGGGATGCTGGAACCAAGTTTCCACACCCGGAGATTAGCATGATGTCGTTTTATGCCCTAAATCCGCTTTCGCGCAGATCGATAAGCCTTTATGGCTTATCGATATAACTCCCTTTAATCAGCCTATAGACCTCCGCGAAGGTCTATGACTATCTTTCACAAACCTTTAACAAACTAATCAGTTACTTACACACATAAGAGATTACTCTTAATCCAATAATTACTCAGATCAACTTAAGTGTTTGATAACTTTAACATACAACAAGATAATCTTCGTGTAAATAGTTAACATCAATTGCGTTTATATAACAATATAAAACAAGCAAAATCGTGCATCAATACAATATTATTTCATAAACCCACCATTCATCACAACATAAGCGCATTCAGTCATAACAGAAGTAAATAGACAAAACACATGAATTTTTGCAGTAATCTTCTTTATTGATAATCAATTCAAGCTTGCAGACTCAAGACCTCCCTGCGCACTCAGCTACAGGGATTCGTGCACTCAGCTGCGGACTCTACTCTATGCCTCTGCACACTCAGCTGGAGAGGCTTTCTTCCTACTCTTATGTGCTAAATATTCTAGAATTGTCCCATAGACAAACTTCATTACTTCCTGCCTTAGACATCCTAAGACACACTTATTTATATAATCCCATGGTCTGCGGACCATGGGTAGATCCTTAAAAAGCTGACTCAATTTACATAAAGAAGGGTAAAACCCTTTATGACTCTTTAACTATCTACGTGCTCTGCTGCCACAATTTGCGGAGACTTTACGTCTTTATACAACAAAACTTGGGCTTTTGCCCCAAATATGACCCTAGGGGACCCCATCCCAACAGGCCCCCAGCAAAAAGATCGTGACTCACCCTCCAGTCACTCGGTTGGCACAGAGATCTTACTGCAAAGATCCCTTAGCTCCACCTGTGCAACTGCTACCTCATTCGTGCTCTGCATGGCTGCCTGCTTGATCTGTTCCACCAGCTCCTCTATGCCTCATTCTGCACTATCCTGCTTGATTTTATGTTGCGTACTTTGCAAGTTTGTCAATTTCTCCAGAATATTGGTGGAGATGATGTAGGCTTCATCCAACCAAGGCCCCAATCTTGCCTTGAGAAAGACCGTTTTCTTTTGCGTTGCTTCCACATGTGTTAGCAACTGCTTCGCCTACTGTAGCTTGGCAAGGCATTGTGTTGTAGCAATGGTGTGCGCTGTCACCCTCGCTTCATCGTATTGTTGTTGGAACTCGTGAAATTCTATATTCAAGACCTACAGGGTGGGATCCTCCTACAGAGCAATGACTACCTCCATTGCCTGCTCAAATAACGCGGTGTAGCCTACCACCACGGTATCTATCGTCGCGACTCCATCCTTCACAGCAGCTTCACGCTGGTCCCTTACTTCTAGTGGGGTTGAAGGTTGTGACTTCAACTCCAGTTTAGTTATCTTTAGGTTCAGTTCGAACTGAACTCTAGCCACCTCTGCTTTGGCATCGCGCACAGTCGTGGCAAGTTTTCTGATCTTTGCCTCCAATGGTGCGTCCTCTAGGATATACAATTCTGGCACCGTTCTACATGCTTCTGCCACTGTGGCCGCCAACTGGGCGCTCTGCGCCTGGATTGTGTCCTTGGCCTTCAGCGCCTCTGTCTTCTCAACGAACATTTGTTCGTTGTTCACCCGATACTCACTGATGAGGTTGAGCGCGCGCTGCTCCCAAGCTCTGAACTCTACTGTCACACCTACCTACAGCGTGTGAAGGTACTCATTGGGGAGTGCGGCCAGGTTGAGGCTGATATTCTTCAAAGAACTTACGATGACCTTGTCATTGGTCGCCTCTGCGCTCAAGGCTCCATTTGGCAGCGCGACTGCCCAGAGATCCAGTGATTGAACCATCTCTGCTGCCTGAGTGGTCCCTGATGCCAAACTTGTTGATGCAGCGCTGATCTGCCCTACACCTACCTGGATCCAAGTCATCTGAATCTACAACTCACGCAGATCCTTCTGAATGGTACTCGACACCTGTTGTTGCTGCTACTCAAACTGTTGCAGTAGTTCTACGATGGTATCGTGCACCTTGTCTCCAATCTCATCAAGGTTGTCATTTGTTAGAGTGATTGGGTCCAGCGATGGTTTGGTTGCTTTTGATTTCTTTTGTGGCCCTTCCTTTCCTTGTTCCCTATACCTTTTGATTCAGGAGGGGGTCCTCTGCTCCTCCTGGCCCCGTCGCCCTGCGCTAACTGCTCCTCCTCCTCTGTTTGGGACAAAGGAGACTTACCCCTGTGCTCGGAGACACGCTCTTCTTATTTAGCCTACTTCTTCGCAGAACACTCCACTTCCACCTGAGCCTTCTCCTCGACCTTTTTTCTCCGCTTCTAAGCCAATTGCTGGACCTTCTGGTTTGTTGCTTCCTTCTTCTTCTTTTCTGCGAATTCGCTGGTGCCCGCATCCAGATCGGATGGAGTGTGCCAATCTATCGGGCAAGGCTTGATGACCTCCTAAATAGCGTCTTCTGTAGCAAGGTAAGGTAGGTCAAACCATTTTCGCTGCAAATCCTTTCGCGCCCAAATGTATACTGGGTGGAAGTACCCTTTAAATTCCGCATATTATGAAAGTTGCTCAAACACGGTTGGGGACAACCGTGGCTTCTGATTGATGGCCATGAGAATGCTCACCTCCATAAGCACCCAGAAGACTTTGGTTTCGGTAACGCGCATGACGTCCTTTATTTCCCAGAGGGATGCAAATTGTGCAGCCTCTGGCAAATCTTTCTCCACGAGAGGAAACTGACTGTCCTCCGGTAGATCCCAAGCGACGAGCACAATGGAGAGCAACAACCATGAACAATGGAATGTTTTACTCTCATCCTGCGCCTCTCGACATATTGCAAGGAACTCGCTACAAAGGTAGTGCACCCAGTTGAACTGCACGCCCTCTGCGCATTGTGAAACCAAAGAAATCACTGGCGCCAGAACCTCGTCTGCGCGGCATTTCCTCATAACTTTGCTCGTAAGGATCTGCATGACAATATTTATCGTGGGGTCGGTGATAGAGGTGATCGAGTACTCGCGCAACTTCGTCACGAGTTTGAACTTATCCTTCAACTTTTCAGTGAGGTCGCGCTCGCTTGTCTTTCTGCCAAATTCCTTGGCCGAATTCAACCCAGAGTGCAACAACAGCGTGATCCGATGGATCAGCATGTTAGTGATGGGGATCAGCGTGCTCAACCACAAGAATCTATCATGCACTAGGGTCAGCAAATGTTTGATAACTGTCAAGTTGATGTTGGAGCGGTGGTAGTGGGGTACCCACAGCAAGTTCAACAACCTTGACTGAGTCACTCCGCGAATCCACTCCATAGGCTCCAACGCAGTGACACCTGATTCTCTGTAAAAGACCCTCTTCATATAGTTTTATGTTGACAAGTGGGGGAACCTCTCGCGGTCCTCCAAATCCTAGTCTTCCAGCTTGAGATGGGGAATCCGCACCAAGCGCAGACCTTCAAAAGTGAGGTTTTCCGGTAACAGGGGTGTATTGAGGAGGAATTGTCCTGCATCTGGGTCCTTAGGGACCTTCACTTTTCCCTTGCACGGAGGGATACAATCTGTAAACTTGGATATATGACCCACCCCCTCGATGTCTATGTCCTTCACGCCCTCTTTTGAAATCTACTACTTTCCCCTTATCCTTAACGCTTGGTTTGTCTTTCTTCTGGGCCTGTGTAGAGGCATGCTTCCTCGGTGACTCGTGCACAGGCATGGGCTTCTTCTATTTGTCCTTCTTAGGTTTGGGCACTTCTCTCACCAGTGTGGGTTTCGGCCTAGGCGACCGAAGGCACAGGAGTCGGAACCTCCATTCTCATCACCTTTGGAGCAGCTCCCTCAAAGACAACAACTCCTCCCATACTAGCAGTCTACCCTAGTCTAAACATCGTGCTGAGAATAAATCGCTGGGTATCCTTAGGTAACTTATCAAATACATAACTAGCGACTAAATCAACTAAAAACTAGGGATTCATAAACACTTGACAACTCAACACATAAGTTCTCACGATGCAAAGTGTTTTTCACTGGACGACCACGCATAATTTATAGGCGAATTCAAATTCAAATTCGACCGTTCCCCTCAAAATCCATCCATAAATTTTGAATTGGCGGCAGACTTCCAAAGATTTCACTCTTAAATTCAGCCTTAAATGCCTTAAATGTCGCCTCCCCCCTGGCTCTTCTTAACCATCTCCTAGCAGTCAAATCATGAATAGTGATTGTAACGGTTACTTTCTGGCTACACTGCATGGTCTCTCCCCCTAGAGCGCAACTCCCTTCGCGCTTCTTTTGCTACTGTGACATCATTCATTTTCACACAACCCCCCTGTTGCGTAGCTCTACAAACCAGGCAGTGTATTTTATAGTCCTGCACCTCCTTGCAGCTGCTTGGAGCGCTAAGACTGCACTACTGTCATGTAGTCATTAGGTCGGATCCCCAGTGTATGGCTTCAATTGGTTTCCATTTACCCTTCCCGGAAATGGGTCTCCATTCAACTTCACGAGCTGAACTACTCCACCATCTGTAATCTCTTTGATAACATATGGCCCCAGCCAGTGCATCTGAAATTTTCCTAGAAACTTATCAAACTTACTGTCATATAATAAAACCAAATCATTTACCTTGAAGGTGTGCAGTTTGATGTGCCGATCGTGCCAAGCTTTTTCACGTTCCTTATGAACCTGCTCAGGGAATCCAGCCAAAAATCTATCTTCCTCGAGCTCTGTTAGTTGCGCGAGCCTGTCTTCTAAGGCTCCGCGGTCCGCCATTCTTGTGAAAGTCACGATGCATAGACTAGGCACGATATACTCCATAGGCATGACAGCTTCCACGCCATAGACCAACCTAAAAGGTGTCTAACTAGTAAGCTTTTTACAAGTAGTTCTGTAAGCCCATAACACTGTTGGTACGTGCACGTCCCAATCATTCTGCTGCGTGTTGCAAACCTTCATCAGCGCATTCTCCAATATCTTATTAAAAGTCTCAACCGTTCCATTGACCTAAGGGTGACATGGCATACAATTTTGATGGTAAACCTGGAACTCATCTGTCAGCGCGCTTATCATTTCATTGAGAAAATGCGTACCGCGATCACTCATCAGTATCTTTGGGCAACCAAACCTGGTCAACACATATTCAAATAGAAACTTTTTTGTTGTTGCCCCTGTACAGTCCTTCACAGGTTGTGCCTCCGCCCATTTGGTAAAATATTCGGTCGCAGTGATGATATACCTCGCACTTGTCTTCTTGCCTAGAGGTGGAATCGGTCCTACAAAATCAATTGCCCATTTCTCAAATGGCTGCAATGACACCTACGGATTCAAAGGCAGCTCATCCCTCCGCAATGTCCTGCCCATTCTTTGACATGCATCGCATGCCCTACAATAGGATTTAGAATCCTTATGCAGCGTCGACCACCACAACCCAACGCGCAAAATCTTCTACGTTGTTGCTTTCCTTGCATAATGCCCACCGGAAGCTCCTCCATGAGGTTCAGCGAGGATATTGTTCCGTTCAAAATCTGGCACATAACGTCGAAGTATCTCATTAGGCACAAATTTGCCACACGCACCACCAATTCTTTCTTTTTTTGACTGGTATATCCTTCTGGAGTCGTTCCTGTGGTCAAGAAATGGATAATATCCGCGAAGTGATTATCTGCTACACACATTGCGAAGAGCTGCGCGTCAGGCAATCCTTCCTCCAAATTAGTAGGCTCCTCTCCTATTTCAATGCACGACAGATGGTCTAGCCCTACATTTAATCGCCTTGGCTTCACAATTACCTAAAATTAATATTTTGAAACAACAACAACCATCTGCATATCCCCCCCCCCCAACATAGGCTTATTAACTAGATATTTTAATGCAGAATGGTCTGTGTACATCTTGAAATGTCCACCTAGTAGGTAATGTCTAAACTTATGGAGTGCGTACACCATAGCCAAGCCTTCGTGCTCTATCGTCGAATAATTCTTTTCAGCCTTTGACAACTTCCTACTCGCAAACGCTATATGATGATCTAGTTCTCCTTCACCGGGCTCTGTCATCACTGCTCCCAGCGCAATACACGAGGCATCCACATGCACATGGAATTCCTTATTCCAATCCAGGAAGACTAGGATCGGCACGGTGACCATTTTCTCCTTCAATACATCTAGGCTGCACTGACATTCTTCATCCCAACATAATGTAGCATCCTTCTTCAATAGCTTTTCCATAGGCGCGGTAATCTGAGCATAACTTTTGATGAACTTTCGATAGTATCCAGTATGGCCCAGTGTTGCACGCAACTGTTTAATACTTCTTGGCACCTCCAAATTAATTATTACGCGATCTTAGCAGGGTCCACCATAATTCCTTGCCTACATACCACATGACTTAGCAAGATTTCGAAAGGGACGCAGAACAAGCATTTCTTCAGGTTTAGCGCAATCTGATACCTTCGACATGTATCCAACATCAAGCGCAAACTGGCTACATGGCGCTTTACTAGCCCAAACACTATCCAATCATCAAAATACACCTCCAATAACTTATGAATAAATTCTTTGAATGCCGCAATGACTATGCGCGAGATGATTGTCAACGCATTCTTAAGTTCAAAAGGCATCGTTGTATACTAGAAACATCCCCATTCTGTCGCGAAAGTGGTCTTACTCCTGTCTTCTTGTGCGATCTTAATCCGATGGTATCCACAGAACCCATCAATGAATGAATAGGCCTCCTACCCTCCAACATTATCCAGTACTTCATCTATGAACAAAGTTGGAAAAGGATCATGAACGCAAGCATCGTTAAGCTTCCTGAGATCTACACAAATCCTTGTTTCATCCTTCTGCTTCTTTTCCTGAAATTCCATTGGACTCACCCAATCAGATTCCTCCACCGGTTCAATAATACCTATTGCAAGCATCTTGTCCAACTCTAAGCGGACCTTTTCCTTGTATTTGGGATTAAGGCGATATGGCCTTTGCTTAACGGGCTTCGCGTTCGATTTCAAAGTTATTTTCATCACTCCCAAGTCTCCTATGATACCTTTCAGGTCTGAAAATTTGGTAGGGAATAAATCCTGATATTCATGGAGCAACTCAACGACTTTATCTACTGTAGCATCATCCCAGTAATCTCCAATATTTGCAAACTTTGGCTCTGCCTCTGTGCCAATGTTCACTTGCCTAGTCTTCAATGGTGCGGTGATGCCTGGATTCTCTATCTGCGATCCCTCAACTTCGCGGTGGCCTTTGGTCTCTGGGATGTTAATATTCCTTGGATCCTCATCATCTTCTTCAGCGGTCACTTTATATCACTCCAGCGCATGGCGCAACTGGGTGCTCCAATCTGGTTGAATCAATTCTAAAGGATCCTGCGATATTCTAAAGATTGTTATCTTAACCTCCCACAACGCTTTTTCGATGCTTTCGAACCCATCCTCAAAGCTGAAGGTCATAAAAAATCCTTCTATCAAGATGTCCCACTCAACAATACCATGGTGGAGCTTTGTTTCCAAGTACCAATTCATAGGAATGACATCCAAAGTGTGACAGAAAATATGCACCCACTCTGGCTGCGGTTCCATTCCATAAACCTTAGTCCATTTTTCTAAATGATCGCGCGGATCATTTCTTCCATCATATTTTTCAGTTAGTCGAACTTTTGGGTGACCAAACCGCAATCTCATCATTCTTCTGTACTTGCGCCATTCATCAAAATTGTCTTTATGCGTACCCCACCACCGTGCAGGCGTAGTGCGCAGTGCCAAATCCAACGCTTGGAAGCGATGCTTCTCCGATACTTCCCTTTCAAATGCATCCATAAATTTATCTACATCAGTTAGACCATCATTATAAGGCAAACTTATTACCTCGGATGATACACAGCGCATCGATTTAGGCATCATATTACAACACAACGTAGATACTTCGTGCAACCTATGCTGTCAGTGTTCCAATTCCTCATCAGAATCTGATGTATAAGAACTTTCGCAGTCCCATGCAATACATCCATCTGATGCCGAATTAACCCAACCTTGGTCTCACATTGTGATTTTATAGATCTAGTCCAAATCATCATCACTTTCTTCATAATTGCATACTGGTTTAGTATAGCGCGGTCCTTCTGTAGGGTCCAATGGTACTACTACGTGGAGTGATTGTGTTTCAAACGACATCGTCCGCTTCTTCAAATTGATTACCTCGTTCATGTCGATAACCCAATCAATTCCTTGGAGCTCGAGTTATGGATTGTTGTCATCAACAATCTCTATCACTTCAAAATCAGCCAACACGGTCGCACCTTCTATATCTACAGTCACTCCATACGATCTCGCCATAGGGATAAACTTTTGTTGATTTTCCATTCTCAATTGAATCGGATACCACTACGGTGCAGGTCTCCCCATTCTCTCCCGTGTCTATTTAGGAAAAACATTTGCATCTGACCCCAGATCCAAAATAACTTGATCCATCTCATACTCTCCTATTTGTGCGGTAAGCCTCATCTCGCGCCCTATTCTTGTCTTGTGTTTGCCTATCTTTTTGACTGCGCAGTGTCCTTCAAGAGCACCTTCCTTACCAACACACTTATTTATCAATTCTTGAAACCCTTTCACCACCTTGCTGTCACACAACAACTTCATTCAAGTCTCCAAGAAAGTGGTAAGCATGGAGGGGTCAACTTCCTTAGATAGCTTGTCCTGACTTCTTGAGGTAGAGGCCTCGGCGAAGCTTTTCTTTTATTCCATGAACGTCTCCTTTGTACGCTCCAAATCAAACCAAACCTCCTTTTCTGGAGCCTTGCGAACCCACTCACTTTCTTCGGGTCTCTTTCCTTTATCATCACTAGTCATCATTCCGCTTCGCAGCATAATATTCACATTGGGATCCTCTTCACGGGGCTTGGCCCTCATCATCTATAGATTTTGGGTAGGCTGCTGAGGCTGCACCTTCTTATCCTGCATCTTAGCTATCAGTATAGGGGATTCTTCTATCACGTGGTCAAACTCAGTGCAGTATCGGCATGATGGGAGCGTCTAGCTTGTGCATTCCCGCGCGTAGTGTTGTGACACTCCATAATTGTAGCAAATAACTTATCCTCGACCTCTACCAGGTCCTCCTCCTCCTCGGCCTCGTCCATGCACCTAATATCCTCTGCGCGCTCCCCCAAAACCTTGATCCGGAGGCCGAGTTTCTATTTGCATTTGATATGCGGGTGTTCTCTCCATCATTAATTCATAGCTATGGCAGTTACGCTCATCGGGGCCCACCACAAATTTCTGTAGCAAATGGAAATTGTCTGTTACATGTTTTCCAGCTACCTGACAGATAGCGCACAATAGCACGGGCCCTGTACTTCGTCCCGCGACAACCTCCAATCTCAGGGACATTGGCCCTCCCCCTATAATATAATTCACAAAAACAAGGCAGTGATCTTTATCATGCCCCTGGCTCTTACATTTTAGGCACCAAACTTCTTGGCGCACCTCCGGTCGAGCAACTTTTTCCTTCTTCAAGCTCTGCAACTCCAGGAAAAGGTTCTGCAACTCCGCCTGAATCTATTGCACTCCGAAAGTAGCGTCCTGGATAGGTGTCTCGTGCAATCTCATCACGATCTCCAGTGCTTCCACCTGAGTCCCTATCTTTTGTTGCGATAAAGCAACCCTTAGGTGGGGTAGGATCGAGGCTACAAACCATTCGCGGTGCTGACTATCCGTGAGATTCATGTTAGCTTCGTGGATCTGGCACTTCAATCTCTGATCCATCTCCCAGGGTGTTTCGCCAGGCCTCATCATGATTTCCTTGAATCCAATGACTAATTTTGATTCAGACTTGGGCCTACCGAATTCCTTATTCAGAAAAGTCTGAGTGTCCGCTAACGATGCCAATGGGTTATCGGTGCAATACTTAATGTACCATGTCAACGTGCAATCTTGTAGAGCAGTAACCAACTGCACCTTCTTTATATGATCATCTGTAATATTCTGTGTCGTCCATACAACCTTCGCAACGAACCAAAACTGATCCGGGTCCTCACTTCCCAAGCACTTGAAAACGGGTGAATTCATGGTATTCAACATATTAAACAGTGGTGGAGGTGGTGGTGGCATGGGTGAAGGTGTATGTTGTGGAGGTGAAGGTGGAGGTGTTGTGGGCATATGAGGTATTCACGGAAAGCAACTGTACAATGCTTCATGGTGAGGCCTGTACCGCTCCCTCGTCGTCACTCGAAGGAGGCTCTATTAATGGATTGTATTCAGGACCCTCTCTTTCCTGATTTATAAAGATTTGTCCACTTTGCGTAGATCCAAACAGCAAGGCAATGGCATAACTCGCTTTTCACACAAGAGCATTTTAATCCAAGTATTCAAAGATTTCAAATACTTACCTCGCGGTCCTTTGAAAAAACGTCGCTCTACTTCACTATAGCTGACTGAGGTATCAACCGATAATTCTGTCACAAATCCTCCTGTGACTCGATCAAGCCACTGATCGATAACGCGCATGATTTTATCTTCATAAGCTTCCAACCTTTGCACTAGCTCCGGGGTCCACACTATTGGACCATCAAGCCACCACCTTCCTTGGTTATCTGCTAATTTAGTGATCCACTCGTACAGCTCGATCAAGAAGGTGCAAAATAAAATTTCATGTATTTCTGTGTATAGATACCTGTCCAACCACTGTTCTTTTATCAGGCGTGGATTTTTGTTCTCTTGCACCGTGAATTCGTGGGTCTTTCTATCCAACAACTTCTCAATTTATTTCTTTGTCATATTCCAGTGATGCGACATCACACATCTCTTTATGTAGATCCTAGTCTCGACAATGGATCCATTTGTTGGCTTAATGGGTCTTGACCCAGGTTTAGATTTAGTTGCGCGAAACAAATCCCTACACTACTGGCCCTTTCGGCATCAATCCACGGAGCGCACACTGAAGTCTCACCCGAAGCAATATGGGGGGATGTTGGAACCAAGTTTTTGCACCCAGAGTTCGTGCTGAGAATAAATCGCTGGGTATCCTTAGGTAACTTATCAAATACATAAAAAAAAAAAATCTAACGTTTCCAACCCATGAGGTCAAATGATGAAGATATCATCTACAAACCTCTTCCAAAGCTTAGGTTGGAATTGAGCGGAGGCCAATGCCTTAGATTCAAAGTCTACCATGGACAAGTTAGTCATGACCGGGGAGAGTGGAGAACCCATGGCAACTACACATGTTTGTTCATAGAATTCACCTTTGAAGCTAAATTAATTTAGTAATTAATAGGTTTTTGAACATTACATTGAAAAACCTTTGGTAAATAATTAAAATATTATTAATTCATTTTATTATCGTTAAAATTCAACCATTGAGATTTTTTTTTTACACCTCTACATTATTTAATTGCAGGCTTAGATCAAACTCTCCATCTTAGTCCTGATGATGAACCACATTAGGCAGTTCGAAATGTGTCGACCCAATATTTGTGAATGTGGATTTTACCAAAAGATTTTCTTGAAACAAGTGTAAAGTAGTAATAATGAAAGTTATTATTATGAGGTGTAATTGAAAATGTAACGCCAACTATGTATCCACATATGTACATGATAACATATACAACATTAAAATTAAATCAACCTCTATTTTAAACCCAAATTTATCAAGCATAGAAATGGATTAGATTATATATATATATATATATATATATATATATATATATATATATATATATATATATATATATATAACGAGTAGATTTTTTTTATAAAATCTGCACTCGGAATGCAACAAAAAAAGTGGGAGATTTACATCAAATTATAGGGTCATATTCTTCGATAAAAGAAGATAACTGAGAGTTTCTACATCATCAACACATTGACTATTCTCTACATACATCTTGCTAGCATAGTGGCAACTATAAAGCTTGCAAAATTGACCACAAAGTAGAACAATTTTACAAAATTTTGTCATTCACCAAAGGAGGAGTCAACTGACATAGCTTTCGCTTGATCTGCACTTGCATTTCCATTTAAAGTTTGATGTCTTTAGGTTGGACTCGCTGAAGAGAGGTTCCCCAACTGGCTGCGAAGGGCATCTATTTCGTCATTTTGGAAGCCCTGCATTCTTTCAAATTGTTCTACAATCGTGAGGGAGAGATAGAGGAGAAATTGCAAAGGAGAATGAGAATATATGTTTTCGTTGATAGGAAGGTGTGCGCAAAGGGGGCACTTTGAGGATCCCTCTCCTCCATCTTCATGACTAATGTTATCCATCGTGACCTATAGAATTGGCTCTCTCCACTTCCAGAACCTCTCACTAGTCAAATAGTCTCAAATCCTTAATTGCATGCCAAACATAACAAGAGTTGAACACCAAACGCTGCAAGGAAGTACCAAGGGCTGACAAAAACCTTATGAAGTGAACCACAGAGAAGGGAAGTTACCAAATTCTCCCCTGGGAACCAAAGAGATTGATGCAAACTAACTATTGTAGGGAGCCACGAGCTATTGATATGCACCTTACTTCAACAATCATTACCTCGGTCAAGTGCCACCGCAATTTTCCCAAGTTTGCGCAAAACGATTAATACTTCCTTTGCTTTCCAGGACCTTGAGGGCAAAGCTCGGTTGTAAGAGAAAATTTCGAGGAGTCAACCCCAATCGAGTCATGCTTCGACACTAGTCTCTCATCTAGTGCCTGTAGGCTCAATGGAATTTCTTGAACATTGGAGAAGTGGAGCCAAACTTTCACACTATTCTGGTGACCATCAACCTCCTTTAAATAGATAAGAACTTGATCCAATTCATTACTCTCCTCCATAAATGAGTATATCAAGCTCTATACCTCTCGCACAAACGTCGTCCTTTCTTCTTGTGTGACCGATAAATCTATCAATTCAGATTGCTTGAGATTGTAATGCGCACAATGGGAGTTTATGAGCCGAATACTTTCGTGCAGCCTCACCATGGTCGATGTATAAGGAGGCATGTGGCCTACACGCTAACTCCATTCCACCACCCAAGAGAGTTGGCATCGATTATAATGAATAAATCGCCTACCATTGATTGAACAAGGGACACATTCATGCATAGGAGGTGGTCTATCATATCAAGATTTTCCTTCTTGATTCTAATGTTTTTATGGATTTGATACATATAGACCCTTATCATTTTCATTGTTAACTCATGGGGTTGTTTGCCATCCTTTTTGCTCATTGATCTCTATTTATCCCATTCTCAAATTGCATGCTTGATTGGCTTGTTTGTCCGCTGCAAAGTTTTGGCTCCTAAGAATATGATAGAAGCTTTTATGCTAAAAGGAACCCAGAATACTCATGATTCTTAGAAGGAGAAGATTTAGCTTATTAGTCTTGGAAGTTGTACCCTTCTACAAGAATTGAATTGTTATGAGGGAGTCCCCAACAATTATAATCTTGGAGATTCCTTTTTCCTTAGCAAGTTGGAGACTTAAAAGGGAGCATGCACATCTTTGCCATGTTGTTAGTTTCATTACCAAGACCTGATGTACTTAATTTCTTGTTGCTCAATAAGATTCCAATGGATCCCCTCTTTTAACAAATAATTTATTACATAAAATTAAATATTAAAAAAATTTATATATAATTTTTTTAATCTCCCCTCTCAATGTTTACTAAATAATAATGATCAATTTTATTACACTTGAGTGATAAAATCTTATCGATCATGATTTAAGAGGGACAACAACCATTACACTACAATTTCCCATCTTATATTTTTATTAAACTAATTGGGAAGTTATGGGTGCCCATTATATGCGTTTTCACAATGACAATGAGGAGGTGAGATCATTTGGAACATGCGAGACACGAATATCTAGCTATCTTTCAAGAGTCGAGGTTGAGAGAGGTGGTGCTGGTCTGTTTATTTGGAGAGAATTGCAATGGGTGGAGACTGGACTGTACAGTCGTGTTCATCGGAGTCCCCCGTGCACAAGGCAGAGAATGTGACGGTGGGCGAACTGTACAGGATTTGGCAAACCAATGAGCCCTCAGAAGAGGCATGGTTGATTCTGCATACAGACCCCCCTAAGGCCATTGAGAGTTTGGAAATAGTGAATGCAGGGACTTCTCTTTTAGAGCTTTATGGATTGCCTGAAGATGCTCCAGAGGGCGACAACACGCTGGAAAACTATGAATTGTTGTTATCAACGCAGCAGGTGATGACATTGAAGGACCTCACCAATAAGAGCAACCGCAATAGGAGTTTCACCTACACCATACCCCAAAAGCTTTCTCCCGTGTCTGCACAGAAAAGGTATTTCAGTCACCTACTTAGTTTCCCTTTTGTTTTCCTCTGTTGAATCTTGGTTATTCAGACTTCAACAACACCTTTGTCAATTCTTGTTCTTGGCTCATTCAATTTTGTTATGTTAGGAGTCTAGTTCTGTGTTAGACACTTGTGTTTTATATCCCTTGTTGTTGTGTCAGGGCTCAGGTAAATACTTTTCCTGTGTATTCAGCATTTTTCCGGATTGCTGTTTTCGGGTTAACGATGATTCTTATGTTAATTGGAGAAATCAACATCTTACGAAATTAAGACTTCCATAGACCCTGAAAGGCCTGGGGGACATGCATACCCTGGTGGCATTCAAAGGATCTTCGTAATCTAAACCACTAGTCAGCAGGGTAAACGTACAGTTTTTTCCCCTTTTCCCATTGTTTCCTTTAAGTATCGATATAAACAGATTAGATAAGTTTTGAGCATTACATTACAAGAAAGGAAACAGAGTAAAAACAAGAGTGAACTGTTATGCAGCCACCACTGGTCCAAAACTGGGTGGACCTCACTATCAAAACTCAACCCAGAACAATAAAATCAAAATTGCCACTAGGGTATATAATACATTAGAGTATTAATAAAAGTCAAGCTGTTTGAAAACGATAAGAAATATTAAGTCTAGCATTCCGGCACACACAACAAGAGGAACAGTCATCGATGCCCAGAATCTAAGCTCTAATGGGGATAAGACTGTCATCCGGTGGGGGATCATCATGATCCCCTCTGGGTTGGTTCGCCATCCATCATTAGCTGATTGAACATCTGGAATGGCTGGCAGTGGCACCCAGTCCTTATTGATGTCCTCATGTTCGTCTTGAGACTTTTTCACTTGGATACGGCAAAGGCAAGTAGCGGAAATCTATTGTTATGGTGCTGAGGAGGAGGGGATCAGTTGGGGTTGCGCTTTCTCATTTTCTCGAACATATCAACAAGCTCTGTGATAGGGCCTGCATTTAGGTTGTGAGGACTCTCTGGAGTGGGTCGAATGGGCTGGAGAGTCGATAGGTGATTCCTGTTCTTGGTGCAAAGAGCAGCCCCCCAATAATCCAAGCACTGTCACGAGTGCACAGCATCCACTCAGATTTCTGCAGCTGCACAATGATCTGCATGTGCAAATTGGCACATGTTAGAGAGCTATCACACCAGGAAAAATTCATAACAGGATGTGCCTTATTAAACATAGCATATGCCTTTCCTTCCAAATGCAGTATTGATAATCTGCTATGCTGTGTAAAACTCAACAATCCAAAGAAGTTAATCTAAAGGGTGATTTTCTAGGAAATGGTGGCAGGGACATGTTGACCACAGAGTTTAGTGATCCATTCCTATTGATTTGTGGTAGCATTGGATGTGCTCTAGCCATGAAAATTGGTGGAGAGGCTAAGGCACATAAGATCCCCAAGACCCAGAAATGGTGTGGGAAAATTCCACCCGGTCGGAGAGATATTAAAATAATTATTTTTTTTAATGGGGTTCTTAAGTCTAAACCTAGGAAAATTAAAATATTAATGTGTATTAATATAAAACTGGGTGAGAATGTTCTAAATGACATGGATCAAGCCAAATCTAATCTTAGCCGTTGATTAGGGACTTAATCTCGGCCGTTGAAGATTCAACAAGAAAAGTATAGGAGGAGGCTTGGGGGTTAGTTGGAGATACACCAAATTGATCAGTTAGTTCAATTTTCTGGAGCGGGGTTTTGCTGAGAGAATCGAGCTAGTGATCTGTTGCAGCGAGGGGCAGTTCGACATGAGGCCGAGAATACATAGCAGAGAGGTAGAGATAGTGCCAAAGAGATAGTGCAGAGCCTGGAGAGGTTGACGCAGAGGCAATTGGGAGCTACGCAAAGGCTAAAGAGACCAACTTGGGTGACGCAGAGGGTTTGAGAGCTGACGGAGAGAGCCAAGGGGTTGACGCAGAGGCTAGCAGAGCTGACGCAGGGCCAAGAGGCAGCGTCGAGAGATTTTTTGTGGGGCAGATTGAGTGCTGGTGAGTTGGGAAGGGTGACGCAGTCCCTGTAGAGTGACGCAGAGCAGTAGAGAAGCTTGGAGCAGCTTTCGCTGTCCAACTAAGGAGTTGCTGTAGATGCTGTGGGATCATTCATTCGGTGACTGATCAACCGAAATATTTGTCTTCGAGGAGAGGTATTGCTGCCGAGGACATTCTCTGTTGGGTGAGCCATTTCTGGTACCCTAGTTGTATTCAGAAATTGCATAATAATAAAACCCTCATATTTGCTGCATCGGTTTTCCCGCATTGGGTTTTTTCGGGGACGATTGTCCAAAAATAATGGTGTCCCTTGTGTGTTTGTCTCAGTTATTTCAGTTGCTAATCTGTATATTTGTTAAGGCTGCATTTGTGTTTATTTTCAGTATTTATGTTTATAAATAACTTGTTAATGAAAATAACAAGTAGGAGAAAATAAACCAGATAATGTAGTAGGGATTTTTGACGTGTCAGACTTAGAAATTTCAACAATTCCTAGGTAGACTTCGCATATGAAGTTATGAACAATGCTAGAAGAGATGTTAGGTCTTTCAGGTTTACCACGTGAAGGACATTAGGTAGAGAATTGCCCAAGTGAGTTAATCGGTTACCAAGAGCCAAACCCCCAAGAATGAAGGGCCAAGCAAGGAAGACCCTTTTGGGTTCCATCATTGGTCTCCAGACACTGTGAAGTTGGAAAAGCCAAGTGTGATGTTGAAACTTGCGACTCTTAAGCTTATACAATCATTAATTTAAAATAAGGCTTGTTGCAGAGCCCTCTATAGCTATCAACAAACTTCTGTTTCCGAAAAGCATTGGTTTTGTTGCATTGCTTCTCTTTACACCAATTCTTAGGAGCTTGCAAGACCAGCTAAATGAAAAGAGTATCAGGAATAATATCTTTATTCTGTGTTAGTTTTCTTAAAACTCAACTATCTAATCTGTGAATTCTTATTAAGTAAAGAGCTGAAAATTGAATTTTAACTTTAGCCCACAAATATGTTGAGTTTACTAACTATCATGCAGTGGAAATAAGGAACAAATGAAGACAAACACACCAGTAAATAATACACAACAAATTTACCTAGGAAACCCCAACTGGGGAAAACCTACAATCTTTTTTTTTTTATTATTCAGCTCAACAAATTTTCAAAAAGAGATTACAAATATGAGGGAAAAACTTCCCTTTTTCTCTGCAAGCCCTCTGTGCACTTCATACCAACTCAGCCTCTCTTCTGTGCCCTGTACGAGCTTTTGCAGCTTGTATGGCCTCTTTTGCGCACTAATTTCAACTCTTGGAAGAAGTCTGCGAATGGCTGGGAATGATTTGAGGTTGAATAGACCTCTTTTTGTCCTCTAATTCTCTGATCTAAAAACTAACGCTGAGCAGAATACTCTTCTTCTTACTTAAGCTGAACACCAAGATCTTCTAGTGTACCATGACCAAGTTTTATGCCCTTTTCCCTCTTAGAAGTCGACCTGGGCCCACCACTGCCACGAATCGCTGAGATTAAATCTCCTTGGACAGTTGAGATCGATCTAATTTTTGACTATAGGAAAATTCAAATTTTCTTAAGTAAAAAACAATAAAAAAAGTGAAAATTGCGCCTTGGCCCCACTTGTGGGTCCCTCAGCCAAAGTTAGTGCATCTGCTAAATCTAGCTGAACCCTTCCTCCTCTAACTTCATTTAACACTCTCTCTTAGAGAGGAAGGTGTTTTGAACTATACCTAGTTTTTCCTTGAAATAGACAAAGCTCCCTCTAGGCAAAGCCTTGGTCAATATGTCTGTTGTCTGCTCTGCTGTAGGAATGTATTGAAGTTTGATCTTGCCCCTCTGAACATAATCTTTGGTATGGTGGTATCGGATCTCGATGTGCTTGGAATGTCATGGAACACTGGATTGTTAGAGAGCTTAATGCAACTTCGATTGTCACAGTGTATGTCTGTAGGCTTCAACCTTTGACTGAAAAGCCCGACAAGCAACTTCTTCAACCAAATGGCCTCACAAGCTACTAGGCTGGCAGACATGTATTCATCTATGTTACACGGGAACCGCTCCCAAGAGTTGGGAAACCCGTTCCAATGGTTCCCGCGCTCCCGGGAGCTTTGGAACTGTATGGGAACGTTCCCTTTTCAGTGGGAGTTGCAATGGGAGCTTGGGAAAGTTCCGGGAGCTTTGAAGACTATTTTTTTTGGAGTTTCGGCATTCCCTGGGGTTGGGGAATACAAAGTATGTAGAGAAATATGCTGAACTGCCCACAAAACATGAGCCTAAGTTGAAATCTTCGCAGGAAGAAAGGCCAAAGACATCCTTAACATCGATATCCTTAATTGAGAAATTGGAGCAATCCCTTGATGGGTTAAGGAAGCGTGTGGCACCTCGATGTAAGGGCAATATCTGGGATGTCATGCTGATGAGTATTTCTTTTGTTGTTTATGTATATATATCGCAGAAGATTGTGTATGCATATTGTATGTGGCAGTCAATGCTTAAACATTAGAGTTGCTTTACTTTTTCTCTTAAGAATAACTAGAGAAACATATGTAAAACTATTCTTTTGTATTTTTAAGCCAGATTGTTTCAAAGACTCGTCATGTGTCGTAATGAACTTGACATTTTAATATTTCATATATATAAAAGGGAGAGACTCAGGGAGAGAGATACCCAAAGAATATATTTATATATAAGAGAGATGATATATTTAAATTGATTTTAATATTTGAATATTTTGATTCAATATTAATTTTGATTATTATATAAATTATATAATTAAAAAAATATTTTTAATTTTTTATTATATAATATTACCGCTCCTGATTAGCCGTTTCCTATAAATTTTGGGGAAACCTCTAGCCATTCCCGACACCCATACCCAAGTTCCCAATGTTCCCACGTTCCAGAAACTCATGCAACATAGGTATTCATCCTCTGGTGAGCTCAGCGCCACTGATCTTTGCCTCATGCTGAACCAAGAAACAGTTGCTGACCCAACACGAAAGGCGCAACTTGAAGTACTCTTTATGTCTGCGAAACCCCTTGCCCAATCTGCATTTGTGAAGCCTTCCAGCTTCACTCCATCAACCTGTCCGTACATCAACCTATAATCTACTGTGCCTAAAAGGTATCTGAGGATATGTTTAGCAACCCAATGTATTCTAGTAGGTTCTACCATGAGCTGGTTCATTGCATAGCAAATGTTCGGTCGTGTGTTCACCAGATACATCAACGACCCGATAAGTTGCCTGTAGAGAGTGGCATCAACTCACTCTGCTCTGCTAGCGTCTAACTTCCTCTAGTTGGTCACTAGAGGCGTGGCCATGGGTCTGCAATCTTGCATGCATGACCTCTTGAGAATCTCCATAGCGTACTTGCCTTGTCCCAAGAAAATCTGTCTAACTTCCTGCCAAACCCCCAACCCAAGGAAACAATGCACGAGCCTTATATCCTTCATGTCAAACTCTGCTGCAAGATCCATCTTGTAGTCACTGATGAGCTTCTCGTCCCTTGTCAATATGAGGTTGTCTACGTATAACACAAGAATGAGAGGTTACCCCCCAACCATAATTAGTAAAGGTTAGGGTCAGCTTCACTCTTGGTGATGCCCAATTCTAGAAAATAACTGTCAATGCGAGAGTGCCACGCTCGCGAGGCCTGCTTGAGCCCATTTAGAGCTCTTTTGAGCATTCACACATGCGTCTCCTTGCTATGTGCCTCGAACTCCTCTGGTTGCTTTATGTAAATCTCTTCCTCTACCACACCATTCAGAACGGCAGTCCTCACATCCATCTGGTGGATCTTCCACCCCATGTGAGCTGCAAGTGTTATAATGGTCTTAATGGATGAATAACGGGCCACGGGTGCAAAAGTCTCATCATAGTCAATTTCTTCCACCTGAGAGAACCCTTTGGCTACGAGTTTGGCCTTGTACTTCTCCACTCTCTCATTAGCTCCGTGCTTAATCTTATAGACCCACCTGGATCCAATCACAGATTTTCCCTCTGGCCTTGGCACAATCTCCCAGACATCATTCTGCATGATGGAAGAGTAATCTTCCACCACAGCATCATGCCAAACTTGTTGAGAGGATGGCTCCTGGTAGCTAGAAGGCTTTGTGTCTTTGACCTCAATCATCAATTCCATAAAACCTGAGTATCTCTGAGGCTGTTTGCTATGCTTTAATGTGGAGCTGGGTGCCCTAACCTTGTTCTGAGCCTCCTGAATCAACTGATCAACCCACCTTGGCTTCCTTCTACTTGTGCTAGGTGTCATTGCTAGAGTGGGCCTTGGTTACTCTTCTCTCTCCTCTAGTTCCTGCGCCATGTCCCCATCTGACTGGTGTACGAATTGCCTAACAACTATTTGTGACATGGTCTAAGGGGCTAGAGCCTCTTGCTTAGGATCTTGCGGCTCCTCCACTTGTGCTGTAGCCTACTCACGCTCTAAGGACTTCATAAGAGCCCTTTCCTCCTCAAATTGACATCATGGCTAATAATGGTCTTCCTCTATGCTAGTACGTACTACGTACACCCTGTACGCCTTGGATGTCTCACTGTAGTCCACGAAAATCCCTTTTTCTATTGTAGGTTCCAGCTTCTTCCAGCTCTTTGAAGGCACATGGCAGTAAACCAAACTGCCAAAAAATCCGAAAGTGTGAGACATTCGACTTCCTGCTGGTGAATGCCTCTTCTAATGTAACTCGTCTAAGCACCTTATGTGGACTCTTGTTCTGCAGATAGACTGCAGTGTTGCATGCCTTTGCCCAAAAGAATAATTGTAGTCCTTGGTCATGCAACATGGCCTTGGTCGCTCTAATAATGCTCCTGTTTTTGTGCTTTTCCATCCCATTCTGCTGAGGGTTATAGGGCGTGGTGAGCTCTCTCTTGATGCCCTCCTTAGCACACAAATCCTTGAAGGCATTAGAGATGTACTCCCCTCAGTTATCTGATCTCATCGCTTTGACCTTCTTTCCTGTCTGGTTCTCCACCAGGCTTTGAACCCTTGAAACTTCGAGAACACCTCTTCTTTCTTCTTCATGAAGAAGATCCACGTCTTCCTCGAATGGTCATCAATGAAGGTGATGTAGTACATGTATCCCATGAGGGATGGAGAAGAGAATGGATCACATACATCCAAATGAACCAAATCCAAGATGCCCTTGGCTTGGTTTTCACTATTGGGAAAGGATGTCTTGGCATACTTGCCAAGTGTGCAGCCATTGCACATGTCATGTTGGTCTGTGTTGCACTATGGCAACCTTGTGGCTATCTCCCTGAGGATTTTCAACACTCATAACTCCCCAAGGTCTCGATCCTGCTCATGACCCTCCTTGCTTCTACTCAAGGCTGTGGCAGTCTCAAACTATAACTTGTAAAATTTCTTCACCCTCATACCAATTTGCTTCACAGTTCCAAAATTTAAGGGCTTAAGGCCTTTCCTCTGCTAAAAATGACTTCATAACCCTTGTCCTCTAGAGATGAAACAAAAACAAGGTTCTTTTTAAGGACTGAAACATAGAGGACATCCTTGAGATGTAGAGGGTTATTGGTCTCCCTCTCAAATCTGATAGTACCCATGCCCTTGGTTAAGTACCTGCCATCATCTCCCAACTCAATACGAAACTGCATGTCCTTCTTTGTCAACGGGCTAAAATATTCCTTTTTCCCAGTCATATGGCTGGATCTCCATTGTCAATGTACCATATGTTGTTGGCTACTGAGCTTTCCATGCAAGCTATGACTGAGAACTTCTCAAACTTGGAATTGGACTCGTCCACGTCTACCAAAACTGCCACTTGGTCCTTCTTAGACCCCTTCTTCCTCTGTGGACACTTGGTGGCACAGTGTCCAAACTTATGGCACCCTAAGCATTTTATTTTGCTGAGATCCTTCTTCTCCTTCTTGGATTTGGAGTTAGACTCGACCCCTCTTGTGTCATTCTTGCCTCTGGCCTTGTGTTAATTTTGGTATGTTCTATGCTTAAGAGCAATTTACTTCAAATTTCTTATTAGCCCAATATCAATTTCCAGATAAGCAATCACATCAACATGATAGTAAAATGCAGATAGAACATAAACATAAACAGTAGAAGACAAGCCAAGACAATAGGACACAAGATGTGGCACCAGCGAGGGACAAACCCCAATGTGGGGAAACCCTTGATTAATTCTTCTTATAATCTTCAATAGTTCAGCACAGAGAGAGAGATAGTATACATATACAAAACTGATATTTTACGACAGCAACAACAAGCCCTACTCGACAAAGTCAAAGCTGGTCAAACAGGTCAGATTTGACCTCCAATCAACTCTGTCAATAGTAGACAACTCGGCCTCCAACAACAAGGAGAAGCAACCCAAAATAGTCCGAAAATCCCTGTCAAACTTCGGTCAACAACAGTCAAGCCTGCGGCCAACCCTAGCACAGTCAACGTTGGTCAAGGCAAGGTCAAAGAGAGGTCAAGAACGCTGTCCAGAATTGCGGCCTGCCAAGGAGAGGCAGCTTAACCCAACACACTCAAGAAGAGTCGATGTTGGTCAAAACGCTGTCCAAAACCTTCCTGCAGCTTCGGCCAAACTCGGTCAACGTTGCCCTAATCAGAAAATCAGACTTCCTTTTTCGCATGTGTGAGAGGTTCTGCTCTATCTATGCGTACCCAAACAGGAGAGGAGAGAGAAGGACGAATGGATGAGATGGTGAAATAATGCCACAAGGTCTCCTCCTTTTATATGCAACGTTGAGGTTAAGTTGGGGGTGAAAATGATTGTTTTGTTTGCTGGCCGACCTTCACAAATTGTCAAGAATATAAATAAATTCATATCTCCATATATACATGTCGGAATCGGATGATATTTAGATCAATCCTACACTTCTTGGAGAGAGGAATCCAAGAAAAATGTCAGCGGCCATAAATAAGGTGACCCATATGGAGTTTGGCTCTAGTTGCCAATTTTAACACTCCCTCTCAACTAGGGAGAAGTCCATTTGCTAATCCATCTGTCAGTCGGTACTATCTCTGCCATCAATGCACTGCTCTGCTTTGCTGAACTATGAAGAAGAAGAAGTGATCGAGAATGTATCATACCATTCTCTATTGACCCGAAGTTAGTACCAGATAAATGAGAGTGTCTCATACCACTCTTACTGACCTGAAGTTAGTTCCAATAAAGAGAGTGTCTCATACCACTTTTATTGACCTGAAGTCAGTTCCAATAAAGAGAGTGTGTCATACCACTCTTACTGACCTGAAGTCAGTTCCAATTGATCCCAGATCAATATCATCCTAGCATAGGGAGTACAGTACATGATGCGTCCATCTGTAGTACTTTGGTCCCTATCCTCATTTCCCTACTCATTGGCCAGATGAGAGGTACTTCCCATGAGTCCCAGATTGCATGGGTAGGATGTCTCAGCAGGAGAAGGATGAACCACTCATCATGCCTACATGTCGCCACAGGGTATCACAGGGGAAGGCTGAACTACTCACCCTGTACACAGCAAACCACTAGGGGAAGGCTGAATCACTCACCCTATGGTTGCTCATTGCTCCAAGAAGTACCCCAAGCCCCCCCGGAACTCCCAGAGCTCAATGTCCATATCAGATAGGACCCTCATAAGAGGGTCTCTCCACGACTCCTAGTCGTTCTTAGAAAGTCAAGAATTTGACCTTTCCCAAGGACTTCGTAAAAATGTCGGCGACTTGCTCATCAGTCCCAATGTGATGGAGCCTTATTGCTCCTTGTTCTACCATATCCCGGATAAAGTGGTACCTGATATCGATGTGCTTGGAGCGATCATGAAATATGGGATTCTTTGATAATCGGATCCCACTCTGGTTGTCGCAGAGGATCACGGTGGTATCCAACACATGTCCAAACAACTCACTGAAGAGCTTCCTCAACCAGACAGCTTCACAGGAGGCCATACTCGTAGCTATGTATTCGGCCTCAGCGGTGCTCAAAGCAACCAACTTCTGCTTCCTGCTCATCCAGGATATCGAAGTAGAACCCAAAGAGAAACAACACCCAGAAGTGCTCTTGCGATCCACCACACTGCCTACCCAATCAGCATCAGAATAACCATGCAGCCTCACATCTCCGACAGTGTATCTCAGTCCATGAGTGATTGTGCCCCGAAGATATCTTAGAAGATTCTTGGCACCAATCCAATGTGAGTGATGAGGCTCAACCATATATTGGCTCAATGTGTTAACTGCAAAACATATATCCGGACAGGAGTTCACCAAGAACATCAGTGCTCCTATGAGTTGATGATACTCAGAAGCATTTCCCAATTCAGGTCCGATAGCACTATTGCATAACTTCTTAAAGTTAAGCTCCATCGGGGTAGTCACGGGCTTGCAGTCTACCATCCCAAATCTTTCCAATATCTTCACAACATATTTTCCTTGAGATAGGAAAAATTCTCTTGGATTTTGCCAGACCTCCAACCCTAGGAAGTAGTGCATCAGTCCTAGGTCCTTCATCTCAAATTCGGAAGCCAACTCCCTCTTACATTTGTGAATGAGAGGGTCCGCACCAGTCAGAAAGAGGTCATCCACATAAAGCACTAGTATGAGAGGTCTATCATCTTCAACCTTAAAGTAAAGGTTCGGATCGACTTCACTCCTAGTGAATCCTAGCTTCATCAAATGGCTATCGATCCTCACATACCAAGTTCGGGGTGCTTGTTTCAACCCATAGAGAGCTTTATTCAACCTGCATACATGAGATTCTCGATCGTGAATCTCAAACCCCTCGGGTTGTTCCACATAGACTCCCTCTTTAATCGAACCATGCAAGAAAGCGGTCTTGACATCCATCTGATGTAGGTTCCATTCTTGGAAAGCGGCAAGGGCTATGATCAAGCGGATGGTGGTGTATCGGGCAACAGGTGCAAATATCTCATCGTAATCTACACCTTCCTTTTGAGAGAAGCCTCGAGCAACAAAGCAAGCCTTGTACTTTTCTGCACTCCCATCAGCTCCATGCTTGAATTTGTAAAGCCATTTAGAGGTGACAACCGATTTGTCCTTGGGTATAGGGACGACATCTTAGACATCATTCTTCATAATGGACTCGTATTCTTCATTCATAACATCCTTCCATACTTGATGCTTCACGGCTTCTTCGACTGATGTAGGCTCGTTTTGAATGATAGTGCTCATAATGGTCAGGTATCCCTGATACTTGGTCGGCTTCTTGCTTTCATGGAAAGTCCCCCTTGGTGCAATATGTCTCTCGGCATCTTCGAGAGTCTCCCTAAGCCATGATGTTAAAATTGGCAACCAGGGCAAAACTTCATGTGGGTCATCTTATTCATGGCTAATAATATTTTTATTAGATTCCTCTCGTCGAGAGGTGTAGGATTGATATAAAGATCATCCAATTTCGATAAGTATTCATGGAGATATGAATTTATTTTGATTATGGAATTATTATCAAGCCGGCCTACAACTCATGTAGGCTCAGAAGCCCAACAGTCGCATCTATTCACCCACCAACGTTGTGTATAAATATAAGAGGACTTTTCCTCATTTGGACTCACTCATCTCATCACATCTCTCTCTCTCTACTGCGCAGATATGAGTCTCTTCTCTACTGCGCTGAAATGGGTTTCTCTCTCTCACACATGTGAAGCCGGAAGCTGTTGAATTTGAAGCTGCAACTGCAGAAGTAAAGATTGACTTGCGTGGCCTAGAAGATCTCATCTGAACTGCGCTGTAGGTTCATCTGAACCTCCTCTGAAAGCCGCAACTTTTGGTGGTGGAATGAAGTCAATCCGATGAACGGTTTGCAAGATATCCACTGCCCTAGTTTGAAGCTGGAAGCCGAAACTTTTGGTGGTGGAATGAAGTCAATCCGACGGTCGGTTTGTGAGATATCGTCTGCCCTAGTTTGATAATGAAGCCGCTAATGCTGATGCTACTGATCTAGGGTTTGCTACTGTTGATATGAATCAGATTTATTGTACTATTTCTCTCTGCTGAATTATTGAAGATAAAAGAAGATTTGATCAAAGGGTTTCCCCACACATTGTGGGGTTTGTCCCTGGCTAGCTGCCACATCTTGTGTCTCTTGTCTTGGCTTGTTTTCTGTCGATCGTTTAATGTTCTATCTGCACTTTACTTTATGCACATGTGATTGCTAATCGGTGGAATATAATAAGAAAAAGAAGTAAATTGTTATAAGCATAGAACATACCATAACTTAACATGGTATCTAAGCTGAGGTGAAGACAAAGCCCGAACAAGAGCAAGAGCAGTCATCGAAGAGAATATTGGCAAGGCTATCCTAAAAGAACTATGGGGTTCAACACTCTTTCCTGCTGAAGACAAGCTCCGTGAGAAAGCTGACTATCACGGATGGAAGATGTCTATCGATCTAACCCTTGAGAATCAAGGAGTGTTGGATCATGTGAGAGGCAATATTGTTGAGCCTCCATCAAATGCATCCGCTGCTGCCTGGAACAAATGAAAAATGGAGAAGTCAAAACAATAGAAGATCATCCGGGACTCTATCGACAAGCACTTGGTGGCCTACATCTCTGAACTGGACACCTTCAAGGAAATCTACAATAGACTGGTGAGTTTATTTAAAGTTAATGATGCAAATCAAGTTTTGTTTCTTAGAAATAAGCTGAGGTAAATCAAGAAGAGTAAGGATGAAAGTATGCAAGCATACTTCTTAAGAATCACCGAGATCAAGAACGATCTCCTATCTATTGGGGAAACTATTACTGACAGAGAAATGGCACTCACAACTCTTGGAGGATTACCATCCGAATGGTACGTGTTCAAAACTACTCTTCTGAACTATAATGTAATTCCTGGTTTCGAGGAATTAATGGCTAGATGCATTCAAGAAGAAACAAGGGAAGAAGTGCAAGAAATGCTCATGCCTAAAGGTCCTCCTGCTGCCTTTTCTTCTCATGCAAAGAGAAGAAAGGACTCACACCAGGACGATGATCAAAATCCCTCTGATGGCAAATCAAAGGAATGACAAATTCAACAGCAAAGGTAAGAGGAGAGCTGGAGATCGAGGAAGAGGACAACCATTCAAGAAGGCTAGAAAGTCCAGGATGTATTAAATGCACCTGACCTCAAAAGGAACCTGGTGTCCATCTTGGCAATGGAAGACAGAGGCTACAAGGTAACCTTCAGCAATGGCAAGGTATGTATATAATGTTAAAGATGCCTTTACTCTTGGGTTTAGTGTTGATTCATTATATCAGGTCGATGGAAGTCCGCTAGGTGTCATGTCTTGTGACACAACTCTTTAGTCCGAACTTTGGCATCGGAGGTTTGCCCACCTTCATTACAAAGCTCTACCCGATGAAAGACAGATGGTAACAGGGATGCCTGAATTCCAAGTAGAGAAAGAAGGTGTATGTCCGGGATGTGCCGAAGGAAGTCAAAGCAAGACCTCCGATTCACTCAGACATATCAGGTATGATGCCTGTGAACTCCTTGGGAGGATACTCATATTATCTCACTTTTACAGATGACCATTCTCGAAAGACCTGGATATACTTCTTGAAAAAGAAGGATGAAGTGTTCCCTTGGTTTCGACACTTCAAAGCCCTAATCGAGAATCAAACCGAAAAGAAGATCAAGATCTTAAGAACTGACAATGGGACTGAATATGAATCTAATGAGTTCCATGATTTTTGTAAAGAGGCTGGCATCAAGAGGGAGACTACTACACCATATACTCCTGAACAAAATGGTGTGGTAGAAAGGAAGAACCACACAATTATGGAAGCTGTCCGGGCCATGCTACATGATCAAAGTCTTCCTAAGTTTCTATGGGCTGAAGCTGCAAACACTGCCGTATATGTACAAAATCGATGCCCTCATCAAGCATTGGGTTCCAAGACTCCTGAAGAAAAATTCACCGGTAAGAAACCTGATGTTTCTCATTTTAAAATTTTTGGCCTTGTATACTTTCATGTGCCGAAAGAGAAAAGAAATAAATTGGGAGCATCTGGAAAGAAGGGAATTTTCGTGGGCTATGGTGAAAATACTAAAGGCTATAGAATCTATGTAGCCGGTCAAAGGGAAGTCATAATTAGTCATGATGTCACCTTTGACGAAGATATGGCTCTTAGCAAAGTGAACAATCTTCTAACCTTGAGGAGCTCTCAAGAAGCCGACAGCAGGGAACCGAAAGAAAAGGATGATGAATCAATGCCTGATGTAGAAGAACCCATGGATCCGATTGATCCTCCTCCATATGAACCTTCCTCTTCTAGGAAGAGGCCTTCATGGCTTAAGGGGTTACTTGATAATGCTGAAGGACATGCTGCACCCCGAGGAACCTTTCGTGAAAGTAAGAAACCTAATAGGTATCAAGGATACCTGACCATCATGAGCACGATCATACAAAATGAGCCTTCGTCATTCTCAGATGCCGTCAAGCATCAAGTATGGAAGGATGCTATGACCGAAGAATATGAGTCTATCATAAAGAATGATGTTTGGGAAGTAGTTCTCAGACCCCAGGACAAGACTGTTGTTACTTCCAAATGGCTTTACAAGATAAAGCATGCAGCAGATGGAAGCACGGAAAAGTATAAGGCTCGTTTTGTTGCTCAAAAGGAAGGTATAGACTATGATGAGATATTTGCACCTGTTGCCAGATATACGACCATCCGTTCGATCATAGCCCTTGTCGCTTCACAAGGATGGAACCTACATCAGATGGATGTCAAGACTGCGTTCTTGCATGGCTCGATTAAAGAAGAGGTCTACGTGGAACAACCCGAAGGATTTGAGATTTATGATCGAAAATCTCATGTATGCAGGTTGAAGAAAGCTCTCTATGGGCTGAAGCAAGCACCCCGAGCATGGTAAGAGGATCGATAGCTACTTGATGAAGCTGGGATTCACTAGGAGTGAAGCCGATCTTAACCTTTACTTTAAGGTTGAAGATGACAAGCCTCTCATACTGGTGTTGTATGTGGATGACCTCTTTCTAACAGGTGCAGACCCTCTCATTCACAAATGTAAGAGGGAGCTGGCCTCTGAATTTGAAATGAAAGACCAAGGACTTGAAGTGTGGCAGAAGCCAAGGGAAATTGTCCTATCTCAAGGAAAATATGTGGTAAATATATTGGAAAGATTCGGTATGATGGATTGCAAGCCTGTGACTACCTCGAGGATCTTAACTTTTAGAAGTTATATGGTAGTGATGTCGGACCAGACTTGGGAAATGCCTCTGAGTTTCAAAAACTCATTCGCATTGATGTTCTTGGTGAACCTCCGTCCGAACATATGTTTTGCAGTTAGCATTGTGAGCTCATATTTGGTTGAGCCTCACTGGATTGATGCCAGGAATCTTCTGAGATGTCTTCAGGACACAATCTCTCATGGATTAAGATACACTGCCGGAGATGTGAGACTACTTGGATATACTGATGTTGATTGGGCAGGCAGTGTGGTGGACCATAAGAGCACTTCCGGGTACTGTTTCACCTTGGGATCTGCTTCGATATCCTGGATGAGCAGGAAGCAGAAGTCGGTGGCTTTGAGCACCGCCGAAGCAGGATATATTGTTGCTAGCATAACCTCGTGTGAGGCAGTCTGGTTGCAAAAGCTCTTCAGTGAGCTGTTTGGATTTACATTGGATACCACTGTGATTCTCTGTAACAACCAGAGGTGGGATTCGATTATTGAGGAATCCCGTATTCGTCAATTGCTCCAGCAGATAGACATCATCTGGGATATGGTAGTCGATGAGCAAGGAAGCTCCATCACATTAAGATGATGTACAGGTTGATACACCTTGTCAAAACCCCGAGGAAAGATCTAATCTGTGATTTTCCCAAACGACTTGGAGTCGGCAAGAAACCCTTGTACAAGGGCCCGGCATGTTGCATACATTGAGCTCTGGGAGCTCTGAGGGCTTGCGGTTTCTACTGGAGCAACATATGACCACAGGGTGACTCACCCTCCCCTGGTGGTGCACACTGGAACAAGATGATTCGCTCTCTTGTGGGACAAGATGATTCGCTCTCTTGTGGAACAGGATGATTCGCTCTCCTGTGTAGCAGGATGATTAGTTCTCCTGTGAGGCCTGGATTGATGTGTTCTCCATGGCAGCCTGGATTGTTGTGTTCTCCATGGCAATTGTAGTAGGATTGATGTGTTATCCTGTGAGGCCTGGATTGATGTGTTCTCCATGGCAATTGTAGCAGGATTGATGTGTTCTCCTGTGAGGACAAGATTGATTAGTTCTCCTGTCGAGGCATCCTACCCATGCAGTTTGGGACTCATGGGAAGTACCTCTCATCTGATCAATGAGCAGGGAAATGAAGTTAGGGACCATAGTAGTACCGATGGACGCATCGTTGTAACTACCGTACTCCCTACGCTAGGATGACCTCCATTGATCTGGGATCAATGATACTGGTCTGGGACCAGTGGTAGGAGTTGTACCATACTATGATGCTGACTTCGGGTCGGTTGAGACTGGTCTGGGATCAGTGGTACATACTCTGAGACTGACTTTGAGTCAGTGGAGGATGATATTGGTCTGGGACCATTGGAGTTGTACTCACTATGACGCTGACTTTGGGTTGGTTGAGACTGGTTTGGGACCAGTGGTACATACTCTGAGATTGACTTTGAGTTAGTATGATACATCCTCGATCATTTCTTCTTCTTCATAATTCGGACAAAAGCAGAGTAGAACAGAACAATGCAAGAGCAGAGCAGAACAGAACAAAACAGTACAGATCAGTGCAGGGCAGAACAAGACAAAGCAGAACAGGCAAAATAGAGCAGAGCAGGGCAAGGGTCAGTCTGTACAAGGCAGTGCATTTGATGGATGAATAGTAACGATCGATAGACAGATTGCAGATGAAGTTCTCCATGGTTGAGAGGGAGTGTTAAAATTGGCAACCAGGGCAAAACTTCATGTGGGTCATCTTATTCATGGCTAATAATATTTTTATTAGATTCCTCTCGTCGAGAGGTGTAGGATTGATATAAAGATCATCCAATTCCGATAAGTATTCATGGAGATATGAATTTATTTTGATTAGGGAATTATTATCAAGCCGACCTACAACTCATGTAGGCTCAGAAGCCCAACAGTCGCATCTATTCACCCACCAACGTTGTGTATAAATATAAGAGGACTTTTCCTCATTTGGACTCACTCATCTCATCACATCTCTCTCTCTCTACTGCGCAGATATGAGTCTCTTCTCTACTGCGCTGAAATGGGTCTCTCTCTCTCACACATGTGAAGCTGGAAGCTGTTGAATTTGAAGCTGCAACTGCAGAAGTAAAGATTGACTTGCGTGGCCTAGAAGATCTCCTCATCTGAACTGCGCTGTAGGTTCATCTGAACCTCCTCTGAAAGTCGCAACTTTTGGTGGTGGAATGAAGTCAATCCGATGAACGGTTTGCAAGATATCCACTGCCCTAGTTTGAAGCTGGAAACTGCTGAAACTGACGCTGCAACTGCAGAAGTAAAGATTGACTTGCGTGGCCTAGAAGATCTCCTCATCTGAACTGCGCTGTAGGTTCATCTGAACCTCCTCTGGAAGCCGAAACTTTTGGTGGTGGAATGAAGTCAATCCGACGATCGGTTTGTGAGATATCGTCTGCCCTAGTTTGATAATGAAGCCGCTAATGCTGATGCTACTGATCTAGGGTTTGCTACTGTTGATATGAATCAGATTTATTGTACTATTTCTCTCTGCTGAATTATTGAAGATAAAAGAAGATTTGATCAAAGGGTTTCCCCACACATTGTGGGGTTTGTCCCTGGCTAGCTGCCACATCTTGTGTCTCTTGTCTTGGCTTGTTTTCTGTCGATCGTTTAATGTTCTATCTGCACTTTACTTTATGTACATGTGATTGCTAATCGGTGGAATATAATAAGAAAAAGAAGTAAACTGTTATAAGCATAGAACATACCATAACTTAACACATGAGGACCTCTTATTGGAGGAGGAGGGCTCTTGAGGAGGAGGACCAATAAGATCCATAGGTTCATCAACATCCGACATTGTTTCATCTTCTTTTTCATCTGTCTTTCCGGTGTCAGCTTCTTTATCCTTCCTTGATATATGAAGGTTATCAACCTTGCTAAGAGCCATATCTTTGTCAAAGGTGACATCATGACTTATCTCAACTTCCCTTTGACCAACCACATAAATTCTATAGCCCTTGGAATTTTCGCTATAGCCCACAAAGATTCCTTTTTTTCTAGATGCACCCAATTTGCTTCTTTTCTCTTTTGGGACATGAAAGTATACGGGACTTCCAAAAATTCAAAAATGAGAGACATCAGGTTTCTTACCAGTGAACATTTCGTCGGGAGTCTTGGAGTCCAATGCTTGATGAGGGCATCGATTTTGAACATACACGACGATATTCACAACTTTGGCCCATAGAAACTTCGGAAGCCTTTGATCATGAAGCATGGCACGAACAACTTCCATAATAGTACGATTCTTCCTTTCAGCCACACCATTCTGCTCAGGAGTGTATGGTATAGTGGTCTCCCTCTTAATGGCAGCTTCTCTGCAAAAGTCATGGAATTCATTGGATTCATACTCGGTCCCATTATCAGTCCTCAATATCTTGATTCTCTTCTCGGATTGATTTTCGATCATGGCTTTGAAGTGACGGAACCAGGTGAACACTTCATCCTTCTTTTTCAAGAAGTAGATCCAAGTCTTGCAGGAATAATCATCTGTAAAAGTGAGATAATATAGATATCCTCCCAAAGAGTTGACAGGCATCATACTAGATATGTCGGAGTGGACCAACTGCAATATATTTGAGGTTTTTCTATTACTTGAGGGGCATGGTCCCCTTTTAAGTTTTCCTTTAGCACATCCCGGACATATACCTTCATGCTCTACTTTGAACTCGGGCATTCCTGTCACCATCTGTCTCACATCGGGGAGGGCCTTATAATGAAGGTGGGCAAACCTTCGGTGCCATAGTTCAGATTGCAGAGATGTGTCGCAAGACATGGCCCCCAATGGACTTCCTCCAACTTGATACAAAGTGTCAACCCAAAACCATAGAGTAAAAGTATCTTTAAATTCTTTTTCCAAACATGTACCTTTCCATCGATGAATGCCACCTTGTAACCTTTGTCTTCCATTGCCGAAATGGACACCAGGTTCTTCTTGAGATCAGGTACATATAGAACTTCTTGTAAATGAATCGTGTTACCCTGATTCAATTGAAGGGTAACATTCCCTACACCCTTTACGGGATAGGTGGCATTGTCTCCAAGAATAATCTCCAAGTTTGTCTCCTTCTCTATCAAATTAGAGAGAGCTTCCTTGTATCTGGTGAAGTGCCTTGAGGCACCACTATCAATAAGCCAATTCCCCAAAGTGTCCGGAGGAGAGGTAGTGGAGAGGGCCGATATAAGATAATACTCATTTTGCTTATTGTTAACAACATTTGATTCTTCATACCTGGAGTTCCTTGCTTTCTTGGAGGGTTGACCATTTCCATGATTTCCCGCATTCCTTTTTCCTTTGCCATTGAACCTGCCATTCCTTTGATTGTTGTTGTTGAAGTTGCCCCTGGAGTGATTGTGATCATCATCATGTGATGTGTCCTTTCTATTTGGACACTCCCTCGCATAGTGGCCAAACTTATTGCAAACAAAGCATCTGCCCTTCCTTCCACCCTTAGATCCGGGCTTACCATTGAAATGTCCTTTAGACCTAGTATTATTTCTCCTTTCGGCATGAGTGGAGAAAGCAGTGGGGTTGCCTCTATTTGAAGGCATTTCTTGCTCCACCATTCTTGTTTCTTCTTGAATGCATCTTGACATGAATTCTTCAAATCCCGGAATTCGATCATTATTGAAAATAGTGGTTCTAAAGATATACCACTTGGGTGGGAGCCCTCCAAGGGTAGTGATAGTAAGTTCCCTGTCAGGAATGACTTCTCCAATCGATAGAAGATCATTCTTGATCTCAGTGATCCTTAAGAAGTAGGATTGAATATCTTTGTCCTTGCCCTTCTTAATAACCTTCAACTGATTTTTGAGGAACAAAACTTGATTTGCATCACTAACCTTGAACATGCGTACCAATTTGTCTTAGATCTCATTAGAGGTGTTCAAATCAGAGATGTAGGCCACCAGATGCTTGTCAATGGAATCTCTGATAATCTTCTTCGCTTTGACTTCACCCTTAGTGTACTTGTTCTTTGTAGCAACCGGTGCATTTGATGGAGGCTCAAGGATTTTACCCTTCACATAGTCCAACACTTCTTGTTCTTCCAATGTTAGATCAAGAGACATCTTCCATCCGTGATAGTCAGACTTTTCATGGAGCTTGTCTTCAGCCGGGAAGTGGGATGAGGAACCCATTGAGCCTTTTGTCCTTTCCAATTGTCTTCGGTGATTGCTCTTTCACTCTTGCTTGGGCTTTGTCTTCACCTCAGCTCTGATACCATGTTAATTTTGGTATGTTCTATGCTTAAGAGCAATTTACTTCAAATTTCTTATTAGCCCAATATCAATTTCCAGATTAGCAATCACATCAGCATGATAGTAAAATGTAGATAGAACATAAACATAAACAATAGAAGACAAGCCAAGACAAGAGGACACAAGATGTGGCACCAGCCAGGGACAAACCCCAATGTGGGGAAACCCTTAATCAATTCTTCTTATAATCTTCAATAGTTCAGCAGAGAGAGAGAGAGTACAAATATACAAAACTGATATTGTAGCAACAAGAAGTCCTAACCAGCAAAGTCAAATCTGGTCAAACAGGTCAGATTTGACCTCCAATCAGCTCGGTCAATAGCCCAGACAACTCGGCCTCCAACAGCAAGGAGAAGCAGCCCAGAACAGTCTGAAAATCCCTGTCAAACTTCAGTCAACAATAGTCAAGCCTACTCAACGCTGGTCAACGCAGGGTCAACGAGAGGTCAAGAAGGCTGTCCAGAACTGCGGCCTGCCAAGGAGAGGCAGCCTAACCCAATCCGCACTCAAGAAGAGTCAACGTTGGTCAAAACGCTGTCCAAAACCTTCCTGCAGCTTCAGTCAAACTCGGTCAACGTTGCCCTAATCAGAAAATCAGACTTCCTTCTTCGCATGTGTGAGAGGTTCTGCTCCAGCTATGTGTACCCAAACAAGAGAGGAGAGAGAAGGATGAATGGATGAGATGGTGAAATAATGCCACAAGGTCTCCTCCTTTTATATGCAACGTTGAGGTTAAGTTGGGGGTGAAAATCACTGTTTTGTTTGCTGGCCGACCTTGACAAATTGTCAAGAATATAAATAAATTTACATCTCCATATATACATGTAGGAATCAGATGATATTTAGATCAATCCTACACCTCTCAGAGAGAGGAATCCAAGAAAAATGTCAGCGGCCATAAATAAGGTGACCCATATGGAGTTTGGCCCTAGTTGCCAATTTTAACACCTTGTCCCCTTTGCCAGCTAAGGCAAAGTTCTCCTCTTTCTCATGCTTAACATGAGCTCTAGATCTAACTTGCCTTCAAATCTCCTCTTGAACATACTCTCCCCCCAACCCCTCCTAGTTTGGGAGCTTCGCTCTGCCACTCACCGCGTTATGGAAGTCGTCCCACGATTTGTGAAGACCTAACGACACAAGGCTCACCATATCTACTTCAAGTACTGTCTCCCCCACACCATGTAGAAATTTTGTGTCCTGTAGCCCCACCTGATTTTAGTTTGTTTTGCTCATCAAGTTTAATGCCCACACCCTATGGTTAATTGCTGATATTAAAATTAAGTATTAAATTCAAAAGAAACACTAGAAGCTACCACTACTTTTCACTTTCAGCTGATAATTTCATAAGCATACACAAATTTTGGCCACTGATTTTTGGTCAATCATAGACTTTGGAAAAACCCTGAAGGAAAAACTAGTTGGAAGAGGAGTTTTTTTTCTTTTATCTCAGAGAAATTTACACAACATTAATTACATCACAGTATACTTATCACTACCCTTGAAATTTGGGCCAGCTCCTTGAATTTTGTGCCACTATCTGGAAATGCATGCCACTATCCAACAATCTCTGCATTGGAATTTGTGCCAATGTTCGGACATTCCAGACCTGGAAATTCATGCCATAGTTAGTCTTCTCTGCTCCAAAAATTGTGCCACAGGATTGACAAATTTCCCTCGATTTTCACACCCTTTGTTCTGAACTTTCTCCTCGATTTTTGGGCTGTTGACATAATTCTTCTACCCCAAAATTTGTGCCATAGACACAAATTTCTCCTTGAAATGTATTTTGACAAACTTGTAATTAATGCAGTTTGACCCTCCTCGGAACTCGTGTTACTAACCTCGAAAAATGCATATATAATCGTCCTCAAATTCGTGCTGAGGATGTACAATTATGCCTCGACCTACTGCGTATACTTGCCAGGGAATTCCGGCCTATGTGTGTACTTCTCGTTGTAAATGTAATCTCTCCTTCAACAAAATGAATATCCCAATCTTCATTATTTCTCCTCCTCTCCTCTTTTCACTTCTCCAATTCTACACATGAAGAATGAATTCTCCTCTTACCTTTTCCCCCCTTTTTAGTATCCTTAATGATGAGAAGCCCTATCCCTAGCATCAAGGGATGAGATTAGATCTCAACTTCTCTTGATCAAGGGTGGAGATCTAATATCCCATTGATCCCCTCTCATGCCTTACCCTTCATTAATGACCCCCTTTAGTCACTTTAATAATTTTTTGTACCTTGTACCTTTTTCCTCATAAAGTCACATGACTTTAATTGTTGAAAACTGGATGTTCTATGCTGAAACAATTAATTAAAATAAAACTTCTTCCAACTGCAAATTCAGTTAAGCAATTGTAGATAAAACATACACCATATAAACCATAAGCAAAATAGAAGACAACCAAGAACACAAAGAGACACAGAAATTAGGTCCAATGACCAAGGCAAAACCCAACTAGATTATTCTATTAGAAATCAATTGTTCAGCAGAGAAACAAAATACAATGAGAGAATGAAGAAGTTCACCCAAATCTGAAGAAGATCTCTGATAGCTGCAGCTGATGCAAACACTCAATCACTTTGGCTCACCAAGTTCTGCTCTTACTCTCCAAGTCTCTTTCTCTCTCTCACTCTCTCAATCCTTCACTAGTCTCTCCAACTCTCTGTTTCACAAGTTTGAAGTCTCCTTTCACAATGCACAAGTGAGTAAGTGTGAAGATGAGAGGCAAATATATATAGGAGGAGCAAGGAGTTCGAGCCATGAAGGAGAGGAGTAACTCGCATGCCTTGAGGGGGAGTTATATATGCCATTTAGGGAGGAATGCATGCCTTTGTAACTCATGCCATTAAGGATGTACACTTGCCTTTGGAACTTATGCCATAAAAGAGGTATGCTTGCTTTTGTAACTCATGCCATAAAGAGGAGTGCACATTCGTTGAAGGAGAGAGTGTAACTTATGCAATGAAGAGTGCATAAGAGGAATCTTTTATGACGAGACTTTAATGTATGTAAGAGGAGTGCTATGATGAGTCTTTAATGCGTGTAAGAGTGTAAGAGGAGTGCAACAAATCCATTCAGTGAGAGAGAGAGGGGTACGAGTGCCATCAAGAAGAGGGAGAGAGATACAAAGTGGCATGATTGAGTGCCAAGTAGGAAAGGTGACATGTATTTCTATTTTGATAATAATGTTATAGTATCACAAGAATAATAATTATAATATTGATGATTAAGTAAAAATTGAACAATTAAGATTGATTAAGGACAAGTTAAGTGATTTTCCATCATCTATACTTGATTACCAATTGAAGCAAGGTGATTTACGATCTGTTGAAATTAGCGAGAAAAGTGATTCCTTGATTTGTGCCTTAATTCAAGGAGTCAAAGTCGAGTTCCTTTTTGTGCATGATCGAGTTCCTAAAATTTAGGAGTTTTCTTCCTAAAAATTAGGAGTGCATGAGGCAGTTAACTGATGTGTTGAAGTGGAAGGTCTAGTTTTGATTTTCTAGTGTGAGTTGATTGACGAAAAACATGAGTGATTGAGTTTCAAGTGGTTGACTTGAAATAGGACAAGTTGCATGAGTAGTTAACTCATGCTAACGCATCAATCACAAAAGAACTTTCCATAGTTAGAAAACTCACTGATTTTAACCATTCGAATTGCCTTTAAAAGGAGGAACGAAGGCACAAGTTTAATCATTGTTTTGGTGAGCACGAGTTGGTGAGACCAAACAATAGGAAGCACAAGGTTGTGCGTGGAGCTTGTGAGAGAAGGTGAACAAGCCTAGGAAAGGCTTGTTGGAATTGGAGAAGGACGAATTCCTTGGGTAAGGAAGCAAAGATCAGAATTCTTGCATAGGTTTCAAGCTTAGATTAAGTAGGAAAGACAAGTGTCTTTCAAATTGAAACAGTTGTATTGTAAGAGATCTAATGCTCAATTTTCTTCAATAAATTCTCAATAATCAAGTAGAGGGTTTTCCCAGTTGGGTTCCCTAGAAAAATAGTGTGTTTAATTGTGTGTGAATGTGTCTTTAATTCTGTTCTATTCCGCTGCAAATTTGAAGTAGAGAAATTTTGTGTTTTAGTGAAAAGAAACTAGTTTTCAGTTTTCAGATTGTTCACTATAACAATTGCAGAATTTCAAGGAAATTCTACATGGTATCAGAGCTATAGAACAGAATAAAGCCCAGCACATCCAAGGAGCAAAAACATCAAAAGAAGATACCTCTGAGGCAGCCACAGATCAGGATCCCTAGCAAAGGATAGATATTGGACTGTTCTGGGTCCAATAATCTTGTGACAGCAGGCTGAGTTTGTGGAGTTACAACAAACACCTTCTGAGGTAGTTCTGTGCCAAATTAGAGGGCTCAATCTTCAAGAACAGGTCCATATATTTTTGTCTTTGGGATGACGTTTCACTGCTGTAGGTGTCCTTTTGGGAGGCCGAAAGGCTAGGACTGTAGGCAGAAAAGTGTCCTAAAGGCTAGCGAAGAAGAGGAATTGTAGAAGAAGGGAAACCACGATTTTTATGCAGAGAGTTTCTCTAGAAACAGGTTCGAATATTTTCTGAGTATGCCCTAGTGCATCCCAGTCCTGTAGGTGGTCTCTTTGAGTACCAAAAAGGCTAAACAGTGGATTGTACAAAGGAAAGAAGGATCAACGAATAGGGGAGGACCATTGGGGAAGCTAATCCATAGTATTTGGAAGCATAGGAAGGCAAAAGTGGGAAGAGTGTGAAGTCCCAAAGTGTTGCGAGGAGCAACAAGTGGGTAGTGGATGAAGACCCTATGTGTTGACTCATTGATGGACTAATGATCAGCTAGAGGGCAGACAGTTTGAGTAGCCTATGTTCAGTCTTCTTGGAGCAGCCAAGAGAGATTGATAGTGGCAGATTTGACAGCTGGATATGCAAGCATTCTGAAGTAGCAGAAGTTGTAGTGATTAGTGGAAGAGGAGGCAAAGTACCTGCCAGATGTGTTCAAGTAGCATCCTTTAACCTGACTAGGAACAAGAAGAGTTTTAGCCACCTAAAGGAGAAGGACATGCAATTTTAGATTGAGCTAGGAGATGATGGTCAGTGTGCAACTAGAGGAGTTGGTACTGTCAGTTTTCAGAGGGAGTCAGGTAATCCTCTTTATCTCAGAGATGTTCTCTATGTTCTAGGATTGAAACAGAATCTTGTTTCGGTAGGTAACATTGAGGACAAGGGATATGCTATGATCTTTAGCAGAGGTAAGGCTTACCTCTAGCACTTAAATTTTGGATGTAAGAAGCAGATAGGTGTGAGGGTGAAGAATCTCTACAAGTTGCAAGGAGAGATAGGTGCGACCTTGAGAAACAAGGCAAGGAGTTCTCATAGTAGAGATGTGGTGGTTGAGCTAGAGCAGGACAAAGCTCTCAAGATGGTGCCTCAACCAGTATCTCAGTTTCAACCTAAGCTAGTTGGCAGTTGGGCTGACTAGCTGGATGTTGAGGAGCATAGCCGGGGCAAGTGGAGGCAACCACTCAGTCAAAGACTTCCAGTATAGGGAGAGTTTGAGCCAAGTCGACATAGGATTTGGTTAAGGGAGATCATAAAAGAATTGAGTCTCCCAACATCAAGAAGCAGACACCCAGGTACACAAGGTACATGGCACTTATGACTAAAGTGGTGGACTCACAAAGTATGGTGGGAAAGAACAGGTCTTCAAAGCAAGTTCCGTAGAAGAAAGCAGGGAATTCTTCTAGTTCAGAGGGAGCCTCTACAACAACGGAGAACATGGTAGTGTTGGAGACAGATCCAGGTGGACGAGGTTCTTCCAGGAACACCTTCCTCACTAAGAGGGAGTGTTGAAATTAGCGAGAAAAGTGATTCCTTGATTTGTGCCTTAATTCAAGGAGTCAAAGTCGAGTTCCTAAAATTTAGGAGTTTCCTCCCTAAAAATTAGAAGTGCATGAGGTAGTCAACTGATGTGTTGAAGTTGAAGGTCGAGTTTTGATCTTCTAGTGTGAGTTGATTGAGGAAAAGCATGAGTGATTGAGTTTCAAGTGGTTGACTTGAAATATGACAAGTTGCATGGGTAGTTAATGTTGTTTTTCCACAATCTTGGTGTCTAGGATAGAATCTTAAATCATTGACGTTACCAAACCGAAGATCACGATGAAACTACTGGGATAGAATCTTAAATCATTGACGCTATCAAACCAAAGATCACAATGAAACTACTTTGCACAGTGGAATATAAACAACAGTAAATCTACTAGTGCACAAAATATAGACAACTTTTTACAATTTTGTACAATAATCCAACTTCGTTATATTAATCAACTTGAATAATACAACAGTCTAGGGCTCTCGTACTAGGGATAATGGCCCTCATACATCCACTAGTACAAGAATACAAAACTGGGGCTTGGTGTCAATCCATCGACAACCAATCTACCCTCAACAAGATACTCTGACCATCTGGCTGTAGCGCGCTCTCTCAGCTCCTCTCGATCGTACCCTGTACCTGCCTAGTCCTTCGACTCCCGATCTGCAGCACTGCCTCTATCAATGATCCAAGTCCATCTGGCCACTGAACCTCGGCTCTCCAATCTGCTCACTAGTTGTGCCTTAGTCCATCAAGGGCACAACACATTGAGACTCTTGTTGAGTTGTTCACAACTCTGTTTGTGAACAACTCTCAATCTGCCCACTGCTGCTCCTCAGCTACTCAGGGACTTCAACCCACTATGGTCTTCTTACGCTGCTCCAATGAATACCAACATAAGGCACAGAGGGCTGCCACCTATCACTGCAAGATGTCCATCTCCCACAATGAACACGGGCTAGGAGGACTGCCCATCATCTGTTGTAGAAGTCCTTCTCCACACACAAGTCTAGGGCTGCTCAACTGCTCCTTTGGCTGATCAAAACTCAAGCTCAACAACTGCCACTCTAGCAACCACCTAGGTCCATGAAGATGGTGCACATTGGGCTCCAACTTGGGCACTATCACGCTGTCCTCCAGTAGACCATAAATGCCCAATCCACGTCCACACTTGGTTCACTCTCACGCTGCCCTCCAACAAACCACGAGAGACCAATACTTGCTATAGCACCTGTCTCTGACTAGGGCATCCTCACACCTAGGAAACCCTCCTCTTGGCTGCCAACATACTCCATCAAATTGTCCTCTCCTAGGACACCCATCCACCTAGCATCCAATCATCACCAAGAGACCATCTGCAACTCCCTGTTGCTGCTCTCTTGCCTAGGGTTTTGTGCATGTACCAGACTGGTTAGGGCACACTAACAACCCTACACCAGTGCCCTAAACTTCTCCAATCAGGCTATTTCCTTCAGTTGTTGGTTGCAAGGTATCCAAGGTGTAGTTGTGGGCCTTGGGCACCTCCACAAGGCCTCCTACAATACACAACTCAGACCACAACTAATCTGCCCACTCCAACTCTGCAAACAAGCCCAATACAATAGGAGAATACCCCTGTTTTCCTTCGCTACCCTTAGAGGAGACTGCGGCCTGGTTAGAAGAGCCTTTCTAGGCCTTTTGACCCTCTAAACTTCACCTCCCAATTGCTGTTGTAGCAGCCCCTCACTGCGGCCCTGTAAACAGAGATATACACACCCAAAAACATACACAAAACAGTCACATAGCTCACCTAAATTCTGCGGCCTGATCTGCAAGGTAGGACTGCTCCATTGTGGTCACAAAACTGCCCTCAAGCCTCCATACTGGTTGCCTTAGAGCTGCAGCTCCTTCTCCTAAGAAACTCGCACCCAAAACAGTGAAATGATCTCCACAAACTCGACTACCTGCCTTAGCCTCCCTTGCCACAGACTCGCACTATAATTAAAAGCTCCTTGTGATGATTTATGCACTTGTTATTGTCTCAAATGACCTCACATATGACCTATATTTATACATGTGTTATGTGCAACGTCTAGCCCACTCTTGGGCTCTCCAACAACAAGGTCGACTTGTATTATGGTGCACAAACCCACATGTAAACTTCAAAAATTCATTCTCTTCAATGACAACTCAGAATTGGATGATTCTCGATGCGTTGGATTCGTCTCGTCATCTACTATCATCCTCATCCATCACATGTCACAAACTCATCACGGTTTTGGCCCAAAAACTTTGGGTGCAAAACCCCAGGCTTGGGTTTCAAGCCCACAAGGCCACTTGTGGAGCTCCTTCCTCCAAACCCTCGATCCTCAAGGCTTGGAGTACCTCCCAAGCTACAAAAATCAACAATTAACTCATGCTAACTCATCAATCACAAAAGCACTTTCTGTAATTAGAAAACTCACTAATTTGAACTATTCAAATTATCTTCAAAAGGGGGAACAAAGGCACAAGTTTAATCATTGTTTTGGTGAGCACGAGTTGGTGAGACTGAACAATGGGAAGCACAAGGTTGTGTGTAGAGCTTGTGAGAGAAGGTGAACAAGCCTAGGAAAGGCTTGTTGGAATTGGAGAAGGATGAATTCCTTGGGTAAGGAAGCAATTATTAAAATTCTTGCATAGGTTTCAAGCTTAGATTAAGCAGGAAAGACAAATGTGTCTTTCAGATTGAAACCGTTGTATTGTAAGAGATCTAATGCTCAATTTTCTTCAATAAATTCTCAATAATCAAGTAGAGGGTTTTCCTAGTTGGGTTCCCTAGAAAAATAGTGTGTTTAATTGTGTCTCAATGTGTCTTTAATTATGTTCTATTCTGCTACAAATTTGAAGTAGAGAAATTCTGTGTTTTAGTGCAAAGAAACTAGTTTTCAGTTTTCAGATTGTTCACTATAACAGTTGCAAAATTTCAAGGAAATTCTACACTATTTTTGGAAAGTTATGTTTGAAATGATAGACATGACTTTCTATTTTTGGAATGTCATTCTAGAATTGTTAGAAATGAGATTTTATGCAAGGAAATTCATTCCTCAGCTGCCAATTTTCATTACTCCCTCTCAGCTAGGGGGGATTTCTTTCTGAAACAAGGATCTCTACTTTGGAACAATGACGTTAAAATCTAATGAAGAAGAATCATGATAGGGGAGATTCATCCATCACCCTAAATTGACTTGGGGGGATTACCACTTGCCAATACATGACAAGGATCTTGCACAACCAAGTCTGATCTTTGCTTGGGGGGATTACCACTTGTCAAGGATCACACACAACCAAGTCTCTGCTTGGGGGGATTACCACTTGACAAGGATCACGCACAACCAAGTCTCATCTCTGCTTGGGGGGATTACCACTTGTCAAGGATCACGCACAACCAAGTCTCTACTTAGGGGATTACCACTTGACAAAGGTCATGCACAACCAAGTCTCATCTCTACTTGGGGGGGTTACCACTTATCAAAGATCACACACAACTATGTCTCTGCTTGGGGGGCTTACCACTTGACAAGGATCACACACAACTATGTCTCTACTTGGGGGGCTTACCACTTGACAAGGATCACACACAACCAAGTCTCATCTCTGTTATCCATGACCGCCTCCTCCAGGAAGGGTCACCTTTGACAGTGCAAGCTACTCTCTGAAAACCAAGAAATTCTCTTTGGGCAAAGGCTTGGTAAGAATGTCAGCTATTTGATCATCAATAGCAATATGATGGAGTCTCATTGCTCCTCTCTGCATCATATCCCGAATATAGTGATATTTGATCTCAATGTGCTTGGACTTGTCATGGAACACGAGATTTTCAGCAAGTCGAATCCCACTCTTATTGTCACAGTAAATTATTGTCATATCCAATACATGCTCAAATAGCTCTCCAAAGAGCTTCCTTGGCCATACTGCCTCACAACTAGCCATGCTAGCAGCAATGTACTCGACTTCAACTGTGCTAAGGGCTACATACTTTTACTTTTTGCTCATCCAAGATATCATGGCAGATCCCAAGCTGAAGCAACACTCACATGTGTTTTTTCTATCAGAAAATTTACCAGCCCAATTAGCATCAGAGTACCCATGTAGCCTTACATCTCTGATAGTATATTTCAATCCAAGATTGATGGTCCCATGCAGGTATTTCAATACATGCTTTGCAACAATCCACTGTGCATGTGATGACTTAATCATATATTGGCTCAGAGTATTGAACGCAAAACATATGTTCGGTCTAGTGTTCACTAAGAACATCAGTGCACCAATCAATTGACGATACTCTAAAGGATTAGCCAAATTAGGTCCCATAGCTTCACCACATAGCTTTTTAAAATTAATCTCCATTGGAGTATTCATGGACTTCCATTCTGTCATGCCAAATCTTTCTAGTAGTCTAACAACATATTTTTCTTGAGAAAGGAAAATTTCACCAGGTCTTTGCCATACTTCTAGACCCAGAAAGTAGTGCATCAAATGAAGATCTTTCATTTCAAATTCAGAAGCTAACTCCCTCTTACATTGGAGGATAAGAGGTTCACCACCGTTCAAAAAATAAATCAACATATAATAACAAAATCAAAGATATACCTTGGACTGTTTTGAAGTAAAGATTGGGATCAACATTACTTCTAGTAAAGGCAAGCTTTATCAAGAAGCTATCAATTTGAGCATACCAAGCTCTTGGAGCTTGCTTCAAACCATAGAGGGTTTTCTTCAGTCTACACACATGAGTTTTTCGGTCATGTATTTCAAAGCCTTGTGGTTGCTCCACAAATACTTCTTCCTTGAGGAAGCCATGCAAAAAAGCAGTCTTCACATCCATTTGGTGAAGAGTCCATCCCTGGCTAGCAGTTAGAGCCACAATAGATCAGATGGTGGTGTATCGGGCAACAGGTGCAAAAATCTCATCATAGTTTATTCCCTCTTTCTGAGAGAAACCTCTGGCCACAAATCTAGCTTTATATTTTTCAATACAACGATCAACGCCATGCTTAATTTTATACAACTATTTAGAAGACACAATAGACTTACCTTGGGGTCTGGGAACTACTTCCCATACATCATTATGAATGATGGACTCATATTCTTCAGCCATTGCATCTTTCCACACTTGATCTTTCACAGCTTCTTCAAAAGTGCATGGTTCAGCTTGAATAATGTTGCTCATGGCTACAACATATCCCTGGAACCGACATGGTTTCTTGCTTTCTCTAAAGGTTCCTCTGGGGGTAGCATGTTTATCAACATCTTGAAGAGTGTCACGAAGCCATAATGGCCTCTTTCTAGTAGGGGAATCACATGGAGGAGGATCCAAATTGTCCATGCGCTGCATGGGTTCATCAACAGGATTAGTTTCAACCTCAGGTTCTTCTTGTATTTCAAATACATCATCTTGTCTATCAACATTAGCAGGAGGAAGAGGAGTGTCTCTTGCCTTTCCAAGAGCTGCATCTTCATCAAATGTTACATCCCTGCTAAACTCTATATTTCTTTGACCAGGTACATATATTCTGTAAGCTTTAGAATTCTCACAATAACCAACAAACATACCTTCCTTACCTAAAGCTTCCAACGTGTTCCTCTTTTCTTTTGGAACATGGAAGTAGACAGGACAACCAAAGATCCTCAAGTGCCCCACCTCAGGCTTTTCACCAGTGAAGACTTCTTTAGGAGTCTTGTTGTTTAGGGCACGATGAGGGGATCTATTTTGGACATAGACAACTATGTTAGCAGCTTCTCCCCATAGGAACTTTGGTAATTTTGATCATGCAACATAGCTTTGATTGCTTCTATGATAGTTCTATTCTTCCTTTCAGCCACATCAGTATATTCTGGGTTATATGGCACGATGGTCTTTTTTTTGATTCCAGCTTCTTTGCAAAAGTTGATGAAATCATTGGAAGTGAACTCTCCCCCATTGTCAGATCTAAAGATTTTGATATGCTTTCCAGTTTGTTTTTCTACTAGAGCTTTGTAGTCTTTAAACATGTTAAATGCTTGACTTTTATTTTTCAAAAAATAAATCCATGTCTTGTGAGAAAAATCATCCACAAAGATTATATAATACAAGTAGCCACCAAGAGAAGTTATAGGCATAGGTCCACATAAATTAGAATGTACAAGATGAAGTACCTGACTGGTTCTACTTTTGCTCGGAGGAAATGGTCCTTTGACTTGCTTTCCACTAGCACATCCTTGGCAAACTCCATCATGATTTGCTCTAATCTCTGGCATTCTAGAAACCATCTTTCTCACATGAGGTAATGCTTTATAGTGCAGATGAGCAAACCTTCAGTGCCAAAGTTCACTTTGATGATTGCTGTCATGGATCAGTGCATGGATTGGTCTTCCATTGACTTTATACAAACCTTCACATCTTGATCCTAGAGTGAAGGCATCTCTCATGCTAGATCTCATCGGCCAAGTGAGAACTTTACCATTTATGAAAACAACTTTCATTCCTTTATCTTCTAAAGCAGATATGGATACAAGATTTTTTTTCAAACTAGATACATATAAAACTTCTTGAATTGTCACAGTTTTACCTTGATCCAGATGGAAAGAAACAAAACCAGATTCCTTTATAGGATATGTAGAGTTATCTCCAAGAATGATTTTCAAATCTGTCTCCCTCTCAACTAGATTTGAGAGCACTTCTTTATAACTAGTAAAGTGCCTTGAAGCACCACTATCAACCAACCAACTGTCACAAGAATCTGCAAGAGAGGAACTAGAAAGAGCAGAAACAAGAAAGTATTCAGATTGTGTTTTAGCTGCATTGTTGTCATACCTTGGGTTCCTTGAAGAATGATAACTTTCTTTACGAGCAGAAGGAGCTTCTCTTCTTCTTCTATAATCAAATTTGTTGGAACAATTGTTGTAGTTGGATCTTGATGCTCTTCTGCTTTTTGGACAGTCATGGGCATAGTGACCATGCTTATGGAAATTGTAACATTGGACTTTTGACAAGTCTCTGTTCCATTTGAAGGAACTGTTGGATTTGGGAGCAAACTTTCTTGAACAGTGATGACCTCTTCTTCCTTTCTGCTTCTTGCCTTGGACAACAAAAGCAATAGGTTCTCCCTCCTCATGCTTGGGAATTCTTCCTCTGGAAATCATTCGTGCCTCTTCTTGACTACACTTTCCCAAGAGCTCATCAAATGTAGGAAACTTGTCATTGTTGCTGATGGTGGTAATAAAAGTTTCCCAAGATGGAGAAAGACCTCCAAGTGTAATCAACACAAGCTCTTTATTAGATACAATTTCACCAACTATAGACAACTGATCTTTAATTTTAGAAATCCTCATAAAGTATGCTTGAATTGTCTCTCCTCTGTTCAACTTCATATCCTTGAGCTGATTCTTCAAAGTAAGAATCTGGCTCAAGTTATTCACTTGATACATTCCAATGAACTTATCATACATTTCTTTGGATTTTTTCAAGTTGGAGACATAGGTGATGAGATGGTCTCCAAGAGAGAATCAAGGATAATCTCTTTGGCCTTGACTTCTCTTTTCTTGTATCTGGCCTTGATAGCAACATTAGAGTTATTCGCTGGTTCTGCTACGTCTCCTTCAACATACTCCAGTACGTGTTCCTCAAGAGTGATATCCAATCTGGAAGCATCAACCAACTTCTCTTCATTCTTAAAGTAAGAGGAAGACATCTTGATCTCCTTAACAAATTTCAGCAACAAGTAGAAGAAGCAACAGGGAATATTTCAGCAACAAATAGGAAGGGACAACAAGAGATATTTCAGCAGTAATGAGATATTTCAATAGCAAATGAGAAGAGATATTTCAGCAGCAAATGAGATATTTCAGCAACAAATAGGGAGGGACAACAAGTAATATTTCAGCAGAAAATGAGCTACAACTAGAAGGGACAACAAGAGATATTTCAACAAAAAAATGAGCTGCAAATAGAAGAGACAACAAGAGATATTTCGACAGAAAATGAGCTGCAAATAAAAGGGACAACAAGAGATATTTTAACAGAAAATGAGCTGGGAGAATCTCTCAACTTCTTGGACTTGTCTTCACCAAAGCTTTGATACCATGTTGAAAATTGGATGTTCTATGCTGAAACCATTGCTTAAAATAAAACTTCTTCCAACTGCAAATTTAGTTTAGCAATTGTAGATAGAACATACACCATATAATCCATATTCAAAATAGAAGACAACCAAGAACACAGAGACATAAATTTAGGTTTAATGACTAGGACAAAACCCACAAGGGGAAAACCCAACCAGATTCTTCTTCTATTAGAAATCAATTCTTCAACAGAGAAACAAAATACAAAGAGAGAATGAAGTTCACCCAAATCTGAAGAAGATTTTTGATAGTTGCAGCTGATGCAAAGAGAGAATGAAGTTCACCCAAATCTGAAGAAGATTTTTGATAGTTGCAGCTGATGCAAACACTGAATCACTTTGGCTCACCAAGTTCTGCTCTTACTCTCCAATTCTTTCTCTCTCTCTCTCTCTCAATCCTTTGCTAGTCTCTCCAAATCTCTCTTTCACAAGTTTGAAGTCTCCTTTCACAATGCACAAGTGAGTAAGAGTGAAGATAAGAGGCACACATATATAGGAGGAGCAAGGAGTTCGAGCCATGAAGGAGAGGAGTAACTTGCATGCCTTGAGGGGGAGTTACATATTCCATTTAGGGAGGAACACATGCCTTTGTAACTCATGCCATTAAGGAGGTACACTTGCCTTTGTAACTTTTGCCATAAAGAAGGTACGCTTGCCTTTGTAATTCATGCCATGAAGAGGAGTACACATGCCTTGAAGGAGAGAGTGTGACTTATGCATTGAAGAGTGCATAGGAGGAACCTTTTATCACGAGATTTTAATGTGTGTAACAAGAGTGCTATGACGAGTCTTTAATGTGCATAAGAGAGTGTAAGAGGAGTGTAATGAATCCATTAACTGAGAAAGAGAGAGGTACGAGTGCCATCAAGGAGAGAGAGAGATACAAAGTGGCATGATTGAGTGCCATCAAGGAGAGAGAGAGATACGAAGTGGCATGATTGAGTGCCTGTGTGTGTATTTCTCCTTGCTGTAAATCTGATCTCTCCTTCAGCAAAATGACTATCTCACTTTTCACTTCTCCTCCTCTCCTTTCTTTACTTCCTCAACTCTACACATGAAGAATGAATTCTCCTCTTGCTTCTTTCCTTGTTTTTAGTCTCCTTAATGATGAGAAGCCCGATCTCTAAGTTCAAGGGTTGAGATTAGATCTCCTTTTCGCTTCATTAATGAGCCCCTCTAGTCAATGTAATAGCTTTTTGTACCTTGTACCTTTTTCCTCATAATGTCACTTTAATATTATAAATTACAATGTACTTTTAAGACTTCATAAAGTGACTAAAAAGTCACATGGCTTTAATAACTCATAAAGTCACACTAAAATTGTGGTTTTGTTGAAAATGTAGCGAGTTAAGGTCTTCTGTCTTATGCCTTAGTCAGTGAAGACCTCGAGTTTGTCTTTCTCTTAGCATGAGTGCGAGCTCATGGGATAGACTTCAATTACCATGAGTTTATTTCTAGTTTACTAGAATGATCATTAAGATAGCATGCGTAGAGTTAGAGCTTCAGTTACGTGGAGTCTTCTTTAGTTTGACTTTAGAACAAAGTGGCAGTTAGAAGTTTAGTTAGAACGAGTTAGTCTTCAGTTTTGGTTGAAGGGAGAACGAGTTAAGACTCCAAGTGTTGATCAAAGAGAGGACGAGTAGAACTCTTAGTTAACTTGCAATCAGAACTCAAACTTCTAAATTGAACCGGGCCTTCTTGTTAAATTTTGACAACTCAGGGAGAAATTCCCTCCATTGGGAAGCCTTCCTCATCTGAAGAAGACCCTACTAGCACTCGGAAGAATTTAATTTGCACAAGCAAAAATATTATTTTTAATATGAAACCCACTTCTTCACAAAAGTTCAAGTCGGTCTGGGCAGGGAAATTCAACCTCCTTGGACACATATAAATAGACCACATGTCACATCACTTGGAGGCATCATTCGCACATCACATCTTCTCTTGATTGGTTTGTACAACTCTAAAATTGCAGGTCCGAGTTCACAAGTGCGAAGGGAAGGAAGACATTTCTGTTTGCTGCATTGACTTTTTGTTTTGGGCCTTTGACCAACATTGACTTTTGGGATTTTGGGCATGGTTTGACTTGGGATTTTGGATCTATCTTGGAGGCTGAATTCAGGAGCAAGGATATCAAACTTTTTTGGGCACTTTGACCTTGTTTGACCGCAAACCTGAAGCTACTTTTTCACCGCAGGGTTGACCTTGATGTTGACCAATTTCAGAGGCATATTTTGGGACTGTTTTGACCAAGTTTGATTGAGCTAAAGAGGCCGAGTTTTCTGCTGCCTTGACTGAACCTTTTGGAGGCTGATTTGACCATTGACCAGCATTGGTTAGGGCTTTTGTTGTTGCTGTTGACTATGACCAGAATTTGCAGATTTGACTGTTGACTAGAGTTGACTTTTTGGTCGGATCTTTGATTGGATATTGGATTGGTATTTGGGATAGTCAAGGCTTTGACTGTTGACTCTTTGTTGATGAACTTGAACATTGTATCTCTCTGCTGAACATTTGATTACAATTTAATAGAAGAATTTGGAAAAGGTTTTCTCTTTTGTGGTGTGTTTCCCTGGTCTTTGACCAAATCTTGTGTCTCTATTGTTCTTGGCTGTCTTCTATTGTGCATTTGGATTTCTGTTCTATCTACAGTTGCTTATTATTGATGAAAGATTGAATTATATTGGAAATTGACTGCTAACTGAAGAAGAATTAGAATAAGTGATTGTGTTAAGCATAGAACATTGGAAAATTAACATAGTATCAGAGTTGAGGTGAAAACAAGCCCAAGGAGACAAGAGACAAAAGAAATCACCTTTGAAGAAATTTGAAGAAGCTTATTTGACTTGATCAAGATGTCTACCTCATACTTCAAGGAAGGAGAGAAGCTGAATGAGTCATCAAATTTTTCTGCTTGGAAAATCAGGTTGGAAGTGACCTTGGATGAGAATGATGTCTTGGAATATGTGGAAGGAAGGGTACCTGAGCCTCCCGAAAATGCTTCTGTTGTTGTCAAGGCCAAGTACAAGAAAGGTGAGATCAAAGCTAAGACAATCATTATTGATTCTTTAAGAGATCACCTCCTTACTTATATTTCAAAGTTGAAGAAGTCCAAGGATATCTATGATAAGCTGTTTGGGATGTGACCAATTGCTGATTGCTAGAGAATCTATATTTGATAGGGAGCTGGTACTTGTTTCTCTTGGAGGCCTTCCTCCAATTTGGGAAACATTTATTACAACTATTAGCAACAATGACAAGTTCCCGACATTTGATGAACTAGTGGGCAAGTGTACTCAAGAAGAGACCAGGATGATTTCTAGAGGGAGAATTCAAAAGCATGAATAAAGAGAACCCTCTACATTTGCTGCTCAAGACAAGAAGAGGAAAGGAAGAGGAAGACCATCTAATTCAAGAAAGCCTGCTCCAACATATAGGGACTCTAATAGAAGAACAACAAGTGACAAGGAATTGTTACATATTCAATGTTTCAATTGTCATAAGCAAGGTCACTATGCCCAAGATTGCCCTAAGAAGAATGATGCTTCTAGATCCTACAACAAAAATCGTGGCTTCAACAACAAGAAGTCTAACTATAGAAGAAGGAGAGATGCTCCTGATTATCGTGATGCAGGCCACCGTTTTCAAAAGAGATCAAGGAATTCAAGGTATGGAAATAATGCAGCCGCTACTCAATCTGAATATTTTCTTATTTCTGCACTTTCTAGCTCCTCCCCTCCAGATTCCTTTGATAGTTGGTTGGTAGATAGTGGGTATCGTGAAGTCCTCTCAAACTTGGATGAGAGGGAGACAAATTTGAAAATCATTCTTGGGACAATTCTACTTATCCTGTGAAGGGATTTGGTTCTGTTTCATTTCATTTGGATTATGGTGAAATTGTACATCTACATGATGTTATGTATGTATTGAGATTGAAGAAGAATCTTGTATCTATATCTGCCTTGGAAGACAAAGGGATGAGGGTTGCTTTCATAAGAGCAAAGGTCCTCACTTGGCCCGTGGAATCTCGCATGAGGGATGCATTCACTATGGGATCAAGAATTAAAGGACTCTATAGAGTCAATGGAAGACCAATATGAGCATTGGTACATGATAACAGTGATCAAAGTGAGTTATGGCATCGAAGGTTTGCTCATCTTCACTATGAAGTCCTGCCTGAAGTAAGGAGGATGGTTTTTGGAATGCTTGAGGTTCAAGCTAATCATGACGGAGTGTGTTTGGGATGTGCAAGTAGAAAGAAATCAAAAAGACCATGTTAGAAAATCAAAAAGGCAGAAAGATTCTCTTATATTGATAATTACTTGTGATATTATTGTGGACTTATTATCTTCTCTTTATGTTCTTTTTTTATCTTTGTTTCATCAAGCAATCATCAAAACAAAACATGAAGATCAACGACGCCAAATGCAGGCACTCAGCCAGGGGTAAAACCCCTCTAAAGGGGAAAACCCAGTGAAACTCTTCTACTAGTAAATCAAATTGAGATAGACCAAGACCTTAGACCCAAAAGACTTTCCTCCTCCACCAAGTCAGCCTTCCAAGATGATTTAGCAAACTCCAACAGTCTCTTCTTGTCCAACAGCTTCAACCCAACAACCCAGAATTTGACCCCCAACAACTAGAATTTCGGCCCTGCTGCGGATCCAAATTTCTGGCCTCCCCAGGAACTTCAAAGTTTCGCATGTGTGAGAGTAGAGAGAAAATTCGACTTACTTTTGCTTGACAAAGCCTTCCTTCTTCGCTAGGGTTTTCTTCCTCTTCCTTGGACTTGGCATCCTTTTTCTGTGTCCAACAATTGCAGATCAAATTTGTTGTGGATGTGTTCCAAATGAGTCGAGTCGCTGCCCTTTTATAGTGGTTTCTGCCTCTCTAATTAGGCCTACTTGTCCAGGTTGAGGTCCACTTGGTGGAGGAGGCCTAAATGACCTATTTTACATAACAATAATTTTCTTTCTTGATAAACAAAGCCCAAGAAGGGTCTTTTACATTATGACATGGGCAAGGACACTTGCCACAAATCCTAGAAGCCTACAACAGAGGCTTTGACCTATTAACCATTGACCCAAGCATGAAACCCATGTTTTAATAAGTCAATTTCTTTTATAATATAATTTTTTTTTCTTTATTTTGACAAATACATTACATCATGACTCAAATACAATTACAAAGACCGACACTAGTTACATTCTTCAACACACCCTCTTAACTAGGGAGTTATTCATAATTACATATACAGAGGTACATGGAAGATCTCAAATGATATACTCTATGAAGAGTCACAACACATAGTGCTACATATTAGATACTTGACTAGGGCAGTTTAATTGGGTGGGACTAAGGTGTACTCAAGCTTTAGCCACTTTAGGTACCATTAGGCTTTTAAGCTCTAACACCAACCCAGGGATCTAGGTGCGTATCCAAGGTCGGAGCTCCATGACCAATGCCACCCTCCCTACTTCGAGATCTAGACATCAACACATAGGCCGACCAGATGTCCTCCCAAGCATCTTGTTGCCACAAGATGCTTCATCTCTCCTTATCAACTAAATCAGATATATATCCACCACTCCAAGCATGCTTCAAACGTTCAATCTTTTTACGGAGAGATCCTGCACAATCACAACCCCAATCAATGATAAACCTTCAAATATATATACAAGTAAACACAAACCTTCGAGGTCCTAAATCATTCTGATGCTACTTATATCATCATTCTTGTAGCTGCCTTCATCATGCTCATCATTATTAACATCTTCAATATCTTAAAGAGCATGTACCTGCAAAATTGTAATAGCAAGTACAACCAAATACAAATATACAGAAGCATGAAGTTAACTATATCAAAATCATGTCATTATAATGGGAGAATCAAAACATTCAAGCTATAGACATCAAATACCTAAACTTAGGTTCATAAACAACAAGGGTTACATCTTTTATATACTAGACTTCAACGTCTTGCTAGGGTTTTGTCATAAACCCTAGACTCCATCTTGAGACACAAAGCCTTAGATATCAACAACTCAATTAAGATATCAATCCAATCATATACATCTAAGGTTTCAACAATATACTTATAGAATTGCATGTCAAACTCTACTAGGGTTTGTTGCAAACCCTAGATTTTATCATCAAAGTTAAATAATATCAATAATCGAAAACAATATACTTCTAGGGTTTCATTATCATGCCCTAGAATATCAATGTCTACTAGGGTTTTGTTACAAACCCTAGACTTCACAAACTAAAACATGTCTGTCAACAATTAAGTTAGCATATATACATATCTAGGATGTACTAGCATTTCACATCAATATCTACTAGATAAACCCAAGATCAATACATCGAACAATTTTGACTAGGTTAGGGTTTTGATCAAACAAATGAATATACACCTAGGGTTTCATTGCTAGGATCTTAATTTAGTTATTTACAAGGGTCTTGTTCATAAACTCTAAATCCTAAAAATCTAGGGTTTCTACACATTAACAACAAACCCTAAAGAACTAGGGTTTTACCACGACATTACCAAAACCCTAAACTTCAAAAGAATAGGATTTCTAGACTTTATCAACAACCCCTAAGTAGATTAGGGTTTCATTATTTAACATTGACATACACTTAGCATTAAGAGGCTAGGGTTTTATAGTGAACCCTAAAGGTTAGGGTTTCATAAGAATGATCAAGTGACAAGAAATAGTATATCGAGGGTAGATTCAATCTAATGATTAATCACCTTAACAAGAATCTTTATGATCCAAAACCCTACACACAAGTGAGTAATATAACAAATTTCAAAAGAAAAATGATTGTACCTTTTGTATAAAGAAAACCTTGCAACAAACCTTGTAATCTGTGACATACCTTGAGTTGATCTTTAACAAACCTTGTAGGACATCAATTCTTGAAGGGCTTCCTTTCCAACAGAACTTCTTGCATGTTCCAAGTCAATCCTTTGAAGTTTCCTCCATAACTTTTGTGTATTCTACAAGATTTCTTACTAAGGAAAATATAAAAAAAAGGGTTACGAGTATACCATACAAATAAATCTTGATCTGACGCAGAAACCAAACATGAAAGATGAAACAAAGAACAATATACCTATCTTTTGGTAAAATGGTGAAGGATCCCTCTTAATCCAATCTTTCTGAGGGATACCTACAACTTATGAAAACAACTTCAAGAATTTCTAACAAAATATATTGAATCTATGAACTATGAAAATCAAAACATAAAAGAAAACATTGCAAAACTTAAAGTAGGATATGCAAGGGATAGTATCCCTAAGAGTCTCTAGCAAATAAGTCTTTGACTTTGGATTCTTCTGTCTTGTTCTTCTTTGGTGGAGCTTCATTAGCAACATTTGCATGTTCTCTTTCTCTCTTCTTATTCCTTGGATTTTCAGGACAATGACTTTTGTAATGGCCCATCTTATGACAATTGTAGCATTCAATCTTGGATAGGTCAACTTTCTTCCTAGGTCCTTTAAGCTTCTTGAATACACCTTTCTTCTTGTGTTGACCAGTGTAGCCATTTGAAATGTTGTCTTCTTCATTCTCCTTGTTATTTACTAATGAGATGCGGGCTTCTTCTTGACTGCATGCATTCCACATTTGTTCAAAGGTAGGTGTGTCTTTCCAACTGCTAATTCTTGATGCAAATGAGCTCCATGATTTTGGTAGACCTAGTAGTGCAACAATCACAAGTTCTTTCTCTGGTACAACTTCATCAATCGCTTGGAGTTCATCTCTTATTCTAGATATCCTTACAAAATATGATGACACAATATCATCTTTTGTCATCTTTATTGTCCTTAGTTCATTCTTGAGGCTAGCTATCTGACCAATGTTCTTGATGGTAAATAACTTGGAGAGGGCTTCATACATTTCTTGAGCGGAATCTATATTGGATATGTATGGGATTAGATTGTCCTTTACTCCATTTACTAGATGTCAGTTTCCCTGAATTTATCCTTTCTTGCATCATCTGTAGTTTTCTTAACTTCTCCTTGAACGAGATCTAAAACTTTATGCTTAGCGAGAATACGATCTATCCTCTTCTTCCATGCCCTGTAGTTGGAGGCTCCTTCTAGCTTGTTTTCAGACTTCATTTTCATATCTTCTTTTCTTGATATAGTAAACCTTCCTCTTCTTATATGATCCTTATCTTTTGACCCTTTCAGTAGATCTTCAAGCTGCCTTTTTCTTCCTTCTTCACCTTAGCTCCGATACCATGTTAGAAAATTAGAATGGCAGGAAGATTCTCTTATATTGATAATTACTTGTGATATTCTTGTGGACTTATTATCTTCTCATTATCTTCTTCTTTTATCTTTGTTTCATCAAGCAATCATCAAAACAAAACATGAATTTCAATGACACCAAATGTAGGCACTCAGCCAGGGCTAAAACCCCTCTATAGGGGAAAACCCAGTCGAACTCTTCTACTAGTAAATCAAGTTGGGATAGACCAAGACCTTAGACCTAAAAGACCTTCCTCCTCCACCAAGTCAGCCTTCCAAGATGATTCAACAAACTCCAGTAGTCTCTTCTTGTCCAGTAGCTTCAACCCACCAACAACCTAGAATTTCAGCCCCCAACAATCAGAATTTCGGCCCTATTGCAGATACTGAATTTCGTCCTCCCAAACAACTTTAGAGTTTTGCACGTGTGAGAGTAGAGAGAGAAAATTCTACTTCCTTTCGCTTGACAAAGCCTTCTTTCTTCTCCGCTAGTGTTTTCTTCCTCTTTCTTGAACTTCACACCCTTTTTTAGTCTCCAACAACTGCAGAACGAACTTGTTGTGGATGTGTTCCAAATGAGTCGAGTTGTTGCCCTTTTATAGTGGTTGCTGCCTCTCTAATTAGGCCGACTTGTCTAGGTTGAGGTTGACTTGGTGGAGGAGGCCTAAATGCCCTATTTTACATAAAAACAAATTTCTTTCTTGATAGCCAAAGAAGGGTCTTTTACATTACGACATGGACAAGGACACTTGACATAAACCCGAGAAGCCTACAATGGAGGCTTTGACCTATTAACCATTGACCCAAGCATGAAACCCATGCTTTAATAAGTCAATTTTTTTAAATAAAATTTCTTTTTCTTTCTTTTGACAAATACATTACATCATGACTCAAGTACAATTATGAAGACCGACACTAGTTACATTCTTCAACAAACTATTCCCTTCTAGCAGGAGCATGACCAGTGGTATTCTACAACTCATACATTCTGACTTATGTGGACCCATGCTGGTAAAATCTGTTGGTGGCTACCTATACTATATAATCTTTGTGGGTGACTTCTCACGGAAGACATGGATATTCTTCTTGAAACACAAGTACAAGACATTTGATATGTTCAAGGACTTCAAGGCACTAATAGAGAATCAAATAGGGAAGAGAATCAAAGTCTTCAGGTCTGATAATGGTGGAGAATTCACTTCGAACGAGTTCATTGACTTTTGCAAGAAAGTTAGGATCAAGAAGGATACTATTGTACCTTACAACCCTCAACAAAATGGAGTGGCTGAAAGAAAGAATAAGACCATCATGGAAGCTGCCTGAGCCATGTTGCATGATCAAAAGTTGCCAAAGTTTCTATGGGGAGAAGCTGCTAATACTGCGGTCTATGTTCAAAACAAGGCACCTCATTAAGATTTGGATGACAAGACCCCTAAAGACATCTTTACATGTGTGAAGCCTAATGTTGGACACTTAAGTATCTTTGGCTACCCCATATACTTTCATGTGACGAAGGACAAGAGGAACAAGGTAGAAGCTTCAAGGAAGAAAGGTACATTTGTTGGTTATTGCGAAAATTCTAAGGCTTATAGAATATATGTGCTTGGTCAAAGGAATATAGAGCTTAGCAGGGATGTGACATTTGACGAAGACGTTGCCCTCGGGAAATCAAGGGACACTCCTCCTCTCGTCCTCCTACCAATGTTGAGAACAAGGATGATGATCTTTTGGAAGGTCCTTCTGTGCCTAAACTTGAGATTGATGTTGCTGATGATTCTTTGGAACCCATGGACCCCTTGGATCCCCCTCCAAGTGATCCTCCTGCCAGGAAGAGACCTCTATGGCTTTGTGACACCTTACGGGACACTGAAAGACATGATGCTGCTAGAGGAACCTTCAGAGAAAGTAAGAAGCCATGCCGATATCAGGGTTATGTTGTGGCTATGAGCAATACATGTTGAACCACACACCTTTGAAGAAGTAGTGAAAGAGCAAGTATGGAAGGATGCTATGGCCGAGGAATATGAATCTATCATGAAGAACGATGTATGGGAAGTGGTTACGAGACCTGAAGGAAAATCAATTGTGACTTCTAAATGGCTGTACAAGGAGTTGCAAACCCTCACCTAATGGAAGATTCACACTAAAACACTAGCATCTACAAACTAACAACCTATCAACGCCTAGCACAATTTCAAGGCTGCTTAGCAAAAGTGGTTATAGCATTTAGGGGACAAAGATGCCATGGTATCTTTATGGTTATAGTTTGGAATTTGGAGAGCTTCTTGGTTAGACAATCCTACAATTGATCTAAGTATTCAACAAGATCTCCATCAAGAATGAGGTAAAGGAGCTTGATGACACCCTTTGCATCAAAACACATTTTAGGTTTGCTTCCTAGCATTGAGTGAGGGTAGCTTCTTCTAGTTTCTTCATTGGAGCATGCTCTTCAACTAGATTCCAAGTTCAAAGCTAAGATTCCCAAGGCTAATCAGTCCACTATGTAGTCTCTGCAATCCTCTCAAACAAAGGGTTCTCTTAGCTTTCTCTCTCAATCATTAGTTTCCAAGGGACATCCAATTCCCAAATGAACTATAGAGTGGACAATTTGCATAGTTGGGGCAATCTCTTTTGTAATTACTTTCTTTCTTTCTATGCAAAATCCCTAAAATTTCATACAACAATACTAATGCTTGCTGGGGTTGATAAAACCTCTTTCCTACTATTGTCTTTCCCGTGTGGTGTATTTGAGATCCTTTCTTTCCTGTTCCAAATCTTCCTTACACTCTTCATTCTTCCTCTTTTACCATTTACCATTTTTTTCTTCATCAAGTTTGCTTATTGATGTCAAATCCTCACACACAATTTAGCTTGTACCTTGAAGATTTAGCTTGTTTCTTAGTCTCTAGTTTATTTATTTTTTGTTTTCATGACTATTTTATTGTTGTGTTTAAATCAGTCTAGATTTTTGGCTATGCTTTTGTGAGAGGTTTACATGATTGTTAATCTATGGTGACATTACTACAGATGGAGATATTGAAGATCCTTGCCATAGTTTTACTCTCTTGCATGGTTATTCTTCTTAATGATCCACATTATACAAATGAGAAATATCTTTGAAATGAGGGATATGGATTTGCTGAAATTTGGAAGCAACATGCATTGACCTACACAAGCAGTGGATGCATCTAGAGCTATTATACAAAAATTGAATAACGAGTCTAGGTTGTGTGTGAGACTTTCCTTTTTACTTTTGCAGTCTTGATGGATTCAAATTATTAATATTGAAAAAAAGCTTGGGTAAATATCTATTGATTCTATTACCTCCTAAATCTCCACTTAGTGCAAAAGTCCTAATCACAAGTGTGAGATGCCAAGGGGAACTCAGGGAAGCTACCCATTGTCACCTCAACAACCTTGCCTTTCTCACTTTAGGGCAAGGAAAATTGGAATCCTAACCAGGGGGACTTCCCTATGTTTTACTCAACTCAATTCGTGTAGTGGGAAGTGAGAGCAAGAGAGAGCTTAGAAACTTAAGATAAAAAAAGGAAAAATTTTAATGCTTTTTTAAGGTTTGGGGGTGGTGGATGAAAGGTAGAATAATGCCTTAGTTTGCTTGGGGAATGGGGTCATGTAAGCAATTTTAGATGGTAGTTCTAAAATAGTTTAGAGGGCAATAAACAATTAAAGAGATGTGTGTTAGAAAATTAGAAAGGCAGAAATACTTTCTTATGTTGACAATTACTTGTGATATTCTTGTATTCTTATTTAATTTCTTTATGTTTTTCTTTTATCTTCTTTTCATCAAGCAACCATCAAATCAAAAGCATGAAGATCGATGACACTAGATATAAGCACTCAACCAGGGCTAAAACCCCTATGAAGGGGAAAACCCAATCAAAAACTCTTCCAGTAGTAGATTCAAATCAAATTGAGACAATCCAAGACCTTAGACTAGACCAAAAGACTTCCCTCACCCCGCCTAGGCGGCCTTCCAAAAATGATGAACCAAACTTAAATAGTTACTTCTAGTCAAACAGCTTCAACCCAGCTACAACTCAGAGTTTCGGCCCTCTAGCTTCCAGAATTTCGGCCCTATTGCAAGTTTGCAATTTCAGCCCTCCCGTAGCAACCAAGAAACTCGCGCATGGCAGAAAAGAGAGGATTTTGGCTTCTTCTTGCTTGACAAATGTCTCCTTCTTTGCTAGTGTTTTCTCCTTCTTCTCTATGCATTTCGCATGTCTTTTCTTCTTTCGCAACTGTAGATCGAACTTGCTTGAGTGATGTGTCAAATGAGGTCGAGTAGTTGGCAATATATAGTGGTTTGATGCTCGTGTTGAGGCTGACTTGTCTTCTTTGAGGCCGAGTTGGTGGAGGTCTATTTGACTCGATTTACATCAAAATAATTTTCTTTCTTGATATACAAAGCCCAATAAGGGTTTATTAAATGATGACAAAGACTAGGTCTCAAGACATAAACCCTAGAATCTTACAATGGAGGTTTTGACCTAGAATAAACTAATAAGAGCATGAAACCCATGCTAATAAATAATTTTTCTTTTATAATACAATTCTTTTTTCTTTCTTTTTGACAAATACATTACACATGACTCAAATATAATTATGAAGATCAACACTAGTTACATTCTTCAACACTCCCTCTTAACTAGGGAGGTATTCATATATATATATATATATATATATACAAGGATGAACTAAAAAAGATACATTCTACGAAGAGTTATAGCACACACAGTGCTACATATTAGATACTTGATCAAGGTATCTAATCGGTTGGGACTAAGGTGTGTTCCAAGCTTTAGCTACTTTAGGTACCATCAGGGTTCAACACTAACACCAACCCAGGGATCTAGATATCGTATTCGAGGTCGGAGCTCCACATGACCGACGATACCCTCCCCACTTCGGGATCTAGACATCATCACAGGCAAGCCAGATGTCCTCCCAAGCATCTTGTCGCCCCAAGATGCGTCATCCCTCCCTATCAACTAAATTAGATAGATGCACCAGTCCAAGCATGCTTCCAAGATGTTCAACTTTCTTATGGAGAGATCATGCACAATCATAACCCCAATTAGTAATAAACTTTCTATATATGTTTAGCACAAACCTTCGGGATCCTCAATCATTTTGATGTTGCTTAGATCATAATCCTATTATTTAAACACATCTTGTCGGAAGCTTTCTTCTTCAATTCAACAACACCAAATTTAGCCTTAGCACTTTTAGAAATATCCACTTGTTCACAATTTTATCAATAACAATTTGTAGTACTTTAGCCTTTCTTTGATCTTCATTTTTTCTTCACAGTCTTTATTATAGTTATCACAACATTTCCTCCCTCTAAATTGGAGAGATATACACCTTCTTTATCCAAATTTTTTTTTTTTAATAACAAAACCTCTTTCTTCCAGCCACACATGCTCTTTTATTTTTATCCTCTTATCATCAGAGAAACTTCAACCTTTCAAAGCTTTATTCCTTCAGGAACATCATTCTTTCTATGGCAACAAGATCATCTATTCATCTTTAATCTCATCATTATTCTTATAGCTCCCTCCATCATGCTTATCATTATTATCAAGTTATCTTTAATTAGTGAACATCTTCAACATCTTTAAGATCATGTACCTGCAAGTCTTCAACAACAAGTACAACCAAGTTCAAAGATATGGTTAGCATGTTATTATAATCAAAACAATCAAGCTTTAGATATTAAAAACCTAAACTTAGAGATGTTCACAATCAACAAGAGTTACATCTCTTAGACTTCAACAATTTTGCTAGGGTTTTGTTACACACCCTAGATTCCATCATTGAGACTTAAAGCCTTAGATATCAACTAAATCAAGTTAGTAATTCAATCATAACATTTTATAATTATGACCTAGAATTTCATGTCAAACTCTACTAGGGTTTTTGTCACAAACCCTAGATTTCATTAATAAAACTAGATCATGGATATCAACAATCAAGTTAGTATTTCATATCTAGGGTTTCATTATTATTTTCTTATATATTTCTAAGGGTTTTATCGTAAACCCTAAATACATACATCAAACTCCAAAAATAGATATACAATAATTTTGATCAGGCTAGGGTTTAAATCATACAGAAGCAAGTACACCTAGGGTTTCATTCCTAGGACCTTACTTTAATGATTACAAGGTTTTTGTTTATAAACCCTAAAAATCTAGGGTTAGCAACAAACCGTAAAAATGTTCAGGTTCTATAACATCAACAAACCCTAATCATCAATAGAGAAGGATTTAATCATATGTTCTAAACTTTTATTAACATATCCTAAGTAGACTTAGGGTTTCATGGTTAACATCAATTTACCCTAAGCATCAAAAGGCTAGGATTTTACAGTGAACCCTAAAGGTTAAGGTTTCACCAAAATGAACAAATGATAAGAGAGAGTATGACGAGGGTAGATTCAATCTAGTGATCAATTACCCTAACAAGAATCTTTATGATTCAAAACCCTAGACATAAGAGAGTTAGTAATACAAAGCAAATCTTAAATGAAGAATAATCATACCTTCTTATAAGAAGAATATCTGCAATAAATCAAACATACCTTGAGTTGCTTTTAAAAAACCTTGTAGAGTAAGCTTATTTAAGACCTTTCTTTTGATGTCTCCCTCTGAGTCTAGCCATAATCCTTATGTATTTTTGCAACCTTTCCTACCAAGGAAAATATAGAGAATGAATTATGAGTGTGCAATATAAACAAAGCTAGATGTATGGAGGAACTCATTCATGAAAGAGAAAATAAAGAACAAGATACTTATCTTTTGTAAAATGGTGGATGTTCCCTCTTAATCTTTCATCAATTCAATCCCTTTGAGGGATACCTATACCTTATCAAAACAACTCAAGAATTTCTAACACGATATATTAGGTCTATAAACTCTAGAAAAAAAAAAGGATTTTTTTTAAAACAACAGTCTATGATATAAGTAGGAGGATATGTAAGAGACTTAATAATATAAGTCCTTGACCTCAGATTCTTTAGTCTTGTTCTTCTTAGGTGGAGCTTCATCTGCAACTGTAGCATGTTCTCTCTCTCTCTCTTTATTCTTAGGATTTTCAGGACATTGATTCTTGTAGTGTTCCATCTTATGACAATGAAAGCATTCTATTTTGGATAGGTCAATCTTCTTCTTTGGTCCTTTAAACTTCTTGTTTCCTCCCTTTTTCTTGTAGTGAGCAGAATATGCATTGGATGTGATGTTCTCTTCATCTTCCTTCTTATTACTTGCTAATGAGATGCGAGCTTCTTCTTGACTACATGCATTCCACATTTCTTCAAAGGATGGTGTTTCTTTCCAACTGCTAATACCTGATGCAAAGGAGCTCCATGATTTTGGTAGACCTAGTAGTGCAACAATCACGACTTCTTTATTTGGTATGACTTCATCAATAGCTTGGAGCTCATCTCTTATTTAGGATATCCTTATAAAATAAGAAGTCACAGTGTCATCTTTTGTCATTTTTATTGTTCTTAGTTCATTCTTGAGGCTAGCAACTTGTCCAATGTTCTTGATAGTGAATAGTTTGGAGAGAGCTTCATACATCCCTTTTGCAGTATCTATATTGGATATGTAGGGGATTAAGATATCCTTAACTCCATCTACAATTAGATTCATGGCTAAAATATCTGTCTACTGGTATTTTTCCTTTCTTGCATCATATGTGGGTTCCTTCACTTTTCCTTGAAGAAAATTCAATACTTTGTGTTTTGCAACGATGCGATCTATCCTCTTCTTCCATGCTCTATAGTTGGTGGCTCCTTCTAGCTTATTTTATGGCTTCATTGAAGTTGCCATAGATTTTATGATGTCTCCCTTATTTGATACAAATGATAGATCATCAAGCTGCCTTTTTCCTTTTCTTCCTTCACCCTAGCTCTGATACCATGTTAGAAAATCAGAAAGGTAGAAATATTTTCTTATGTTGACAATTACTTGTGATATTCTTGTATTCTCATTTAATTTCTTTATGTTCTTCTTTTATCTTCTTTTCATCAAGCAATCATCAAATCAAAAGCATGAAGATCAATGACACCAAATATAGGCACTCAGCTAGGGCTAAAACCCTTATCAAGGGGAAAACCCAGTCAAACTCTTCCACTAGTAGAGTCAAATCAAATTGAGACAATCCAAGACCTTAGACCAGACCAATAGACTTCCCTCACTCCACCAAGTCAATCTTCCAAAAATGATGAACCAAACTTTAGTGGTTACTTCTAGCCAAACAACTTCAACCTAGCTACAACTTAGAATTTCAGTCCTCCAACTTCCAGAATTTTGGCCCTACTGTAGGTCTGCAATTTTGACCCTCTTGCAACAACCCAGAAACTTGCATGTGTGGCAGAAAAGAGAGGATTTCGGCTTATTCTTGCTTTACAAATGTCTCCTTCTTCGCTAGGGTTTTCTCCTTCTTCTCTATGTATTTCACACTTCTTTTCTTCTTTTGCAACTGCAGATCGAACTTGCTTGAGTGATGTGTCAAACGAGGTTTAGTAGCTGCCAATATATAGTGGTTTGATGCTCCTGTTGAGGCTGACTTGGTGGAGGAGGTCTATTTGACTCAATTTATATCAAATAATTTTCTTTCTTGATATACAAAGCCCAAGAAAGGTCTATTAAATGATGACAAGGACTAGGACTCAAGACATAAACCCTAAAAGCCTACAATGGAGGCTTTGACCTAGAAATAAAATAATAAGAGCATGAAACCCATGCTAATAAATCATTTTTCTTTTATAATAAAATTCCTTTTCCTTTCTTTTGACAAATACATTACATCATGACTCAAATATAATTATGAAGACTGACACTAGTTACATTCTTCAACAGATCCTAGGGTGTTTTGTCCAAAAAGTGTGATCCAACTATGTCAAAATCAACCCTGAAATGCTAGGTCTCTCAAAATGCATTAGCAGGTGAGCGCTTTGTAACATTAATTGTCTATTATATCTAGTATGACTTTAGAAACATTATAGACATCGTAATTACTTGGGTGCTCCATTAGAAAATCATATCTTGATACCATTACCAAACCTTAGCCAAAGCCCTATACGATGCTCCAAAGTATGGCAATGAGGTGAGCGCTTTAGGAGAATAGCTATCTTAGTAAGTATCATCACCAAAGTGTAATAGACACATACTTTACTAGAGTGCTCCTTTCCAAGGGTCATGACCAAACCTCCATGCAATGAACAATACAATGAGGTAAGGAACTATCACCAACATCAAGTTGATCCAAGGCATGAAAATAACCATTCAATTACACTAAGAAGCATGTTATTACCCTCTAATGATCCAACCATCAATGAATATATCACCATGAAGAACGCAACATGAGCCAAGAGCATTAGCCACATAATCCACCAAGAAGGACCGCTATGCTCAACCATCCTCAATCAATAAAATGGAGGATCCACAATCATCACTATCTCAAGATGCTCTATCATCAAGAAAAAATAGGAGGTTTGCATCTCAGTCTCATGACCATCCTTGCAAGTTACCCTTGTAAAACTTGTCATGTGATGAGAATCACAATTTACCACTCATGCCAATATGAGGGGTAATAGATTCCGATAGATTTGCCTCAAGATAGTTGTGCTATTTTCTTTAAGAAGCCATTGTGGAGATCCTAGTTAAGAAGGTACAAATAGAAGACATTGTTACTCACCCATGTGGGTGACCCCTAGGAGAAATTTTTTCTCTTGTTGTTTCAGCTTGCCAGCTAGTAGCCTTGTCATGATCCAGGTATAGCTAGCCTTAGATGCCTCTCACCCACTCTCTAGTTAGTGTTTTCTTTCATTTAGCCTCCTCATTTGATGAAGGTGGGCCATCTTTTGTGAGGTACATTAACCATTTTTGTATTCAAGTGCTTCCATTTAGTGATTAAGGGCATTCTATTATGGATAATAGGTTGAATTGGATGATAGACTGCTTTTGATCATATAGTTGTTCCCTTGCTTCACTTTGATGGTTGTCATTTCCCCCTAGTCCAATGTGACCTTCCTTGAGGCCTTTCTTTCACTATCTAGTTGGGGAACAAACACGAGGTTTTAATCAATGTTCTGTCCATGGTAATCCATATTTGATACTTTGCATCTTGCCCATGTATCTATATCCCATATTTGGGTTGATTGCTATGTGTCACCAACATTAGTCCCCTATTTTCTACATCCTTGATTAGGGGCATGGAAAAACTTTGCTTTAAGAGGTCAATTTAGTAGAAAGAAAGGAGAGAGCATGAGCGATATGTTAAAATGCAATATTGGTAGGGATAAATGAAAGTTTGTGGACAAAAGCCTAGCCTAAGCTCTTGTCCCCCACATTATCCCTCACCCAGTTCATAGTTAAGCATGATCTATGTAAATGAAAGGAACTTTGATCCCAACTTTGATAGGTAAGGAAAAACTTCATCTTTAAAGGGAATGAAGTTTAATCAATGAAAGCTTGCAACCCTAGCTATATATGAAAATTAATGATGAAAATGGCATACAAGAGGGTGGGGAGTAAAAATAGGACGAGGAAAGGATGTTGTGAGTTTCATAGAAGGTACAAGACAGTGGCATCCTACTTGAAGTAAACTCCATATCATGTCATTGATCACTTATAGCTAGTGTTCCACGAGGACGCATCCCCCCACTTGGGAAATGTGTCCCCGCGCTTCCTTGGCTATGGGGAAGTGGGGACATTTCTCCAAGTCCTCAAAAAACGGAAACATGAGGAAACTTGAAGGGGGAACGTTCCTCCCAAAGGAGGAAACATTTCTTGCGTTTCCAAACAAATTCGTGGTCAAATCATAAAAAAATTGTCAAATCCCTAATTTCTTTTTATAAAATATTATAAATATACTATGAATTGATGGGGGGGAAGGAACAAGCTTACCTCTAGAAGAGCAGAGAAGTTAGTTTTGTGCACAGTGCCCTACGTCTTGACCATAAGAAGACACTTGAGTATTTGGAGGGAATTGTTGTCGCTCAGATTGTACAGGCACAGTGCGACAACGACTCAGGTTGGGGGCTGTCACTCTGATCACCAACCTCTCCGTTCTCGCTATCTCCTAAGAACAGGCTATGGGGGGGTTAGTCCCTATGAAATGAGAGAATGCAAGACCCGTTGGCAACCAACAAGTTCGAGAGACACGATTGAATGGCCTAGCCACTTGGTTGATTTTAGCAAGTTTTAAAGATTTGATTAGATTTATATGTGAGACCAATGCCTTATGGAGTCAACTACTTGCTTTAGATCAATTATGAACCAGGTGACCAGATGAATAACCGCTGCTTAAATGCTTAACTATCTTATATGCTATGCAAATCCTATGACCTAGTTGTAATGCAAGATCTTGGTTAATTTTAGTTATATGCCTAGCTAAATAAATCCCTTATTCCTTAGCTATTTTGAAGCTAGTCTCCAAAGTAGGTGGTAGAGAGAAGTCAAGGTGAAGCAAACGAAGGCTTGGTTAACAATACCTCTCCTTGAAATCTAACGTACTCGAAGCTTCAGCGCTGTAGAGACTGTGGCTATGGCGACTGCAAGGTCATCATTTTAACCACTAGAGAGGGTCTATCCTTCGCAAGCTACAAGATGAAGAGTGGCCCTATCTTTCTATCAAACTTATGCTTGGAGGTAATTTAATTAATGCAAGTCTAAACCTAGAATGCGATGCAAGATAGTTGAATGCTCTTGATTTAAGATTGCTTATGATTTTAAGTACTTAGTTTACAATTGATCTTTAGTTACCACACAAGAGTACTTAATAAATGAGAGACAATCTTAAACACAAGATGAAGTGCTCAATATCACAAGTGCCCACAAGATACAAGAGATAACCAAGAGATAATTGCCCAAATGATAACAAGATAAATGCTCTTAAATAAATAAATCACCAATATGCCAAGGATAGAATTGTCATCCACAATAGATATTAAACATGAAATGATAATTGCAAGTAAAAGATACTATAGCACTTATCCAAGGTTCTCTTTAATGCTTGTATGAAAGATATCAATAACAAAATTAGATGATTAATGCTCTTTAAACAATTAGAAGTCTTCCAAGTTAATGCCAAAAATTATAATTAGATCTTCAATGCAAACAGGAGATGCCAATATTCAATCAATTCCTTGCGATACTAACCATTCAACAAGATATTAGATCTTTGAGATTAATGTGTCAAGTGAGTGAGCTTGTTAAGTATAGAATTATGACTTTGAAGCTTATGAAACTCACAAAAGACAACAATGTGTTAGTATTCTTATGAAATAACTTTACCAATTGCTAAATTACTTCAATAACTCAATGCAAATAATATAGGCAATGTTAGCAACCCTTTCCACAGTGAGCAATAGTTAAAATTTTATGACAGCTGTATGTAATCTCATGCCAAATGTGTCAAAACAGTCCCAAGATTATATCTTTCGTGAGATTAAATGGGAGCACTTTATATGAGAAATGCAAACAGTGCTAAGATGCCTATGCATGCAAGAGAATAAGAGCTTATGCCACTGTTATATGTCAGACCTTGTTATGTTTTCCAAACAGAGATGACAGCCATCACAATTTGTGAAGTTTGTCCAAAACAGTGAATGCCCAATTTGTGCAAGTGACTTTAGACAAACTATGAGTTAATTTTATACCACTTGGATGAGCTAGATGTCACTGCTATCAAATGTTCAGATGGCTGTAAGTGAAACAGTGAGGAAAAGAGGGTTAGAAGAAGCAAACCAATAGGTCTCTAGGCCTAGTAGATGACTAATCCTCTGGCCCAAAACTTCTTCAATGCAGTGGCCACCTGCAACCACAAAAAATTAACTCCAAATCTTTGCAAACAACCAATGTTAGAGACAAAAATTTAGAGATAACCCACTGTAATAATTGAAAGAGGCAAAAGAGGCTAGATTAGGGCCACACTAAGCCTAGGAAAGCTAGCGTTTGGGGGACAGAGGCCAATGGAGGTCACGGCCAGCCTCCTAGAGGTTGCGGCTAAGTGAGATAAGGCTGCCGAGGGGTTGGAGGCAGGCTCTAGGTATGAGGCCCACCGAGGCAAAGAGAAAGGCCTCAAAGCTGCGGTAGGGGAGAAGGAACCCAAAAGGGCTTGCGGCAAAGGGTTAGAGAGAGGCAGAGGGCCTTAAAGGCATCCCCAAGCCCAAGACAAGGAAAAAGGAGGCAGGCCGAGGGGAGAAAAGCCTTGTGGCCAAGGGCAGCAGCCCTAAAGGGCTGACGACAGGGAGGATAAGGGCCACGACAAGGGCTTAGCCACCCCTAGGGCTTGACAGTGCGACCATAGAGGCCTATTTAGGCCTACAACTAGCCAAGGAAAGGGAAAGAAGGGCTGCGGCTAGGGCTAGGAGGGTCACACAAAAATTCTGTTGCCTGCAAAAAAAATTCCGCCACAAAATTCTTGTGAAAACGTTGAATGTTGGGCCCAAAAATTCAATGGAGACTAGATCTTACCCTCAAGGGCCTAGATCTAGCTCAAAACCCCAACAAAATCTTCTTGATTAGCTTGAATCTTACCTGTAGAAATGAAAATAAATTTTCTCCAAAACCCCAATATATAGAAAATTCAAAATAAAACCCTAAACCCCAATTGCTGCAAAATAAGGGTTAGAAAAATATTTTACAAAAAATTATTTTACAAAATTATGTATACAAAATATTTACTAGTATTTACAAATATACAATGCTTGTAAAGTAATTTTTTTTTGAGAAAATAATTTTTTTAAATAATGACAATGGACCAATGTATTTTCAAAAGTTAGGGTATTCACCATAATGTTTAGCGAAGTAAGCAAATCACATAAATTTCTTGGACCTCAAACAAGGTCGGCCTGTGCCTACAGTTTGTGAACTTGGAGCTCAAGGGCTAGTGTACTTGCAGATCTCTATATTATTTCTTCAAGCAAACTTGTTAGACATATGGTGAATCAGATTACCTAAGATAGACCCAAAATCTACCAATAGAATGTTCTTATCACCAACAAATGAAATAAGAAGTTTATGTAAAAAATTTACACAATATAGGATTAGCACATAACTAGCACGTACGACAGATCAGTGAGACAAGGACCCCAAAGGCTTTTGTTTTGATATCAAATGTTCCCAACATATCAATGGATCAATACCAACGTTACAAATCTAAATATCCAGAACCATAGTCATCATTGTGACTTGAGAGGCAAAATGGTTTCTAATTTATAGATAAATCCTCCAAGTGGAAAATAACGGCTAGTTGGCTTGATCCTCGTCAAAATAATCTCGACCATTGATAAATATTTGATCATCTTTTAATCTTTGCTGTCGAAAATATTTATTTTTGAGGAAATTTCGAATTTCTCATAAAACCCATTTTTTATTAATCCAAAAATTATTTTTTTGGATTAATTTCCTCAAAATTTTGACTTTGACTTAACCACCAAGGTCCAAGGGCCTAATTTTTCTCAAAAAATCCATTTTTGCCTTGGTGGGGGACTTCCAAAAATTAACTTTTTTTTGACCCACAAATTTTTTGGTCATTTTCCACTTGGAAAAATTAATTTCTCTAAAATTAATTATTTGACTTTAATTAATTAATTTCTTGGCTTGGGATTTTATTTTATTTTTGCCAAAAAAGTTATTTAATTAACACTAGAGGGGATTAATTATTTTTTCCATTCTCAAATATTTTAGCCATGGTGTCTATGTATGAGGGACCATGCACTAAAATAATTTTTACAAAAGATAATTACAAATTCTACCCTCAAAGAGGGAATACCTCTTTACATATAGACCCTCAAAATAATTGGCCAATTCTATGACACAATATGATTTAGTAGACCAAGTGATCTGTAATAAAATAATTTAACCAAATAGCTTAAATTATTTCCAAACCACTTTTACAAAGACTCGATAGAACACTAAGACTGACCTAAGACCTTGTCAATGAATTCCACCCTAGCTTTGGGGTTTACGTTGGAGGAAAAACTTTGCCGATTATTTGTGTTTAAAAACACACATAATGCGGTGAGGTTAAAAAACCTCATAGGATGAAATTTGTCGCCAAAATCAAAGGCTTACCTAGGTGGTGTTACATAATTAAATGGTCAGACTAGCATCATTTACATTACAACTTGCAGAATTTGGGTTTACAATGATACATCAAAGTGCCGATTGATGATTCTGAACTTCGAAATTTTTTGTACAACTACTTCCTTGGACTTGTGACAAAAATGAGTGCAATAGGACCAACAACATGATGGGATGTTGATCCAGAGGATGATGCACATGTAGATATGGAGGAGGGACTTGATGAGACACATATGAGGTTGGTTGGTGTGCTACTTAGCATGTTTGAGAATGCAAGTGATTTTGATTCAGATGGTGACATGGTTGATCTTGATTTATTCATGTAGCAGTTGGATGCAGAGACTAGCGAGGCATTATTTTGAGCAATTATTCTCATTTGTCATTCGATATGTTCTTATGTTATCTGCGTTTCTGTTTCAGATTTCAGTTGTAGACATTAGTTTGTTTTGAATCTTGATATATGATATATTAGACTTGACTATAAAAAATTGAATCTTGATGTGTCAGACTTGACTTTTATTTCAATATTCAGTATTCACAGTTGGAACTCTAATATGGTTTAAAATTTTATTTTCATTGTACAATGTTACAGTTACATGCATGATTGTATCATGCTTTTTGTTTTAAATTTGTTTCAGTTTATGATTCATCAATTTATTCTTCATGTTGTAAGTGTTATATAATGATAAATATAGTTAAATTATAAAATTTCAACGATATATTTATAATTTTTTAGTATTTTACTTTTTTTGTTGGGGTCCCTTATGTTAAAGACCTTGATGCCCCCCCACATTTCCTAAAAATTGGTGTGGCCCTTTTGCATAGGCTGCTCTCGCGTTTCCTCGCTCCTCCGTCCCCACATCCTAGAAACTTGGTGGAACTATGATTATGGCTATTGATTGATGGGTTAGCCTAAGAGCTTTTCCTCCCCTTAGGGTTGGATGCACCTAATGGGGCCTTGTGATTGTTGAAAAGTGTAACTAGGTTCGGTCTTCATAATGACATATGTAATTGTGATTTTATGTAATTGATGTAAAGAAGAAAAATAAAATTATTTTTGTAATGCTTGTCTCATGGGTTTCATGAGCAAGGAATTTTATTTTAGTTAAGCCTCCCATTGTGAGCCTTTAGGGTTGGTCATCAAGTCATAGAGTCTAGGAAGTCATTGTCATGTATTGAAGACATGTTACACATTGTAAAAAGTATTTTTGATTATGTAAATTACCCTCCAAGACCTTGTCACAAGCTCACCTTCAAGTCGGCCTAAGGAGGATTCTAGAAAGGACATGTCCGCCTATAAGATCACCTTCAAGTCGGCCTAAGGAGGATTCTAGAAAGGACATGTCCGTCTATAACTCAGTCAAGTCGACTTATTTCTTATGGGCAAACCACTATATATAGGCAACTCGACCTTCACTTATGGGACAAATTTTTGGTCAAGCAATTTGAAGCTAGAAGAAGTGCGAAAAGGTCAAGGAAGATAGCCTCATAGCCAATGAGAAGAAAGAAGGGAAGAACAAAGTTGTTTGGGTCTGTTTTAGGGTTGATATCCATCACACGTGCAAGGAGAAGTATCATCTGCTGCAGGGAAAGCCGAAGTTATCTCAGTCATCAAAGGAGGCCGAATTAAGGAAGAAGTCTAGTCAAGAATGCAAGCCGAGTTGAAGGAGAAGAAGTCTCCATCCTAAACGAAGGGATCAAGGGTACAATCTTGGTGGTGACACTTCCCACATGCTGCAACTAGGGCTTCTGAAATAGGCCGAGAATTGCAGGAGGCTGAAATCTGAAGGGTAGTCGAGAAGGAGAGAAAAATTAGTAGTTTGACTAGTGTGGACTTCGTCAAGAAGAAGAAGTTGGAAAGAAGGGTTTGTGACTTGGTCTTGGAGAGGTTGTGTCAAGGGTCTTGGTCTTGGTATTCGTGTATTGAAGTCTCTATAAGAAGAATAATTCGTTTGGGTTTTCCTCTCAAGTTGGAGAAATTTTGGCCCTGGCTGATCGCCTACATTTTGTGTCTCGTCTCTTTATTGTTTATGCATTGGTAGCTGTTTGATGAAGAAGAACAAAATAATAATCTAAGTAAAGAGAAGATCCTAATCTAAAGAAGTAAAAAACATTCACAAGCAATTATCATTATAAGAGAAATCACCTAATTGCTTTGCCCTAGATTTCTCAACAGTGATGATTTTCCCATACCTAATTAAGATAACTTGTTTATAACTCATAAGTTAGAAAAACATTTGAAAATGATGCTTGTGTAATGTACTTTGATGCCTTTAACATTAAATATGGCCTACCTTGATATTGTTATGGTTTTTGCACCTATGATGATGATCTCACTTGATTCTATGAGTGTGTTGCTAGATCTTGCTCCTAAGTATAGCTGTCATCCGTTGATGGATTGTATGATGCTTCTCCAACACTCATAGAGGACGTCCAACCCCACTTGATGAATCCGCTAGGCACTTTGACCTAGGACATTGATCACTTATTGAGGAGTGTTGACCTTGGGATACCTCAACACAATTGATGACACTTTTCTCTCCCTTTAAGACCTAGAAGACCATCCCCTAGAGCCAGGACGTTGATTAGAGAGCTGATGTGCCCTAGAGCTGACAGGATGCCCCTAGGTTGGCATTGCACCTTCTTGATGTACATTGCCCTGTTTCTAAAGAAAATTAATGATGATGACATGGAAGCCCTCTAGAGTAGATGGTACACTGCTTTGCACGATGACATCACACCATACCTCCATGATGTCCTCTTCATAGTGCTTAGAATGATGATATGGGAAGGTTTAAGGATGACTTGTTGATGAGGGAGCCTTGCTTGATGATTGGACACCATTTCATGAGGATATGCAACCTTTGGGATAAGAGGCACCCCTCCAGTACATCAATTGCACCTTTGAGAAATAGACACACCTTTTGTAGCATGACGTCACCCTTGGAGAGATTTTGGCTCATACGTATGGGCTATTTGAGGCTCATTTTTATGTTTTATCTTTGATTTACCTATCTTGGAGGTTTGTTTGTGACCTATCCAACTTGTAATCACACTTTAATAATATTTTAGGGATTTTAAACTAAAATTAAAAGAAATCGACGTGGTTTCCCTCATATAAGTAGAGGCAGGTCGAGTTTCTTAGAGATCATTATCAGAAACATGGAGATCAAAGTGCGCTAGCTAGCCTAATCTCTCTTGTGCGCTATGGAGCACTGTTATAACGAACTTATTCGAGAGGTGTTGTAGTGGCTACAACCACCCTCCAAAATTTTGCCTTAGCTTCGTTTTGGAACCTCTCTACCAACCTTCCTCAGCAGCATGTCTTGCCTTGTCAAGTACACAAGCTTCAGTGATTTTCTAGCAGACTGCCAGCGTGTGCATGATAGCTTGTTGCACCCCCCTCACAGGCTGTTTCTCCGGACTTGGTCCAGCTATAGGCTGAGCAAATCCCTCAAGAAATTGCACAATTCTGGAGGAGAACCAACCTTCCCTCCAGAAATTGCACAATCCTGTCTGGCAGCCTGCTGGGCTCCAGAATTACGCAAATCTGCTTGTCACCCTTCATTGGAAAAATTACGTAATCTCTCCCAACAAGACTGCTGAGCCCAGAAATTGCGCAATTTGGGCAAGAGTTAGCTGCTTAGCCCATAAATTGCGCAATCCTTCTGGGCAGCTAGCCTAGCTCCCTCCCTGAAATGCGCAAATTTTCCCCTCAGCTGAGCAGGTTGTTGCATGTGCCATTGGGTTGACCGGTTCCACCCGGGATCGAGCAAAACTGATTTGCATGCATGGACTGCTTCTCCCAAGGCAGCATGCAAAGGCATCCCTTGATTCAGGGATCTATTTTTAGCAGCTGGAGGTTACATGCAAGGATCATTTCAAAAACCTCCCGCCAAGTGTCGCTTTTCCTAGATTTGTGGCATGCGCGTCACAACCTCAATTTTATCAAAACTCATCAATCGGACGCTACAGAGCTCATTCCTCACATCGACCTTGCAGCTCTGACATCCCACATTGCATCTAGGAGTCGTCGGCACATTCAACTCAACTGTTTCAGGGTAAGCCCGCTTTTCATGTCTTGCGTTGTGTTTTTGTCACTTTTTGTGTTTCGCTTCATGTGAGTGTTGTCTACTTGATTTCAATGAGTGCTTGCTGTCGTTTTGATGTATGTTATCATGTAGAAGCACTGTTTCAGTTTTCATTCGCATCTCACTGCTGTCGCATCCATGACACCGTTTTGCATGGATGGTCGCCGTTACGACGACTTGCTTCACACACATGCATGCTTTCCTGTTTTCTGAATCCTACAGTTGTTGTTTGCATGTATGATCATTCACTCTTGTTTGCACTCATCTCACCATGCATTCAGACTTCTCATGTTTTCAGTCGCCCGTCGGCCGGACTGGGCTACCTTGGCTCGGACCGTGCCTTGCCCGGCTAGCACTGCGCATTTCCGGAAGCGAAGGCTCTTCCTTCCCTCCAAAAAGTGCGCAATTCTGGCCCAACACCGACCTCCAGGCTTGCATTGCGCAATTCTTAGAGGCAGTGTCCTGCTGGCTCCAAAACTTGTGCAATGCAGTTTGCTAGTTGCATGTCACTGCTGACTGAAATTGTGCGTTGTGCAGTTTCAGTCCTCAGCAGGCCAAGCTGGACTGTGCATTGCGCAGTTCCAGCATTCAGTCAACCTCCTAACAATGCGGACTGTGCCTTGCGCAGTTTTCGTAGTCAGTCTCCCGAACTCCCGACGGAAATTGCGCAACCTTCACGTTCAATCACACAGGTATGTTGCAAGTCAGTCCTCAAGTTTGTTTTGGTTTTCGACTGACAGATTGCTTGCCATGAGTGTTGCTATGTCTCCAGGCATCACAGGTGTTCATCTGTCTCTCAGTAGCACAAGTACAATGGCTTCCAGGAGAGCAGAGTCAAAGACACTGTTAAGAGCGCAACTGGGGATGCAGTCGATCAAGTGTTTATGAACTTTCCTATCCACGAAGACATCAAGTTGTTCATGGACAAGGATATCAAGATCAATGGCAACGACATCACAACGAGCAGCACCATCAGCAATGACAGAAGGCAACACACCTGCGTGCGATGAATGCAAGAGGAAGGTTGTTGACAACATAGAGGTAGAGCAAAGCTGCAAGTTCAAAGCAGATCCACTCATGACGAAATTAGCTTTGGAGATTGAGGCTATGAGGTGACAGTGCGACATGAAGATCGTGCGAAGGCAGAGAAAGGAACAAAGAAGGAGTTGCATGTGCTGAAGCAGCAACTCAAGGAAGAACAGGAGCTGCATAGACGAGAGAATGAGTTGCAACAGGAACAGGTACAACAAGGGGCGCAACATGCATAGACGGATGAAACTGCACCCATACAAGTTATAGATCCATCCCAGCAACTGGCATGAAGCAGACAAGGTGAGCAATGCTGTTGATCGCATGCAAGGGAATTCAGCAACATGCATGTCATTGTGCGCATGCATGTGATCCCACCCATTTGTCACACTCACCGAGGCAAAAACAAGAAGCAAGTCCAACTGGAGCTGAACATGTATTTTGATAAGTTGATGCGCACGACCACCAACACATGCTTGGAGATCAACGCAGACACTATGCATCAACATGTTGTCGGTCCGCTCGCACCCAAGACGACCATGCGCATGCTATCAGATGAGTTTGGACGAAGGAGCCATATCAATGTACCAGGATGCAACAGAGGCAAGAGTTCGCTTCAGCAAGATGTCCCATTGAGTGCACGGACACCATTACGGATGACCAAGCTTGGCATCAGTTTGTCAACATAGACCATCACAAGGATGTCAAAGAGTTGGTCTCACCACAACGGTCCGAGTGTTAGTGATGTCTTGCATGGCTCACTCCAGCCAATTTTCTCACATGGGTACATGTGCAGATTGTATGTAACGTCTTGTCAAGTGGAAGTTCAAGTGTCGATAGTTGGATTTAACAATCATAGAGTAGATGAAGAGTCATGAGGGTAGATGAACTGTCACAAAGGGGAATGTCAAGGGCCACCCCACCCTTTGCTATAAATAGTCCCTCATAACTCATTGTAGAGGCTTTTGGTCAGCCAAGCTTCCGATAGGAGTATCTTAGAGAGAGCTTGGACAGTATTGTAACAAGCCTTGGCTTTTCCACTGTGTAGAGCTAGTATACCTCTTTGGAGGAGTAGGCGGTTGTGACTGTAACGTTTTGCTGTCGGAACTAGTGGTTGGACATGGATGTATTGTATGACTGGAACTTACACTTCTTAATAGAATTAACAGAGCCAACACGTTTCATGCATATGTCATATTGTATTCCAACTATCTTGTTTTTCTAAATGATATGTGTATCTGTTTGCTTACGCATGCATGTATGGACTATTCTGTCTAAGTATGTATGAATCTTACTCAAATGTGTTGATTGGTTTAACCATCACTTGGATTGTTAGCTAACTTGCTTTCTAGTTTGTGATGCATCTTCGCTCATGTGTTCCCTTCCAAGCCGCGTGCTATCATAGGTTTCCAAGGGGCATACTCACCCCACTCTCCATGTGTTAGAATTGTTCATGCACCCTCCTTGTATTGCTGCAGTTGTCACATCCTTGCTACCAACAGGGACATCTTACTTGCCTCTGTGCGAAAGCACGGTCAAGGCGATACCGTACGACCCACTGCTGGGACTCCTACACCAAACGGTCTGAGGTCTAATTGGGACTTCTTACCGGGGAGATACCTTGACATGTTGGTGGGTCCAGCACCGTCAACATTTCTGGCACTAGAAGGAGGGCTAGATGACAAGCTGTGTCCTCTCATCCTGTTTTGAACCTTTGCACATCTATCATGGAGTCTTGCACTCTCAACCCTCCACGATGTTTTTCGCATGCTGAACCTGTCCACATCACGAGGGAGTTCTTTGATCTCTTGTCTAAATACACGTATGATGGTGAAGGTGAAGTGGCTTGGCCTGTGTTCTTACATGACTTCCTTGCCATGCTTGACGAGGAAGATGGATGTTCTGACGAACAAGCTAGTGTGCTGCTTGCATACACACTTCGTGAATCCCCACTACGACAGTTGTGCAACATACCGGCTGACAGCGTGCACTCACTTGAGCACTTCTGTGATCTCATTGAAGATACTTTCTATCATTTTGATCTTGAACATCTTGACCACAAATTGTTACAACAACGGAAGGCTCCACATGAATCGCTTATGGATTTTTGGCAGCGCTTCTGTGATTTGCAGTTTCAAGCTCCGAAAAGCCAGATGAAATTTCCTTATCTTTGGGATAGATTCGAGTATTGCCTTATCAAATTTGTCAATCGCAAGAAGAAATATGAGCCCAAGCCTCGCTCAGCATACTTCAGTGATGGAGTTGCGCAATCATAGATGGATCTGGTCACTGTCACAAGTGATTTTCTGCTGACCCCTCATCAAACAACTCCACCATTGCAGAGTGATGTGGGAGAACAGGCACACACATCAGTTCAACTGTCACATCTTCCCAACATCACTTCACTTAATTTTCGCGCAGATTTGGTTGTGAGTCCATCGAGTTGTCATATGCATTCTGTACCACAACCTTCGTCTTCGTACTCGGATGATCCTCCGGATGATATTGTCTTATGTTCTTCCATTCCGGACTCTACACTTGTTGTGAACGAGGATCAAGCCATTGACGGAGTTGGTGTTGCACAACCAACATGCGTTGTCATTCATGAAGAGTATGACTGGGAGCTTGAGCATCAAAACTTGGCGAAGGATGAATCCTTTCTGTCTGAGCCTCCTCCGTTATTTCCTAACATCTTTTGTGAACTTGCCATCCATGATTTCGCATGTGTACCTTCATCTACGGATGCACCCATTGTTGATCACCTGCAGGACACACTGGATATCAGTCCATCATCCGACAACGGAAAGGATAAATTATTCATTGAAAATCCACTTGACTTTTCATTTCCCTTTTCCGGAAACACAGAGGATGAATTTGTTCACTTCTCATCTACCCCTCTGTTTGATTTATTAGATCATGAGGATGCTGATGAAATCATTGATTTTTCTGATCGTAGTTGTCATGATCCATTTACTCCCGTATTCGATCAAGATGATGATTCTGTCGCAATTGATTTTTCGAAGTCACTTGTCTATGATCATCTATTTGACGACGAAGTCAAAACATCCCAAACTGTCAAGGCATTTTAGCGCGAGCTGATGGTTATGTCAGGCCCTCGTTGTCCTGAGGTTGGTTTCACTTTCGATCAAGAAATTGTTCAATCACCCGAGGCTCCTCATCACTCATCTGTATGCATTGAAGATCAATCTCACACATAGATCATACTTCCTCCACTTGAACTGCACGATCCCATCGCTCATGCATTGGAGGAATCTTACATTGCAAGCACACGTGCACGGTGCAAGTTGTCTTTGTTTCTTTTGTTTGCTTGCATGTCACAGTCAAGAGTATGCGTATGCTTCACAGCTGCATGCAGTGTCGCACAACACCGTGACAAGTCCACGGACCACATGTCATGTACTTGCACTCACTTATGTCTTGTGGACACTTTTAAACATGAAGTGTGTTTTTATTCATTGTTATATCTTTCTTGTTTGCTGGTTCGCACAATCGGGTTGCTCGCGGACCAAGCCTTCACCAACATGGGTCAACCAATGCGCCGGTGGCTGCATTGGAAATATCACTTCACGTGATCAGGCCCATGCACCGTTAGCTTAGGAGTAGGAGTAGTGTTTGCTTTCTTGCTTTGCATGTTTGTTTGTTTGCTTACTCACTTTGCTTACACATTTACTTCTGCTTCTGCTTTGCTTTGTTGTTTGTTTGCTTGTTATTGTTCGTAGGTTAGTTTCACATGAAACCGTGCGCGACTCTTGAAACAAGCTGGGTAAAGTATAAGAGGCCTTGTGCAACTATCACTACTTGGTTATCTGTCATCCTGCCTCTTTGTGAAGAACTTGTTACTTTTGGTCAATGATATGTTGATGGAAAATATGTATTGTTCGAAGTGAACCTTGGTAAAAACACAACTCTTGCGCGCTAACTAGTGTCACCTACTCTAGTCGGTTGTTTTTGGGTTAACCCTTGGCAGCTCAGTCGGGTAGAGTAAGGTGAGGGGGAAAATCATTAACAGGCACATCAGAGGTATATAATAAATTACTTCTCTGAAGGAACAACCTTTTCTGCTCTCAATAAGTTAGGATCCCTCTTCCACCTCTGAAATGAATAAATGCTATGCACAATTATGAAAATGAAAAATGAAAAAAAGAAAAGTGAAAATTTCAAAAATGAAAAATGAATAAGGCGAAAGAAGAGAAAGGCTTCTTGCGCAGAAAGGTGATGCAAGTAACTCCGCCGAGGTACTGACCAGGCTCGCTGGTAGCAGAGTGATGCTTGTGCTTTTGTGTGACTCCATCGGGGTACTGTCCAGGCTTGCTGGCAGTGCAACAACACTAGAGATGAAACTAAGACTCTGACAACTATATTGCTTGTGCGCCATATACCCCTCAACCCCAATCGAAACAACTATGTTGACTTGTCTTGGAATGTGTGTCGACCGACCATGAGCTTGGCAGATGCTACATCTTACAATCAAGCAAGTGTGGAAACCAAGATGAACTGAGAACTGAACAAACTTCCGGAGCTGTTAGACTTGCTTTTCACGAACAAGGTCCATTTAGAGAATTGGAGTTCTATCAGTGTGTCGCCAAGTGTTGTAGTGGCTACAAGCCTACAACCACCTTCCAAAATTTTGCCTTAGCTTCGTTTTGGAGCCTCCCTACCAACCTTCCTCAGCAACATGTCTTGCCTTGTCAAGTACACAAGCTTTAGTGATTTTCTAGCAGACTGCTAGCCTGTGCATGATAGCTTGTTGCATCCCCCTCACAGGCTGTTTCTCTAGACTTGGTCCAGTTGCAGGCTGAGCAGCTCCCTCAAGAAATTGTGCAATTCTGGAGGGGAACTTGTGCAATTCTGGAGGGGAACCAACCTTCCCTCCAGAAATTGCGCAATCCTGTCTAGCAACCTGCTGGGCTCCAGAATTGCGCAAATCTGCCTGTCACCCTTCACTGGAAAAATTGCGCAATCTCTCCCAGCAGGACTCTTCAAGTCAGAAATTGCACAATTCTGGGCGGCAGTCAGCAGCTTAGCCCAAAAATTGTGCAATCCTTCTGGGCAGCCAACCCAACTCCCTCCTTGAAATGCGCAAATTTTCCCCTTAGCTGAGCAGGTTGTTGCATGTGCCATTGGGTTGACCGGTTCCACTCGGGACCAAGCAAAATTGATTTGCATGCATGGACTGCTTCTCCCAAGGCAACATGCAAAGGCATCCCTTGATTCAGGGATCTATTTTTAGCAGTTGGAGGTTACATGCAAGGATCATTTCAGAAACCTCCTGCCAAGTGTCACTTTTCCTAGATTTGTGGCATGTGCGTCGTCACAACCTCGATTTTATGAAAACTCATCAACCGGACACTACAAAGATCATTCCTCACATTGACCTTGCAACTCTGACATCCCATATTGCATCTAGGAACCGTCGACACATTCAACGCAGCTGTTTCAGGGTAAGCCCGCTTTTCATGTCTTGCGCTGCGTTTCTGTCGCTTTTTGTGTTTCGCTTCGTGTGAGTGCTGTTTGCTTGATTTCAGTGAGCACTTGCTGTCATTTTGATGTATGTTAGCTTGTAGAAGCACCGTTTCAGTTTTTGTTCGCATCTCATTGCTGTCACAAGCATGACACTGTTTTGCACGGACAGTCGCCGTTGCAGCGACTTGCTTCACACACATGCATGCTTTCCTGTTTTCTGAATCCTGCACTTGCTGTTTGCATGTATGATCATTCACTCTTGTTTGCACTCATCTCACCATGCATTCAGACTTCTCATGTTTTTAGTCACCCGTCGGCCGGACTGGGCTGCCTTGGCTCGGATCGTGCCTTGCTCGGCTAGCACTGCGCATTTTCGGAAGCGAAGGCTCTGCCTTCCCTCCAGAAAGTGCGCAAGTTTGGCTCAACACCGACCTCCAGGCTTGCATTGCGCAATTCTTGGAGGCATTGTCCTGCTGGCCCCAGAAATTGTGCAATTCAGTTCGCTGGTTGCATGTCACTGCTGACTAAAATTGCGGATTGTGCAGTTTTAGTCCTCAGCAGGCCAGTTTGGATTGTGCATTGCGCAGTTCCAGTAGTTAGTCAGTCTCCTGACAACCCAGATTGTGCCTTGCACAGTTTTGGCATTCAGTCTCCTGACCTCCCGACGGAAATTGCGCAACCTTCACGTTAAATCACACATGTATGTTTCAAGTCAGTGCTCAATTTTGTTTTGGTTTTCGACTGACAGATTGCTTTCCATGAGTGTTGCTATATCTCTAGGCATCACAGGTGTTCGTCTGTCTCTCAGCAGCACAAGTATAACGGCTTCCAAGAGAGCAGAGTCAAAGACACTGTTAAGAGCGCAACTGGGGATGCAGTCGATCAAGTGTCTATGAACTTGCCTATCCACAAAGACAACAAGCTGTTCATGGACAAGGATATTAAGATCAATGGCAACGACATCACAGCAAGCAGCACCATCATCAGCAACAGAAGGCAATACACTTGCGCAAGTCGAATACAAGAGGAAGGTTGTGGACAACATAGAGGCAGAGCAAAGCTGCAAGTTCAAAGCAGATCCACTCATGACGAAAGCAGCGTTGGAGATTGAGGCTATGAGGTGACAACACGACATGAAGATCGCGCGAAGGTAGAAAAAGGTACAAAAATGGAGTTGCATGTGCTGAAGCAGCAACTCAAGGAAGAACAGGAGCTGCATAGACGAGAGAATGAGTTGCAGCAGGAACGGGTACAATAGGGGGCACAACATGCACAGATGGATGAAACTGCGCCCGTACAAGTTATAGATCCGCCCCAACAGTTGGCACAGAGTAGACAAGGTGAGCAATGCTATTGATCGCATGCAAGGGAATTCAGCAGCATGCATGTCATTGTGCACACGCATGCGATCCCACCCATTTGGTAGAGTCACAGAGGTGAAGACAAGAAGCAAGTCCAACTGGAGTTGAATATGTATTTTGACAAGTTGATGCGTACGACCACCAACGCATGCTTGGAGATCTGCGCAGACACTATGCATCAACATGTTGCTGGTGCATTCGCACCCAGGACGATCATGTGCATGCTATCAGGCGAGTTGGACGAAGGAGCCATATCAGTGTACCCGGATGCAACGAAGGGAGTTCGCTTCAACAAGATGTCGCCATTGAGCGTGTGGACACCATCGCGGATGACTAATCTTGGCATCAATTCGTCAACATAGACCATCACAAGGATGTCAAAGAGTTGGTCTCACCACAACTGTCCGAGTGTTAGTGATGTCTTGCATGGCTCGCTCAAGCCATTTTGTCTCACATGGGTACATGTGCAGATTGTATGTAACGTCTTGTCAAGTGGAAGTTCAAGTGTCGATAGTTGGATGTAATAGTCATAGAGTAGATGAAGAGTCATGAGGGTAGATGAACTGTCACAAAGGGGAATGTCAAGGGCCACCCTACCCTTTGCTATAAATAACCCCTCATAACTCATTATAAAGGCTTTTGGTCAGCCAAGCTTCGATAGGAATATCTTAGAGAGAGCTTGGACAATATTGTAACAAGCCTTGGCTTCTCCACTGTGCAGAGCTAGTATATCTCTTTGGAGGAGCAGGCAGTTGTGACTGTAACGTTCTGCTGTCGGAACTAGTGGTTGGACATGGATGTATTGTATGACTGGAACTTACACTTCTTAATATAACAGAGCCAACACGTTTCATGCATATGTCATATTGTATTCCAAATATCTTGTTTTTCTAAATGATATGTGTATCTGTTTGCTTACGCATGCATGTATGGACTATTTTGTATAAGTATGTATGAATCTTACTAAAATGTGTTGATTGGTTTAACCATCACTTTGGATTGTTAGCTAACTTGCTTTCTAGTTTGTGATGCATCTTCGCTCATGTGTTCCCTTCCAAGCCGCGTGCTATCATAGGTTTCCAAGGGGCGTACTCACCCCACTCTCCATGTGTTAGAATCGTTCATGCACCCTCCTTGTATTGCTGCAGTTGTCACATCCTTGCTACCAACAGGGACATCTTACTTGCCTCTGTGCGAAAGCGCGGTCAAGGCGATACCGTACGACCCACTGCTGGGACTCCTACACCAAACGGTCTGAGGTCTAATTGGGACTTCTTACTGGGGAGATACCCTGACATGTTGGCGGGTCTAGCACCGTCAACAAGAGGATATTTTGTTGGATGGTTCTCTCTCTTAGCTAATTATTGGTGATTCTACGATGATATGTGCTAATTTATTGGTGGTGTTGATGTTTTGTGGCTCTAACATCTCCTTGAGCAACATTTTCATCAAGTTTCTATTGAGGAACTTAGGTTTAACTTCCTCTCTTTTAATCTCATAAGAAGATAGAAGGATGCTAGGGTTTAAGGAATTGAGAAACCTATATTACCAGATCCACGGGCCTTGATGCTAATTTTGCGGTCCCCATTTCGGATATGGATATGGATACAGATCCACCTAGATCGACGTAAGATTTGCCATGTAAACAGATCCTTCAAACCCATAAACAAATCCCATTCTATTGAAACAAATCCTATGTCAACTAACTCTCACACGTCGAATCCCAAGCAAATAACATTCTAAATTTTGGTTTTCTTTTTCAAATATTCTATTTAGATTTTTAGTTAGATAACTTATTAGTAATCTATAAGTTGTATAGTTGTGTAAGTTATTAAATACCTGTAGGCTGTATAGCACATGATAATACTACTAGGAAAGGTTTGATAAATTGACACGTCAAAATGTAAATTTTCAATTTTTGATAATTCTAACAAGAAAGCTTTAACACACTACATAGATAATAATATATAGTGTACAAAGGATGGCTATGTCATTAATAATTTAATTAGATTAATCCCATGCAACTCTAGGTGAAAAACCCTCTTAGAATGTTAGTTTTTGGATATTATGGTAGCATCAAATAGGTGTTCTAGTCCTTTGGTCTCAGAGAGACTAAGGAACATGAGATCTCCAATACCCATAAATAGTTTTGCGAGATATGGATCCGAAACACCTTAATTAAATTAATTGAAAGGATAATTAAAATTTCCTAAGTCCAACTTAGGAAAATTGGTTAATTATAGTGTATCAATTATGGAAATCGACTTTTTCTCTAGAGACTTCTCAAAATTAATTTGACGAAGTTTAAGATGATCTGAGCCATTGATCACGATTAGATCTTGGCCATTGGTGCTTCAGCGAGAGAATTATAAGAGCAAGTCAATGGTGCTTGGAGAAGACACATTGAATGAGTAAGGGAGCAAGGAAGTGCGAATTTTCCAGTGCAATGTATTTAGCAAAGGGAAGAGTTCGAGCCAACAAAGCATCACTGTGAGGGTTCAACAAAAATTGGAGAGAGATTTCCAATGGAGATTTTCGACAAATTTCCAGAGTTAGAGGGAACGTTGATTTATATTGCAAGAAGGCCGTGCTAGTGGGTGCGAGTTCTCCAGTGCACAAAATTGGGCAACAAATCATATTTCCAGTTTCCGAGAATCAATTATGGAGGATAGAGCGAGTTGCGTAGTGGAAGTGCAGGATCACCAAAAGGGTGCAGGATTAGCAGAACCTTAGTTTCTAGCTAGTGTGTATTTCCCGCAACAATGTTTTTTTGTGCGCATTTACTGGAGGAGGCCGAGTTTTATTTTGCAAGGGAAACAAAGGTTTTCCAGGGTGATTTGCCAGTGGAAGTGGTGGAGAAAAATTTCCGGAGCTTTGCTAGTGTTTGGCAAGCAGATCTATGTACTCTCTATTTTGCAGAAGATAATAAAATATAAATCCTCATTTGCTGCACTAGTTTTCCCTTTAGGGTTTTTCTGGGGATGTTAGTCCAAAAACATTGGTGTCATTTTATGTGTGCTTCTATTTCTTAGTTTCTGATTTATTTCCACAACATTTATTTTAATTGTGAAGATTGCAGTAGTGAGCTATTCATTATTTGCTATTAATTAAATAACAAAAGACAAATAAACTGCATCAATTAGAAGAATAGTTTCCAGTTTATTGCAATCATGGATTTTTCACATGGTATCATAGCGGTAGTTGATTAGATTTGAGGCTCGGCGGAAGAAGTAAGATTGTGCAGTTTCAGAGAGAGATCTGAAACACAGGATCCAAATTTGTGCAGGCCAAGCTAGGCTTCGATTTGTAGAGGAGAAAAAAGGTCGATTTTTCAGATCCAGGAGGAGGAAAATTCGATTTTGCTTTATATCTGTGGCAATGGGAAGTGGTATTGTTGGGAAGCAATCTGGTGGGCAGATCGGCAGATCAGTTGGTTCGTAGAGTAGATCTAGGTGCAGAAAATTACAACGGGGTTTGCAATAGCAGATCTGCCCAGTAAAGGAAGAGGAAAAGCACACAGGAAGAATTTCTCAGAGGGTTTCTAGTTTTTCCAGCTAGGGAAAGCAGATCGAAATTTTAGCAACAAGAGGCCGTAAAGACCTTCTAGTCCACTTAGTGCGAGTTTCAGGGCTAGTTGTGCGAGTTGCCTAGAAGGAAATTATAAGCAATGCGAGTTCTGGGAAGGTCACCGGAGGCTAGTGCAGGATCAAATTTGTACATTCTAGGAGGAGTGCGAGTAGCGAAGAAGGCCAGATGTAGTTGCCGGAAGGAGAGAAGGGAGTCCTAGTTTATTGACCTCCAACATATTTGAGTTTCACAGAGATGGCCACGACAAAACTTAGGGATCAAGACAAACTTGATGGAGCCTCTAACTTTGGCCTATGGAAGGCTAGAATGCAATTCCTGTTGGATGAACATGGTTTGAAGGAATTCGTGACAAATGTCATGGCAGAGCCAACAAATGCACAACAATTGGCAACCTTCAAGAAAGAAATGGCCAAAGCTAATAGGATGGTCCTAGACAGGGTTTAGGATCACATTGTCCCGCATATTGCAGAGAATAATATGGCAAAGGATGTGTGGGATGCTGTCATAAAGCTGTATGAGAATCCATCAGAGAACCAAAAGATGATTCTCAAAGAGAAGCTAAGGACCACCAAGATGCAAAAGGGAGAAAGAGTTACATCCTATTTCAGTAGAATTTAAACGTTCAGAGATGAACTCGCAGTGGTGGGAGAGAAACCTGAAGATAGTGAGCTAGTACAAACAACTCTCAATGGTTTCACCAAGGAGTGGCATACTTTCGTCCAAGTTATTTCTAGGCAAGATACGCTACTTGGATGGGATTGTCTATGGAGTTACTTCACTCAGGAGGAGCTGAGGCTCAATCTTGCAACAGGTACTATCAACTGCAACAACAAGGGACTGAAGGAGGAGGAGGATGAGGAGAACATAGCCCTTGCAAGTAAGGGAAAGGCGTAGAAGGGCCCCACTCAAGGACAAGGCCCAATTGGAGGAGAAAAGAAGAAGAAAGACTTGTTGAAGGTCAAGTGCTTTGGGTGTGGTGAATTCGGTCACTACGTCTCCTAGTGTCCTTAAAGGAAGAAGGACAAGAAGCAGGAGTAGACAACAACTTCGACAAAGATTGATGAGTTAACCGCCAGATTGGAGGAGTTTGCATTGATAGCAACAATACCTCTAGGTGGAGGAGGAGCTTGATACCTTAGCGTATCAAGAGGGGCAGGGTCTAGTGTAGGTGCAACATGGAGATTAGTCAGATCAGTTCTAGTTGTTGCTACAGGACCATCACCTTTGCTATGAGGGCCCATAGTATCATAGTAGCAAGTTCATTGTCAGAAGAGCTAGTTGCAGTCAGTTCTCAAGAGATAGTGCAGAGTTAGTTGCAGTGGCATAGGCAGTGCAAATTGCTCAGTTGTAGGGTGCAAATATAGTTCCAGCCAAAGTGATTTCCCACGAGGAGATCGGGACTTAGAGGGTGTTGAAATATGTAACTAGGTTTGGTCTTCATAATGGCATATGTAATCGTGATTTTATGTATTTAATGAAAAGATAAATAAATTTATTATTTGTGTTCTTGAGGCATGGGTTTCATGCTCAAGGGAAATTTATTTTTAGGTCAAGCACCCATTGAGTGCTTCTAGGTTTGTCATAAAGTCAATTGAGTCATTGTCATGTATTGAAGACCCATTTGGGCATGTCACATATTGTAAACAAATTTATTGAGTCAAAAGACCCTCCAAGACCTCGTCATGGCACAAAGATCAAGTCAGCCTACATGAAGGGACATGTTAGCCTCAAGATAAACAATTCGTACCCCTCACAAGCCTATAAATAAGAGGGAATTCGGCCTCATTTTCACACTCACTCAAGCAAGTTCGATCTCAAGATAAAAGCTGGAAAAGGACGAAGAAGAAGAAGAAAATCAATATCGAAGTTTTTGGGCCTCTCTCTCTCTCTCTCCCTCTCTTTCGTTAGGGTTTCTACAGTTTCCGGGCTAAACGAAATTCTTAAGCTGCATCGAATCTGTGAAGCTGCAAGGTCGAAGCTGTGAAACTTCGTCTAGATCGAAGTTGTGAAGCTACTGGGTTGAAGTTGTTGAAGCTGCATCAAGGTCGAAGTTGTGAAGCTGCTAGGTCGAAGTTGCTGAAGCTGCTAGGTCAAAGTTGCAAAAATTGTTGTTGGGGTCGAAGTTGCTGGAAGGTCGAAGTTTGTTGCTGGAAGCTGTGGAAGGAAAGTTCATCAAGAAGAAAGGATGACTTGGTCTTGGAGGGTCTTGGTCAAGGGTCATAGGTCTTGGGATTCGTCAATTGAAGTTCTATAAGAAGAGAGGGATTTTGGTGGGTTTTCCTCTCAGTTGGAGAGGTTTTGGCCCTAGCTGATCGCCTATATCTTGTGTCCCATTGTCTCATTGTTCTTTATGATTTGGTAGCTGTTTGATGATAGAGAACATTAATAATAATAAAGGAAAGAAGAAGTTAATCAAGTAAACTGTACATCACAAGCAATTATCAAAGAAGAGAAATCGCATACACTTGTTGCCCCCTAGATTTCTCAGCACGTTATCAAAGCTAAGGTGACCACATCAAGGAAGGGCAACACGAAGTGGGATACTCTAGGGCCGAAGTATAAAGAGATAATCCTGGAAACGTCAAGATCATCAATCATCAAGAAGGACTAACCCTCTCGTCATATTGAAAGGGAATAATTAAGAGCATCAAAGAAGACCTCAAAACCCTAGCTCATCCCTAGAAGGGTTCTGAATCCACACTTGAAGCGTTTTTGGGAACTCACACATTCTACAATCATTATCACGAGAAAGGAAGAGTGAAGCACTTTTGGGTCTGTTTTTCTAGGCTATATTCTCCACACGTGCGAAGTATTAAGACATCCTTCTGCAGGAACAAGTATCGAATTGCAGCCACCATCAAGGATCAAGTTTTGTGCCAAGAAAGGTCTCCTTTGCAAGTCGAAATAACAAGGAAAAGAAGTCAAGTCAAGCGAAGTAGAAAGGACGAAAATTTGTCCATCTTCTAGCCACACGTGTGAACTAGGGTTATTGCAAAAATGACGAAATTTGAGGTTGTGAAACAAGTTTAACTAGCGTTGTCTTGAAGGAAGAAAAGAAGGAAAAAGTGTTGTCATCATCATCAAGGAATCAATGTTATCTCCCTTTGAGCCAAGGATCACTTTTGAGGAAAGACATCTTCACCATCTTCTATTATCTACATCATCATCAACATCAAGAAGGCATCAAGTTGAAGATTTTATCATCTAGGAGTATCTTCACTTGACAAGTAAGTATTTTTATAGCTATATTGGAATATGTCAAAACGACTTCATATGGCAAGGAGAGCAACAAATTGTTTGGGTCGTCAAACTTTCTTGCATGGAAGAAGATGATAGATTTGATCCTCATAGAAAATGAAGTCGTTGGTCATGTTAAGGGTGTAATTGTCAAACTGCCAAAAGAAGAATCTCAAGCTCTACAAGATGAAGATATCAAAAGAAGAAGGAATAGCCTCATACTTTATGAGGGTGTCAGAAATAAGAAACCAACTCCAAGAGTTGGGAGAAATAATGTCTGACAAGGAAATGACTACCATAGTGCTCAATGCACTACCAGAGGAATGGGGCAACTTCACATCAAGCATCTATGGGAAGAAGGAAGCTACTCCATTCAATGAACTATGGTCATTGTGCAAAATCGAAGAAACCAAGTTGAAGGCAAAAATCGATGTAGGATCAAGCGAGCAAGCTCAAGCATTTGCTACCATGGCTAGAAGAAAAGGGAAGTTTGGGAAGCTTGGTCCTCAGAAAAAGAAGAAGAACATGTCGAAGGTTCAATGCTATGGCTATCATGAATATGGGCACTACAAGAGATTGTCCAAAGCTCAAGAAGGACAACAACAAAAGAGGAAGGGAAGAAGCCCATATCACTAAAGAAGTGGAAGAAGCTGAAAAGAAGAAATCCAAAAAGGAGGAAGTAAAAGATCTCTACTATGATTGAGATAGTCTTCCTCACCTAGTTCTTTTCAAGTTTTTGTTTCAAGTTTTCTATTGTAAAATATAACTATCATGGTAGGAATCATTAGAAGCATAATATGATGCATCATGTTAGGAGATGGCATCATAGAAGCATACGATTGAAAGCAAGAGCTCGTGACATCATCATAAAGAAGCATGAAAGATAGTTGAAATAGAAGTCTATGGATGTCACCTATAAAAGGATGTAGTTCTTGGTAACCTCGTTAGAATTATGAGAAAAATAAAGTCATCTAGTATAGAGCTCATCATACATCATTCAAAAAGGAGCATTTACAGGATGAGGATGATCAAGATCCTCTGTGGGAATCTTCATCGGAAGGTTCACCTATTGAAGGAAGTTTAGATGACCAAAAGGAAGAGATGAGGTATGTATGCTTGTGTTTGATAAAATTGAGTCATGTCATATAGTTGCAGATAGCGTGGATAAATGCTCCACCTCATGAGCATGCTCAAGAGAAAGAATCTCCTCCTTTGGAAGGATGCATAAATGTGAAAATTCCTAAATCCGAAATCCTGTTGTAGCAACTGATTAAGTTTCTTCTATTTGTTAAATAAATTGAATAAATTATTTACTGCATCCTACAGTAAATATCGAAACTAATACACTGCAGCCTTCACAAATACAATACTACGGAAGAAAAATAACGTTGGAAGAATAGATGCGCGCACACACAAATAACACTGTTGCGCACACACACAAATAACATTGTTATTTTTGGACCAATGTCCTCGGAAAAACCCAACTTGGGAAAACCGGTGCAACAACTGAGGGTTTTATTATTATGCAGTAGTAAATCTGAGTACAAGACTATGGATGCTTAAATCTAGCAATCCATACAGAGAATTGACTGACAGAAGATCTAGTGAGAAAAATCTCATTTCCACCGATGATCTGACAAGATGAGCTGTTCTCTGTTGCCTCTGCGTAGTCCCTGCGTCAGCCTACGTAGTTCTGCGTCACACAACTCGGATCAGTGTCTCTCTTGCTAACTGATCAACTGCTATCTGGGAAATGGACTCTCTTGGCCTCCGGGCTCCCACTCTGGCTTTTGGCACTGAATCACTGCTTCTCCCCAGCAAAATACGACTTCCCCTCTAAAGCACTGCGCTGCCTCTTTGCTCAATTCATTGTCTCTCCGCTATGCACTCATCGGATTGGAAAATCTCCCTCTAGCCTTACTATCCTTGCCCCTCTCATTGCTTCAATCTCACTGAATCACCTGGTAATTGAATGCTGCTACTCTAGAGATCGATTTCCACGCAAAATCAAATTTTTGGTGTCTCAAGTGTGTTCTCTAGCCCCCATCGAATTTCTTCTTATAATCTTTTGTTGAGACATCAACGACCAAGATTAAAACATAATCGATGGCTAAGATTAACTAAAACTCGTTCCATGTCTTCTTTTAGAAGATTTCAGATGACTTAATTAATACCCTTCAATTAATCAGTTTTCCTAAGTTTAGACTTAGGAACCATTAAAAAAAGATTAATTATTTTAATTGATTTGTCTCTAGGTAGAATTTCCAGAAACGATTTCTAGGTTTTGGAGAATACATGTATTATAGCCTCTCCACCAAATTTTGTGGCTAGAACACACCGATGCTATAAAAACTAACACTCCCTCTTAGCGAGGAATGTGTTCTAGCGCTGCAACCCACTGAAGCAACCCTGCCTTTGCGCCATCTCGTGTCACGCTGTTGATGTCTGGCTGCTTTGCCCATCACTACTGCGCAACTCTGATATGAGCTGCATCTGTGCTGCTGCTGACCCTGCTAAATTGCTGCCAACACTCCCTCTTCAACTGCTGCTGCAGCAACTGCAATTGAAAAGCATCCAAAATACTGAATCAATTGTGATCAATATGATGCATCTATCACCCAAGTCCTAACCGCTGCTAGACTCTACGTTGTCACTGAAGCCTCTGCGCTGCTGTTGACTCTGCTCTGTGCCAACTGCATTGCTGCCAACTCTGCATTGCGCTGCCCAGTATCTGACCTACTACTAGCTATGACATTTGTCAGTCTGGCACCTGACTGCACCAACTGCCATTGATCCATCCTGCTATTGCATGCTATGGGCTCCTGTAGCAAGGTATTGATTCATGAGTTGGATCTCCTCAAGAATCCTGCCCATCTTGTAGCTCTCTGGGGCTACAAAACCAAATCACCCCACCTCACTCTTGGAGGTATATTGGTGATCATGGCAAAATCTTCCTCCAATCTGGAGGACAGCCTGTCGATCTCTGCGGATGCAGCCTGCTGATCCTGCTTCTCCTCCTTGTCCTTTTTTTGAGAGGACATTGAGTGCTGTAGTGGCCAAGCTCACCACATCTGAAGCACTTGACCTTGGAAATGTCCTTCCTCCTGCACTGCTCCTGCTGCCCCTTTGATGCGAGGGCCACATTCTTCTCTTCCTTTACTTGCTTTGCCCCACTGCTGCTGCGGCTGCCAGTGATGGTGGTCTTCACCAAATCTCGCCTCATCTCCTCCTGCTGCAGATCAGCCCACATTCGATCCTAGTCTGGAAACTTTTCTCTGCCTAGAATACTCTGGACGAAGACCTGCCATTCTTCGGAAACGCTGTTTAGAGCAAACTGCACCAATTTTGTAGGCTAGGGCGCTGACCCTACTGCAGACAGCTGGTCTCGGATATCCTGAAGCCTAGTAAGGAAGGGGTCTATGTGCTCCCCTTTCTGCATCCTTGTGCATCTCAGCTTCTCCTCAAGATACATCTTCCACTGCTCGGAAGATCCCTCGTATAGCGTAGCAAGAGCCTCCCACATCTGCTGGGCAGTATCTTTGCCAGCTATGTGAGACACCACGTGATCTCGAACCCCATCGAGAATCAGCCTCTTTGCTTTCGCCATCTCCTTCTTGTAGGCTTTCAGCGGATCTGCATCTTTGGGTACAACTACCACGCTATCAATGTAAGCTTTGAGATCGTATTCATCTAGAAGACAAGAAATTCTCGCCTTCCAAATGACATAGTTGGAAGCTCCCTCCAATCGATCCTGATATCTCAACCCTGCTGATGCCATCTCTGCAAAAATTTTGAATTCCTCTTCTCCTCTGCGCAACTGCTGACTGGCTTTACGCACTCCTTGCTGGAGTGGGAAAATCTGTTCACAGCTACTGCTGCTCTGCTAGTTAAAATCGAACTTCGGGGCTAGAAGTCCCTTGAAAAAAGAATTCCCTCAGTGTGTGCTCTTCCTTCCTCCTGACGCTATTTTGCACTAGCAAACTATTGCAAAATAACTGCGTCCCAGCTGAAGATCTGCTTTGCAAGGAAAATACTGCGTCTCCCTCTACCTCTGGTAAGCTCTAATCTGGAAAATCTAATTTCTCTGTCGACTCTCTCAGAGAAATAAATTTTCCTCAAAAACTAACCCTCCTGGCCCAAGGATTGTGTTGCCTCTTGAGGATTTCGAACTGCTGCCTCTACAGAGATTTGAAATTCCTCCTTCCTTCTGCTACTGAGCTCTCCGGCTTACGATATGTGCTCTGATACCATGTGAAAATTCCTAAATCCGGAATCCTACTGCAGTAACTAATTAAGTTTCTTCTATTTGTTAAATAAATTGAACAAATTATTTACTGCATCCTACGGTAAATATTGAAACTAATACACTCCAACCTTCACAAATAGAACACTGCGGAAGAAAAATAATGCTGGAAGAATAGATGCACACATAAAAATAACACTGTTATTTTTGGACCAATGTCCCCAAAAAAACCCAACTTGGGAAAACCGGTGCAGCAACTGAGGGTTTTATTATTATGCAGTAGTAAATCTGAGTACAAGACTATGGATGCTCAAATCTAGCAATGCATACAGAAAAATGACTGACAAAAGATGTAGTGAGAAAAATCTCACTTCCACCGGTGATCCGACATTGACCTTGGGTCAAGATGAGCTGTTCTCTACTGCCTCTACACAGTCCCTGCATCAGCCTACACAGTTCTACGTCAACCTACGCAGTTCTGCGTCATACAACTCGGACCAACGTCTCTCTCGCTAACTGATCAACTGCTATCTGGGAAATGGACTCTCCTTGCCTCCAGGCTCCCACTCCAGCTTCTGGTACTGAATCACTACTCTCCCTAGCAAAATACGACTTCCCCTCTGAAGCACTGCGTTGCCTCTCTGCTCTGCGTTGCCTCTTTGTGGAATTCACTGTATCTCTGCTATGCAGTCACCGGACTAGAAAATCTCCCTCCAGCCTTACTATCCCTGCCCCTCTCTCACTGCTTCGATCTCACTGAATCACCTCTGGCAACTGAATGCTGCTACTCTAAAGATCGATTTCCTAGCAAAATCGAATTTCTGGTGTCTCAAGTGTGTTCTCCAACCCCCATCGAATTTCTTTTTATAATCTCTCGTTGAGACATCAACGGCCAAGATTAAAACATAATCGATGGCTAAGATTTACTAGAACTCGATCCATGTTTTCTTCTAGAAGATTTCACCATGACTTAATTAATACCTTTTAATTAATCAGTTTTCCTAAGTTTAGACTTAGAAACCATTAAAAAAATATTAATTATTTTAATTAAGTCACCCATAGGTGGAATTTCCAGAAACGATTTCTGGGTTTTGGAGAATACATGTATTCTAGCCTCTCCACCAAATTTCGTGGCTAGAACACATCCGATGCTACAAAAAACTAACAATAAAGGCATGGTTCACATATTGACTAGATGAAATCAACATAATAAGTCCTCATATGGAATATGAGGTGGTTGAGAAAAATGAAGGAACTGTGAATGGAAGTTCTTGAGAAGCAATATGTGAAGAAAGTAAGGGGAGATTGTGAAAGATGCAACAACTGTCACATAGAAAAGGAAATCAACATCTAATAACTAGAAGAATTGACTATGACATCTCCATTGAAAAGGTATAAAGACTCTGAAGAAGTCTGGAAAGGAAGATGACCCTTGACATTTAATATCTTTTTGGATTTGTCTCAATATGAATGCAAGATGTTGATACAACAAGCAAATGTCATGATCTAAGACGACCACAAAGGTAATTTGATGTTCATTTTTGATACTTGAGCAATATCTAGATGGACTAATGCAGGGCTACCAAAGAAAGAGTTGTAGATGTCATCTACAACTAATACTGATGTGGTGGGATGATAAGATCTTGAAGGAAACATGATGTGGAGAAGGTAGTTGTATGAAGGAAATCCAGATATGGATTAGTGAATCACTTTTCGATGAAAGAAAGGATGACATGACTAACATGATTCATGAATGATAGTAATGGATGCCTGATTCCTTACGAAGAAGTCCCAAAAGATGCAGGCTCCATAACAAAGAAGAAATTCATGACATCGAAAGAGGGAGTCCTACAAGCAGTTGGTTGTCCCATGATCTACATCTGATCTACATCTAGAGAGCTGCTGGAAGCAAATCCTCGGTTAAGGGGAGGCTTGGTCAAGTCCCTGGTTAAGAGGGAGCTTGGGTACATTCCTTTTATAGGAATGAGTGCATTCCTTTTATAGGAATGAGTGCATTCCTTCATTGGAATGGGTATATCCTCCCTAGGTTAGAGGGAGAGATAAACACATCATTCTTGTCTTCACTTGGGAAGATAGAATGGAGGATTGGGTAAACATATGGCATGCGATACTCTTTAAGGATGTGGTAGGGCATCGAAGATAAGAGTAGTCGTAGAGGACCGATAGTCTTTGAGGACTGGGAATCCAAGATATGAATAGTCTTGGTGGAACATACTCTGAGAGAACCCGGGTGGGGTATGTTCTGAGAGAGACGATGATGAGGGTGTCTATAAATCATTAGTCTTGCCAGCATTGTGCTCTGATCTTGTGGAGGGATAGAGATGTTAGTCAAGGCCTTGCTATGTGACAATGCTGGATGATATGATGCTATACAAATTGGTTACCAATCCGACTCTTCTTATGAGAATTCTTCAGATTGAGAATGTCCAAATACCTTGTATGGATTATGAATACCTCCCTAGTTAAGAGGGAGTGTTGAAATATGTAACTAGGTTTGGTCTTCATAATGGCATATGTAATCGTGATTTTATGTATTTAATGAGAAGAGAAAAATAAATTTATTATTTATGTTCTTGAGGCATGGGTTTCTTGCTCAAGGGAAATTTATATTTAGGTCAAACACCCATTGAGTGCTTCTAGGTTTGTCATAAAGTCAATTGAGTCATTGTCATGTATTGAAGACCCATTTGGGCATGTTACATATTGTAAAAAAGAAATTATTGAGTCAAAAGACCCTCCAAGACCTCGTCATGGCACAAAGATCAAGTCGGCCTACATGAAGGGACATGTCGGCCTCAAGATAAGCAATTCGTACCCCTCACAAGCCAATAAATAAGAGGGAATTCGACCTCATTTGCACACTCACTCAAGCAAGTTCGATTTCCTTAAGATAGAAGCTGGAAAAGGATGAAGAAGATCAAGATCGAAATTTTTGGGCCTCTCTCTCTCTTTCGTTAGGGTTTCTATAGTTTCTGGGCGAGACAAAATTCTGAAGCTGCATCGAAGCTGCAAGGTCGAAGATCTGACGCTATAAGGTCGAAGCTGTGAAACTGCGTCTAGATTGAAGTTGTGAAGCTGCTAGGTCGAAGTTGTTGAAGTTGCATCAAGGTCGAAGCTATGAAGCTGCTAGGTCGAAGTTGCTGAAGCTGCTAAGTCAAAGTTGCAGAAATTGTCGCTGGGGTCGAAGTTTGTTGTTGGAAGTTGTGGAAGGAAAGCTCATCGAGTAGAAAGGATGACTTGGTCTTGGAGGGCCTTGGTCAAGGGTCATAGGTCTTGGAATTCATCAATTGAAGTTCTATAAGAAGAGAAGGATTTTGGTGGGTTTTCCTCTCAGTTGGAGAGGTTTTGGCCTTGGCTGATCGCCTATATATTGTGTCCTATTATGTCATTGTTCTTTATGATTTGGCAGCGATATGATGATAGAGAACACTAATAATAATAAAGGAAAGACGAAGTTAATCAAGTAAAGTAAAAATACATCACAAGTAGTTATCAAAGGAGAGAAATCACCTACACTTGTTGCCCCCTAGATTTCTCAACAGAGGGAGTCTAGCTTTAGAGGGAGTTGCCACATGGAAGCTTAGAGCTTCAGGTTCTGAGGAGATCAATACACAATTGCAATGATGGCAACAACTCAGATACAATAGCAACATCACAACAGTAGCGCAGAGTCATCAACAGAGTGAGATCAAAGTTGGGCAGTGTCATGGTGGACAGTGAGAGCTAGTTGTATCACAAATGGCAGGCACCAACAACGTGATTAGTCTGGATACAATATATAGAGTAGATTGATGGAGAGAAGAGAACACCTTCCTCGCTAAGAGGGAGTATTATTTTTCTAGTTTCTAAGTTGTGTGAGAGACAAAGGAACATGAGATCTCCAATAACCGGAAATGGTTTCGCGAGATATGGATCCGAAACACCTTAATTAAATTAATTGACCGGATAATTAAAATTCCTAAGTCTAACTTAGGAAAATTGGTTAATTAAAGTGTATTAATTAAGGAAATCGACTTTTGCTCTAGAGACTTCTCAAAAGTAATTTGACGGAGTCTAAGATGATTTGAGCCATCGATCATGATTAGATCTTGGCCGTTGGTGCTCCAATGAGAGAATTATAAGAGCAAGTCGATGGGGCTTGGAGAAGACACATCGAATGAGCAAGGGAGCAAGGCAATGCAAATTTCCTAGTGCGATGTATTCAGCAAGGGAAGAGTTCGAGCCAACAGAGCATCAGTGAGAGGGTTCAACAAAAAATGGAGAGAGATTTCCAGGGGAAATTTTTGACAAATTTCCAGAGTCAGAGGGAAGGCTGATTTCTTGGTCGTACCAGTGGTTGCGAGTTCTCCAGTGTGCAGATTTGGGTGGTAGATTGTATTTCCAGTTGCTGGGAATCAATTTCGGAGGATAGAGCGAGTTCCCTAATGTGAGTGCAGGATCATCAAAAGATTGTAGGATCAACAGACAGTTTCTAGCTAGTGTGTATTTCCAGCAACAGTGTTTTTTTGCGCATTTACTGGAGGAGGTCGAGTTTGATTATGCAAGGGAAATAAAGGGTTTCTAGGTCAATCTGCTAGTTGGAGTGGTGGAGAAAATTCTCTGGAGTGTTGCCAGTGTTTGGCAAGCAGAATTATGTACTCTCTAATTTGCTGAAGATAATAAAATATAAACCCTCATTTGCTGAACCGGTTTTTCCTTCGCGATTTTTCCGAGTACATTAATCAAAAAACATTGGTGTCATTTTATGTGTGTGCTTCTATTTCTCAGTTCCTGATTTATTTCTGCAACGTTTATTATAATTGTGAAGATTGCAGTAGTGAGCTATTTGTAGTTCGCCGTTACTTAAATAACAAAAGACAAATAAACTGCATCAATTAGAAGAATAGTTTCCAGTTTATTGCAATCGTGGATTTTTCGAATAGAACAATATGGTACGTAGACTATATAGCATGTTCTCAAGCAATGTACAATATTCATTTACCACTATAACTAGATGGGAATTTTTAGATTTTTAAGCCAAATGTCAAGGAAGATGACAGGTTGATTAAGATGTAGAGTTGAAATATTCAATTGATGAGCATATAGAGGCAGTTTGTTACATGTAGTTAGACCTACTGTATATCATCATATCAATAGAGTGATCATTAATGAGAGATTCAATTTTGTACTAGCAGTTATCCTTTTTGTATAAAGCATGGTGCATCATGATTTAAATCTTCAGATTTATGAATTAACTATTGATTTCAGTTCTAATGTTGTCATTCATGAATGGTTTTGATTTTTAACTTTGAATATGATTTTTAAAATTAAAAAATATTAGTGTATTTTGTATACTTGGTGTTCACCCACCGTATTCGGATCCTGGCTTCGCAAAAATCTGGTGGATCCATATCCGTATTCGAATTCGGATCCATATCTCTTTCTGTTTCCTGGTAACTCAGTGAGAAACACAAGTTTGTCTCTCTCTCTCTCTTTGAAATCACTTCCATTGGTCTTCTTATGTAGATTTATTCTCTTACACTGCGTTAGCCCTTGATTGAGAAAAGACACTAGTCCTATCTCTTGTGCCAACCCAATAAAATAAAAATAAAACCCTAATTTTTTATCTTTTATGTTTTGCTAAGGTAAATTAGGGTTAGGTTACAGCAAAATCATCATTTTCAGTGGTATTTGTCTTGGACCATATTAACCTAGGACTAGAATTTGTATGCATTCATTTGGAAAAGTAAAAATATCATTTTACATGCAATTTTCACCCATTAATTAAGGCTGACATCTAGAGTTTCTATTTCTGTTATATGTGTTTCAGCCATTTAAAATTCCTACAGTTTCTTTTCGTATTTATACATAAATCAGCCTTAATTTTACATGTGTCTATCATAGATTCTGGGGCTGTTTTTTTATTGCTGTTATTAAGCTTTTGCTTGCTCTAAATCATTGATTTAAAGCCTAGTTTATAACAGCAAAGTATATGTACTTGATTGCTTGTGTTTGGGTAGTGGGTGCCTATTTGAGCCTCTTTTGGTCTAACTAAGCCCTCTAGATTTAGCCATAGGGACCTTTGAACATACTCTTTTGAAACTGTACCTTAAGTCACAACCTACTCATTGTATCTTTTTCTGTGGGTGAATTCCGTAGTAGAACCTTTAGGGGGAATTTAGCCAAAGAGCACTTGGGTTACTTAATCCCTAAGATCTACCGGGGAAGCCTCCCTTATGGGGATTGTATCCAACCACTAAAAGCAGTGGAGTAGTTGCTGAGGTGATAGTGGTAATTATCCCATTATTACTCTCCATCTAATTTGCTTCGTCAGGCTTTGCACTAAGGTGCTAGATTTTGCAGTAACAGACATTTCATGGGAAGTAGGAGATGATGGCAGATTACTTACATAAACGTGTTTGCATGCTTTGAGCAGAAATAATGTTCAAGGAAAAGTTTGGCTTACAACCCTGAGAATGAAGCTCTGGAGTAGAGTGCAGGGTGCAATTTATAGTGTGTTGTCCAAGGGAGACAATATTACTAGATGCATAGATGGGACTATGTTGAACTGCCATCCTGAGGCATGTAATTGCTAGCAAACATTTCGTAGAAGATGCAGTATCAAAGGAATATTAAAAAGGATGTTGTAGTTGCACAAGCTGTTTCTCTGACTCAGGCAGCTCTTACATTCTGTGTACTTGGCTTAATTAGAGTTGTCAGAGACTTTCGTGTATGATGCGAGTGATTTTGTGGATGCATATTGTTAGGATAATGGAGAACATACATATGCATATAGGTATTTTATGATTGTACGGTGACAACACTTGATTACAATCTTCTTGTTGCATCATTGTCCCAGCAGTTACAGAACAAGCACAAGCAGGTGGCTTTGAGGGGCATCTAACTAGATATAAGAAATTGAATGTGGCACTCATTTAGTATGGCTCTTTTATTTGTTGGTCTATTCATACACGCTAGCTATTTTACTGAAGATGCACCAAGATTCATTACACTTTTGATGTGTGTAATGATCTTAATCTGTGGTATTAATATGAGAGGAATAAACTTTTAAACAATGAATGACGTGTGGGATCTTAAAAGGATGCCTTTATTCCCTATCTATAGCTTGCAGGTCAATTTCCAATTTACATTCCAAGGTATGATTCATTACAGTTTTCTCTTTTGGTAACCTTCAGTTTGAAATATTTATGCTTATATGATTTAATCGTGTCCTGTTTAATGTTTGCTCTCTTTTCCTCTCGTAAGATGTACCCCTCATTCTTGTACTTAATTTCCTTCCTGTAAACAAATTTAGATTCATCTATGCTCTTCAGATTCCTTGTAGCAACAATACTATATCTTCTTCTTCCAGTGAACTCCCGTTTCTTTCTTTTGATCCTTTCTCTATGGTTAAATGGATTTTCATGGAAAATGCATTTTTGTTATTATAAATTTCTGTAGGAATTATGCTAGTTGTAGAAATTTTGACTGAATCTAGATAACTCAATATTGCTGAATCGAGGTCATAGGTATTGCTAATGATCATAAATATCTATTTCCTGAAGAGGTGAAATTGGTTTGTCATGGTCAGGTGGAAACGGCTACAGATTATCTGTCGCCAGCCCTTTGGTACCTCAGAACATAGAGCTTGTATTGGACTTTCAAGAATTAATGTGATCACTTGTAAAACAGAAGTTGATACAAAGAGTGATGACAAAAAACGAAAGCTTCCATCTTGGATTGGCACTAGTCAGAACCCTGTTGAAAACTCTCAACCAAAAATTATTGAAAATGTCAGTCCTAGCAAAGAGAAGAAGGGCAAAAGATTATCAGCAAGTGCGGACGATGCTGCAAGTGATTCAAGACATAACCATACTGGAAAGGATCCACATAGTACGTCTAAAGGTAGTATTTTGTCAAGAGATGAGAACAAACCAAATTCTTCAAGTTCTCCAAATACTACAGCAGGAGAGAAAAAACATGAAGATTCAAACAATAGGAAAAAGCCTACAAAAGCTAATATAAAGGTGTCCAGCGCTTGTAGTGGTGGACCCATGTCTGGTTCCACTGCACAGGAGGAAGAAACAGGTCATGGTATGCTGGGGAGCCATGACAAACCAGATCGTGGATCCTTCTCATGTCTTATGGTAAGGTATCAGTGAGAAGGGTTGGGTAGAGATTTCTATTAGTAGCCAATACTTTCTGAATTAAGTATTGCTTCATTGATGTTCTAGCTTGTCTTAATTTTCAGACACCTTAGTTGCAGTGAGCATTGCTAACAGATGATCTTCATAACAGGAGGGAATAGTTATTGCCATATCTGGTTTGGTGAATCCTGAACGAGGGAACTTACGATCACAAGCACTGGAGATGGGTGCAGAATATCAACCTGATTGGAATCCTAAGTGCACTCTTCTAGTTTGTGCCTTTCCAAACACTCCTAAGTTTAAACAAGTGAAGGGTGATGGAGGGACGATTGTTTCTAAGGTTGTATTTCTATGCTTAAGGTACTATCTTTTTGATATATGTTTTGGATGATTCGTTGTTTTGTTTTAAAGAATTATCTTTTTTAATTTGACATTTAACATTTGATCACAGTATTAAAGTTAAGATACAATATTATCTCATTAATCCAAAATAAGTAGATAAGGAAGCATATTTTTCTAATGTGAAATTTGATCCTTAACTGCTCCATATTCAGTTACTGTTATAAAGCATACAAGTCAAGACTAAAGTTACTGAAAGCACACGAGTCACAGTAAAGCGTGAAACACCTTCTGGGCTATGTTATTAGATCCATGGGGTCTTGATGCCGAATTCGTGGATCTCTGTTTCCACCCAGATCCACGTAGGATCCGCCATATAAACGGATCCTTCAAACGCACAAACGGATCCCATGCTATTGAAACGGATCCTGTGTCAACTAGCTCTCACACACCGAATCCCAAGCAAATAACATTAGAGATTTTGGCTTTTTCTAATTTTTCTATTTAGATTTTTAGTTAGATCACTTATTAGTAATCTGTAGGCTGTATAGTTGTATAAGTTATTAAATACCTATAGGCTGTATAGCACATGATAATGCTACTAGGAAAGGTTTGACACATCAAAATGTTAATTTTCAATTTTTGATAATGCTAACAAGAAAGCTTTAAGACAATACATAGATAATAATATATAGTGTACAAAGGATGGCTGTGTCATTAATAATTTAATTAGATTAATCCCATCCAACTCTAGGTGAAGAGTCCTCTTAGAACAATATGATACATAGACTATAGCATGTTCTCAAGCAATGTACAATATTTATTTACTACTGTAACTAGATGGGAACTTTTAGATTTTAACTCAAATGTCAAGGGACATGACAGGTTGATTAAGATATAGAGTTGAAATATTCAATTGATGAGCATATAGAGCCATTTTTTGACATGTAGTTAGACCTACTGTACATCATCATATCAATAGAGTGATCATTAATGAGACACTCAATTTTGTATTAACAGTTATCAACTTATCCCTTTTGTGTAAAGCATGGTGCATCATGATTCTATTCTTCAGTTTTATGAATTAACTAATGATTTCAGTTTTAATGTTGTCGTTTATGAATGGTTTTGATTTTTAACTTTGAATATGTTTTTTAAAATTAAAAAAAAATATTAGTGTATTTTGTATTCGTGGTGTTTACCCACTATATCTGGATCCTGGATTTGCAAAAATCTGGTGGATCCGTATCCGTTTCCTGGTAACTTAGCTTCTGGGCTTTATGTAGGCTGTGGTTCTTATGCCTATGGAGTTATTCTTTTCTTGAGGCACAATAAATAACTTGGTCCTACATATTAGACTATGATTTTATGTCAACGGTTAAGCATTTCCATTCATTATTATCTATATGGTTGGTTTTCCCAAGCATGATTAGTCATTAAATATATCTATCTAGGGAGAGTCCCAATCCTTCACTTGAATTCCAATTGAAATATCCTTCATCATTCTCATAATTAAAAAGGTTTTTTAATTGAAAGGTTGATTATTTCAATTATGGAATGGCAGGTGATCCACTTCTATTTATGGTGCCCCACTTTTTGAACCATTTATTCATGGGGGATGATGACTTTGATCTATATGATCTCTCTTGTCTCTTTTCCATGCATCTTGGATCCATTCTAGACTGAGTCCCCCATTCCATTGGATTTGTTGGAAGCACCCATATGCTCTTTTGATTAGCTTCCCATAATTTCTGGGAATGGTATTTTAGATGACTTCATGAGTGTGAAGGGTATAGAATGGGACAGCCACTTTCAAGCACCACACAAGAATTTGAAACAATGGAGGAAACACAAAGGTTGTGCCAAGTGGGACCTTCATTATCACTCCAAAATTTACTATGCTTTTCTTCTATTATTACTAAGCTTCTCTCCCAGAATGAGGGGTTTGGTGGAACAATCATGGTTCCTAACTTGGATAGGCAATGATTCAAGTGACACACACTTCCTTAACAAAGTTACCAATTTAACACAAACTTGACCGAGTTCTCGTTTTTTAAGAGGTTGCATTTAGCACTGATTTTTATGCTCGTTTTGAGAAGTGTTGATGCAACAACACCCTTTATCATGACTACAAAAGACATGAAAATACACCCTGTAATGCAAAAGTGATGATGCAGCATCACCCTATTTTGAGGGTTAACCATGGCATTAAAGACCAAGTATCATGACTGCCAAAAACCTTAAAAATTAGCGCCCAAAGTTTGTCTAGCACTCTTTTCTTTTGTCCCTTTTTTTCAAATTTTTGTTTTTTTAGTGTTTTTCAAGTTTGTTTAATTTCTATTTTATTTTGTTTTATTTGGGGTTAAGATTACAAATTAATTGGCATTACGGCCTTGATGACTAGTAACCTTGAAAGAAAAAAGAAACAATTTTTCGGAAAAAAGGAAAAATAAAATATTAAAATGCAAAAAAAAATCCTTACCCTTCAAAACTAAAAAATACAGAAAAGAAGAATCGTTAAAATTAAAAAAAAAATCACCAAAATTTAAAATTAAAATAATTTCAAACATGACTAGTGTATTGTTGAATTGAGGCTTTTGTGATCCATAACATTTATAAGAAGAGTTTCGGCGTAAATCACATGTAGAAAACCTTTATCGACGCGTTTCGAACCAACTAGTGTGGTTCATCGTCAGGGCAAGTTGAGGAGTCAGATCATGGCTGCATCTTAAATAGGGAGAGCAGCAGATCTTCCAAAAGGCAAGGTTGACTAGGTTGACCATCAACGGCTATATAAAAAAACAGCTAGATTATATAATAATATTATAATGTTAATAAGTCAAAGGTAATAACTTATAGTAATAAAATAATATTATAATTATAGTAAATAATTTTATATATTATAATATAGTATATATTAGAATGTTATTCTATTTTATTTTATTAATATATTTTTCTTTGGTTATTAAACTAATTTATTTAATTCCTTTTTAATTTATTTAATCATTTAAATCACTAGGGATAAGTAAAGGGGGGTTTATATATTAGAATGTTATTCTATTTTATTTAAGATCTGCTCTCCCTATTTAAGATGCAGCCATGATCTGACTCCTCAACTTGTCCCGACGATGAACCACACTAGTTGGTTCGAAACGCATCGACAAAGGTTTTCTACATGTGATTTATGCTGAAACTCTTCTTATAAATGACTAGTGTGATTTGAAAATCACTTGTACAAATATAAATATAAATTATTATATATATACAAGTGATTTTCAAATCACACTAGTCATGTTTGAAATTATTTAAATTTTAAATTTTTGTATATATATGGTTTAATGAACAAATAAAAGAAATTATAAATAAAATAAAATAATTAAAAAATAATTAAAAATATTAAAAAAAACCAAAACAAGAAGTTGGGCGTCAGCCACTATATAGACAGTGTTTCTTGTCTTTTTGTAAGTTTTATAATTTTTTTTCTTTAACTTTTGTTTTTATATATATATCATATATATATATACATATTGTTTTTAATTTTATTTTTTTGTCTTTTAGTTTTATCTTTAAATTTTTGTTTGTATATATATATATTTTTACATTTTATAAATGTAATTTTTTTTGCAGTTTTGTATTGCCTGATAACGAAGGGTTACATATGAGTGACAAAGCTGATCTGGTCTGCCACTGGACAAGCCTAACTAGATGCAAAAGTTCAGCCCTAAGTTGCAGGAAATGCTGGAGAAGGGTTCGTTTCTGGCCAGAAACGAGGAAACTTGTACCGTACGGCCCGGAAACGCGTTTCCGGCCGTACTGGCTTGTTTCTCGAGGAGGAAATGTGGCCAGTACCACCGGAAACGAGTTTCTAGGTCGTACGACGGAGTTTCCTCTTCTAACTTGACTTTTTCTTGTATTTGTTTTTAATTTTTTCGCTTCTAATTTTTTATTGGGTGACTAAAATATCTTTTGGATAGTTCTAGATGCCTCTCAAGTTATAAAAAGAGGATTCTTTTGAGTGGGCTAGCCTAATGTTCAAGCCTATGGCCCTAGTGTTGATATGCAGTTCATCCTTTTACTTAAATTTTTAACATTACCATGAAATGACTCAAGATGTTTGAGAGTGGTTTCCCCCTCATTGGATTTCATATGGAGAAAGTAGAATTTTAGGTCTCACTCAAAATCTAGCAGACTTATCTATTTTTCAGGATTTCAGGATTGGGGGGATTGCAATGTTTCCATTGGATTTTGTCATGTACTAAGGTATGGAACTTGTATTTAATCAAGAGAACCAGGCCCTCTATGTAGGTGAGACTCTCAATAATCAAGAGCACGTAGGGTACTAGGGTATGGAACTTGTATTTAATCAAGAGCACTAAGGTCGTTCGACTATGTAGGAGGAAACTCCCAATCAAGCATGAGACAAGAAATTAGAAATTTCTCGTGGCTGATTTTGGATATTGCTATTTTCATTAAGTGATCATTCATGAGTAAATGTGATGTAAATTTAGAGACTTATAGTTTATGCATTGACAATTGACAATTTAATCATAATGTAATAAATTAGAATGTACCATATATGCTTTATGATTGCACATATTTCTTAAATGTCCTAATATATATATATATATATATATATATATATATATATATATATATATTGCGTTTCCCCGTTTCCAAAATTTGGGGGGGGGGGTCACGTTTCGTACCCATGCCCGTTTCGAAAACTCGTACCCGTTTCCCCGTTTCGTGCAACTTAGGTTCAGCCTTTTCAAAAGAGGTTTAGTCAAAAAACTAACCTTATCATCTATATCTAGAAGTCTAAGAAAGATTGTTGAGCCTCTACGCCCTAGGGCCTGTTATAAATAAAAATATACAGAATTGATGCATATGGAGAAACAAACTAACAAAAAAGACCATTAGGATGAGTGATCAAAGTCAGTGGCTTCTACTTGGATGGGCTCCTTGTTGTTGCCAGGAGAGCAACTTGGTTTAGGAGGGATTCCCATTTACCTTTCAATGTGTCTAAGCCTGCGATCCATAGCTGCTAGGTGTCTTTGCATGTGATCCAGGGAGAGAAGCATGTCCTCTTTGGTTGCATCCTTGTCAAGTAGAACTTTTCCAACAAGAAATTTAAGGTGCCAATAGATGTCCATAGTGTACATATATTGGTTGTATCTTCCTCGGGTTTGACCAACATGGGCACCCACTTCACAACCTCAACTAGCACTTCTGTGTCAGTAAGAGTGCACTAGTTTGCCAATTCTCATTCCACCTGAGTCAGTTCCTCTTGTATTTGTTGCTAAGTTGCATGAAACGGGGAAACGGGTACGAGTTTTCGAAACGGGCATGGGTACGAAACGTGACCCCCCCCCCCCAAATTTTGGAAACGGGGAAACACAATATATATATATATATATATATATACACACATATATATTATGACATTTAAGAAATATGTGCAATCATAAAGCATAGATGATACATTCTAATTTATTACATTATGATTAAATTGTCAATTGTCAATGCATAAACTATAAGTCTCTAAATTTACATCACATTTACTCATGAATGATCACATAATGAAAATAGCAATATCCAAAATCAGCCACGAGAAATTTCTAATTTCTTGTCTCATGCTTGATTGGGAGTCTCCTCCTACATAGTCGAACGAACTTAGTGCTCTTGATTAAATAGAAGTTTCATACCCTAGTACCCTACGTGCTCTTGATTATTGGGAGTCTCACCTGCATAGAGGGCTTGGTTCTCTTGATTAAATACAAGTTCCATACCTTAGTACATGACAAAATCCAATGGAAGCATTGCAATCCCCCCAATCCTGAAATCCTGAAAAACAGATAAGTCTGCTGGATTTTGAGTGAGACCTAAAATTCTACTTTCTCCATATGAAATCCAATGAAGGGGAAACCACTCTCAAACATCTTGAGTCATTTCATGGTAATGTTAAAAATTTAAGTAAAAGGATGAAAATGAAAAATAAATGAGAATGTCACTTTTACTTTAAGAATTTAACATTACCATGAACTGCATATCAACACTAGGGCCATAGGCTTGAACATTAGGCTGGTCCACTCAAAAAAATCCTCTTTCTATAACTTGAGAGGCATCTAGAACTATCCAGAAGATATTTTAGTCACCCAATAAAAAATTTGAAGTGAAAAAATTAAAAACAAATACAAGAAAAAGTCAAGTTAGAAGAGGAAACTCCATCGTACGGCTTGGAAACTTGTTTCCAACGCGTTTCCAGGCCGTACGATACGAGTTTCCTCATTTCCGGCTGGAAACGAACCCTTCTCCAACGTTTCCTACAACTTAGATTTGTTGGGTGTAAGCTCCCTGACTCAGGCCACAAAGCTTTTTGCTCTCAGTTGGGCCCTAATGCGTCCACGATCTTGGCAATAGGTTGCAATCAGTAAACTCGAGCACGTTGGCGTGGCATACCTTGTAGGCTTGTTGCTTTAACGAAATGAATGAGTTGATTGGAGATGCAAGTGTTGCAAACTAGGGGTTGAAATGCACAGAGAGTGTTGGAACATGATGGTAAGGGTCGAGGAGGGCTGACACTACTTGAAAGGAGGGTTAAAGCTCCCATTACTAAGAGTGTCACTGATAGATGCAAGGGAACGAATAGGCCTAGACCTAGGGGCGAGACTATTGCTAGCCCCTTGACTTGAAGCTACGAGCCACGCAAAAACACCAACCATGAAAAATATAAGAAATTGACCAGAGGAAAAGACGTTAGAACTGCAAAATTGGATTTGGTTGCCTTCCCCAGTTGACAAGTTGAGCAAAGTTTGGATTGTGTGCACCACCTGGCTCAGCTGTTTCTTTTTCCTTTATTGTTGAGTTTGTGGAGGGGTTGATAATAGACTAAGAGGTCACTAGGAAACTATCAAGGCAGATCATAATTTCTAACCTTGCTGCTAGCTTGTGCGCAGACTTGTTGTCGCTCAAATTGTACATAGAATTGTGACAATGCTCAGGGCGGGGGCTATCACTCTGATCCCTGCCCTCTCCATTTAAGCTGTCTCCTAAATGCAAGCTAAGGGGGGTAGTCCCTATGGATGAGATGATGAGATGCTTGTTGGAAATCAACAAGTCAAGGGGACACAACTAAATGGCCTAGCAACTTTGTTAGAAATTAGATGGCAAGCAAGATTATTTAGCACAATTTGATTGGATTCCTAAAGATCATGAATGAGAGACCAGTGCCTTTAAAAATTTAATTACTTGCACAATGTAGATTAATATTCCAAGTCACCGGATGAATAGTTGCTGCGGGATGCAAGTCTATACTAAATAAAGCGCAGGGCCTAGATCTAATGTGTGATGCAGGATCTTGGTTAATTTTAATTAAATGCATAGTCTATATGGATCATTCCTCTCAATTCTTGTGAAGCTGTTCTCAAACACAAGTTCTAGAGAGAAGTCTAAGGGAAGGATGTTAAGGCCTCACTAACAATACCTCCTATGGAGTTCTAACCACCCAAGTGCCTCTGTTCCTACAAGGGATTACCCGCAAAAGAACTGCAAGGTCATTGTGTTAACTGCAAATGAGGGTCTAGACTTCACAAATTGTGTCAAGAAGTTGGTCCTATCTTTCTTACAACCAAGATTATGCTTGGGGGTAAACTTTAGAGATGAACTTCTCACTTAGACTGAAGGTGCATACATGAGTGATTGCTTTAATGAGATTATTAAATGTATTAGATGCTCCAAAAATCACTTGAAACAAGATGCTCACAATGATATCCAACACAAGATGACAAGAGCAATGCTTTAAAGCGCTTTAGAGAACACTTTAGCAACTATCCCAATGAAACAATATTAGCAATGTCAACTGTCCAAGGTGCTTATCATATCTTCTTGATGTGTCAATTAGATCTTATTTAAGTTCTCTTGATGTTATTTAATGATTAGGAACAAATAACTTAGAGAAATATGAACCAAATAGATACTTGCAATTTTCTCTTAAGTTCAATCAGCAATGGAGATAAGCATAAGATGAGATTGCTAACAGTGATATGATGAAGCCAACAAGTGCATCTAGCCAATAACGGATGCTAGAAAACACAATGCAATGATCTTAGCAATGACAATACAAGAATGCAAGAGACAAGTTAATGAACTAATTAGCTATCCTCAAGATGCAAGACTTATACAATTAACTCACCAATGATTCTTCACAATGCTATCACTTTGAAAATGCACCAAACTTAAACAAATTAGGTCAATTCCTTTTATCATGAAATCAGTCCCAAAACTTGAATGAGAAGCTTGCAAAAACGAGTTATTTAAGCCCTTAGTTGATGTGTGTTACTTCTTAGAGTTATTAGGCTTATTTGGAGGTGTTTTTAGGCTTCTTTAGGGTGATTAACACTTGATTATGCCACTGTTTAGATTAGTCTTCAGATCTGGTTATTTATGACAGTTAACAGAAGAGAGGAAAGGCGAGAGGATCAAACCCTTTGGGCTTAGCGACCTAGCTCCAATGGCAAACTTATCTTGTTGGAGCACAAAAGAGGCTAATTTTGACTTTGAGAAAGCAATGTAAGACTTCCAACACTTGGTTAGGCTGAAAACAAAAGAATGCTCTCACAATGCCACAACTAGGGAAAATCTAGGCTTGTGGCTAGGATAGTTGAGCAAGTGTGGCAAGTGCAAGCCCCAAAACTTAATATGTAGCCTTCAAAACTTGGTGATTATCCCTTGAAAAGTCCTTCAACTCAAATATATTAGTGTGAAAAGCAAGATTGATGATGGATCAACCCACTTAGAGAATGCGACTAGGGATTTAGAACCTCTAGTGCTTGCATCCAGGCCTAGAAGTGGCCTTAAGGCCAACGACTAGGCTTCCAAGGCCTTGGATGATGAAACAAATGAACTTTAAGCCCTTGAAACTCTTCTTCAATGGATAATGAGCTTGCCAAAACAATGATTAGCTAATAAACTCAAAATTTCCTTGATCAATGGTAAGAATACAACGAGAAACCGTTCAAACCCTTGCCAAAAATTTCTTTAGGCCTGCAAAACAAATTATTAGCCCTCAAAATCAATTGCAAACCAATTTCTCAAGCCTCCAAAGGCTGCGGTTAGGCCTGCATCTGCCTCCTGAATGCAAGCTGGGGGGGGCAGGGATTAGAGTGACAATCCCTTCCCTTAGCGTTGTTGCAATTCTGTGTACAATTTGAGTGACAACAATACCCACAATAACCATAGTTTGCATGACTATAGTGTGAAAAATCGGTAACCTGATTCCCTACCGCAACAATTGATGAGATTTCTCCTCCTTGTTAATTTCTGAATCAAGTTATTTACAGTGTTACACAGTAAACATAGAAATAAAATACACTGCAACCTTCACAACATAAAATACTACGGAAACAAAATACTGCACAGGAGAGAAATAAACACACACACAATTACACCGTTGTTTTTGGACCAATGTCCTCGGAAAAACCCAACTTGGGAAAATCGGTGCAGCAACTGAGGGTTTTATTTATTATGCTGTAGTAATCTGAGTACAAATCTTTAGATGCCCAACTGACAATCTAATACAGAGAATAAATTGGCAAAGAGGTAGTGAGAAATATTCTCACACTGTCACTGGCGATTCGAATCTGATCCAAGCTCTGGATGGCTGGCCCCACGCTGCCTCTGCATGGGTTCACGCATTCACTGCGCCACAGTTTCTAGGAGCTGCATCACCCTTCCAGCTGATCGATTTGCCTCTGGAACTTGACTCTCTGGCCCTTCGATCTCACATCCCGGCTTCCGACACTAGATCTCGATTGCTCCCAACAAAATTACGGACTCCCTTCGAAGCACTCCACTGCACTGCACTGTGCTGGAACTGGAAAATCCCCCTCTGGTTTACTATCCCTGCCCCTCACTGTGAGTAGATCACTCGATCTCTCTCCAGCAACTCAACACTGCTACTCTTGAGGAATTCGATCTCTAGATCTCACTATCTCGTTGTGTTCACCAAGTGCCCATCAAGCTCCTCCTTATAATCTCTCGTTGGAGCACCAACGACCAAGATTAAAACATAATCAAAGGCTAAGATTAACTGGGAGTTGATCCTTGTCTTCTTCTAGAAGATTCACACCAGATTTAATTAATACCCATTAATTAATCATATTTCCTAAGTTTAGATTTAGGAATATATTAAAAATGATTAATTGTTTTAATTAAACCATCTCTAGATGGAATTTTCTGAAACGATTTTTGGGTCTTGGAGAATGCACGTGTCTTAGCCTCTCTACAAAACCTAGAGGCTAGAGCATATCTGATACTACAAAAATCAACACTCCCTCTTAGCGAGGAAAGTGCTCTAGTGCTGCAACCCACTGAAGCATCATTCTGTCTTTGCACCATCTCCTGTTGTGCTACTTATGTCTGGCTTTGCTGCCCATCAACTACTGCGCAACTCTGATTACTGCATTCGTGTTGATGTTAGCCCTGTTGAACTACTGCCAACACTGCATCCGCACTGCAACCTTCTCCGACAGCTGCTGCTGCAACTGTAACATCTGCAACGGAAAAGCATTCAAAACACTGAACCAACTGTGGTCAATATGATGCATCTGTCGCTCGAGTCTTGACTGCGGCTAGACTCTGCGCTGTCACTAAAGCCTTTGCGCTGCTGTTGACTTTGCACTGTGCTAACTGCACTGTTGCCAATTCTGCTCTGCGCTGCTCAGTCTTTGACCTGCTACTAGCTACTGCATCTGTCACTCTGGCTTTTGACTGCACCAACTACCACTGATCCATCCTGCTACTGCATGCTATGGGCTCCCGTAGCAAGGTATTGATTCATGAGGTGGACCTCCTCAAGAATCCTGCCCATCCTGTAGCTCTTTGGGGCTACAACTCCAAATCACCCCACCTCACCCCTGGAGGTAACTCGATGATCATGGCAAACTCTTCCTCCAATCTAGAGGACAACCTGTCAATCTCAGCAGATGCAGTCCGTTGATCCTGCTTCTCCTCCTTTTCCTTCTTTCTGAGAGGACATTGAGTGTTGTAGTGGCCAAGCTCACCACACCTGAAGCACTTGATCTTGGAAATGTCCTTCTTCCTCCTGCACTGCTCCTGCTGCCCCTTAGATGCGAGGGCCACATCTTCCTCTTCCTTTACTTGCTTCGTCCCACTGCTGCTGCTAGCACCACTGATGGTGCTCTTCACTAGATCTCGCCTCATCTCCTCCTGCTGCAGATCAACCCACACATGTTCCCAATCTGACAGTTTTTCTTTGCCCAAGATACTCTGGATGAAACTTGCCATTCTTCTGAAACGCTGTTCAGAGCTAATCGTACAAACTTTGTAGGCTGGGGCGTTGACCCTATTGAAGGCAACTGATCTCGGACATCCTGAAACCTAGTAAGGAAGGGGTCAATACACTCCCCCTTTTGCATCCTCGTGCATATTAACTTCTCCTCCAGATGCATCTTTCACTACTCGGAAGACCCTTCGTACAACATAGCTAGTGCCTCCCACATCTGCCGGGCAGTATCTTTGCCAGCTATGTGAGATACCACGTGATCTCGAACCCCATCGAGAATCAACCTCTTAGCTTTCACCATCTCCTTCTTGTATTTCTTAAGCGGATTTGCATCTGCAGGTACAACTACCACACTATCAACATAAGTTTTGAGATCATGCTCATCTAGAAGGCAGGAAATTCTAGCCTTCCAGATCACATAGTTGGAGGCTTTGTCCAATCGATCTTGATCTCTCAACCTAGCTGATGCCATCTCTCTGAAAAATACGTCAAACTCCTCCTCTTCTCCTCTGCACAACTGCTGCCCAGCTATTCACACTCCCTTTTGGAGTGAGAAATCCGGCACACAACTACTGCTGCTCTGCTGGGAAAATTCAAACTTCCTAGCTAGAAGTCTCGTGAGGAAAGATTTCCCTCAGTGTGTGCTCTCCTCTCCTTCTGACGCTATTTTGCCAGCAACTGCTGCAAAATGACTGCGTCCCAACTGAAGATCTTCTCTATGTTGAAACTACTGCACTGCTCCCTCTGCCTCTGCGAATCTTTGATCCATAAAATTTACTCTTTGTCGACTCACTCAGAGAAGTAATTTTCCGCGAAAATTAGCCCTTCTGGCCAATGGATTGCACAACCACTCTGTGGTTTCGAAATGCTGCCTATGTAGTGTTTTCGAACTCCCTCTTCCGCTTGTAACTGAGCTCTTCTCTGCTTCACCTGTGCTCCAATACCATGTGAAAAATCGGTAACCTGATTCCCTACTATAACAACTAATTAGATTTCTCCTACTTGATAATTTATGAATCAAGTTATTTACAGTGTTAATAAACATTGAAATAAAATCTACTATAGCCTTCACAACATAAAATACTGCACAGGAGAGAAATAAACACACACAATCACACCGTTGGTTTTGGACCAATGTCCTCGGAAAAACCCAACTTGGGAAAATCGATGCAACAACTGAGGGTTTTATTTATTATGCAGTAGTAATCTGAGTGCAAATCTCTAGATGCCCAAACTTGTGTTGAAGAATCTAGGGCAATTAGAGTTAATGTGATTCTTCTTAGCATGATAACTATTTGTGAGGTATTTTAACTTTTGCTTATTAGCACAATCTTCTCTTGATATCATTAGTGTGTGTATTTCTTACTTCATCAAACAGTTACCAAAATACAAGAGACAAGAACACAAAATGTTGGCTTTCTGCTAGGGCCAAAACCTCTCCCTCTTGAAGAGGAAAACCCACACAAAATTCTTCTTATAGAGATTCCAATTGACGAATACCAAGACCATGACCCTTGACCTATTATGCCACTCCAAGACCAAGACACCAATCCTCTTCTTTGACACTGCTGAGATCATCATCATTGCTGCACCATCACCGAGGTCTTCATATGTATATGAGAGCTATCGATATCATGTCAGTCTCATCATAACTGTTCCTTCACCGAGATCATAACCTTTGTGACTATGTCTTCATCAAGAACGAGGTCATGACTGTGATAGGATTATGACTGCTCCTTAATGTATGCCGAGATAGTGTGTCACTATGAGATCCTTCCATCATCATTATGTTGAGACTGTGATCATCCTTGTTACCAAGACTATTGAGATCTTTACCGAGAATGTAACTGTGTTCCCTTTTCACTGAGATCATCCTTGTCACTGCCATCACTGCTCCTTCTTATTATGCTGAGGCTGTGAGAGTGTGTACCCCTGTAATATCCATCCGAAAACTTATAGACTCCTTCAACCGAAACACTGTAACATTGTCTTCATCCGAGATTCTTGTTCCATTACTTGTCCGAGATATCACTGTAATTATTAGCGAGATTTCAGAGATATCCGAAGTTGCAGAGGCTTATGCGAAGTTCTGTCTCTCTGTGACTCTAGCCGCATATTTATAGGTGTTATGTCTCTGTATTTGAGCCGACATGACAGTGTGAAGTGTTGTGTCTTCTTTTGTGAGCCGACTTGACATTTATATTCATTTGCAGGCTGACATGACTGTGTTATACATCGTTTAGCTTGCTGCCTTTTTCAAGAGGATTGTGCTTGTCTTGGAGGGCTGATCTAGATACTAGGTTGACTTATATACATTACATATATGCTCAAGAAGAGCTCTTTAACATTTTCTTTGACTCTTTGACTTTCCTATAGCACTTCAACATGTACTGGACCTATGTAATGAGCAAGAAACTCATTTTATAATTTACAAAAATAATATTTCTTTTCTTTTACAAGTACAAAGATCAAAATTACATTTATGAATACCGAACCTAGTTACACTTTCTTCAACAACGGGCAATCTGATAAAGAGAATAACCTGGCAAAGAGGTAGTGAGAAAGATTTTCACACTGTCACTGGCGATTCGAATATGATCCAAGCTCTGGATGGCTGGCCCCACGCTGCCTCTGCGTGGGCTCACGCAGTCACTGTGTTACAACTTCTAGGAGTTGCGTCACCCTTCCAACTGATCGATTTGCCTCTGGAACTTGACTCTCTGGCTCTCTGGTCTCACACCCCGACTTCTGACATTAGATCTTGACTGCTCCCAACAAAATTATAGACTCCCTCTGAAGCACTGTGCTGCCTCTCTGAAACTCTCGTTGCCTTCTCTGCCTTGTACTCTCCAGAACTGGAAAAATCCCCTACTGTCTACTATCCCTGCCCCTCACTACAAGAAGATCACTCGATCTCTCTCTGGTAACTCAGCGTTGCTACTCTTGAGGAATTCGATCTCTAGATCTCACTATCTCGGTGTGTTCTCCAAGTGCACATCAAGCTCCTTCTTATAATCTCTCGTTGGAGCACCAACGACCAAGATTAAAACATAATGAAAGGCTAAGATTAAGTGGGAGTTGATCCTGGTCTTCTTCTAGAAGATTCACACCAGAATTAATTAATACCCATTAATTAATTATATTTCCTAAGTTTAGACTTAGGAATACATTAAAAATGATTAATTATTTTAATTAAACCATCTCTAGATGGAATTTTCCCAAACGAATTATGGGTCTTGGAGAATGCATGTGTCTTAGCTTCTCTGCAAAATCCTGAGGCTAGAGTTTTGAAGAAAGTATAACTAGGTTCGATATATACAAATGTAATTTTGATCTTTGTACTTATGAAGAAAAAGAAATATTATTATTTTTGTAAATTATAAGAATGAGTTTCTTGGTTATTCAATAGGTCTAGGAAAGTCAAAGAGTCAAACAAATGTAAAGAGCATATATGTAAATGTACACTAGTCTAAAAGGCCCTCCAAGACAAGCACAATCCTCCAAGATGAGCACAAAAGAAGTCTACAAGCAAAGCAAGTTAAAAAGACAGTCATGTCGGCCTAAAAGAATTAAATTCACTTATGTCGGCTCAAAGAAATAGTCACAACACTTCATGGATACATGTCGGCTTAATACAAGGGAATAACTACTATAAATAGGCGTGGAAAGTATCCGCATTACATGCAAACATAACCTCAGATATGTCTGAAGTTTTCGGTAGTGATTACAGTAAGAAATCAGAGTCCTAAGATCTCACAAAACTCTGAAATCACTGATCTTCGAATGTGTATTATCAAGATGAATGTACTCGGTCTCCTCCTTGTCTCGGTGATCACATAAGCAGCATTACAGTCTTAACATACATATAGAAAGAAGGAAACTCTTTGCCTCAACCTCCTCACACTTATTGCCTCAGTATTCAGTTATAGTCTCGGCATACATGAGATATCCCTGACGGCAGCAAGCTTATCTCGAACCTGAGATATCCTTGTTAGATACAAAGTTGTTTCTTCACCCTTTATCATCTTGGTGGATTTCAACTTATCCTCCAATACTAGCACCCTGTTCTCGTTCTTGTTTTGGAACAAATTCTAAAGAGCCATCCACATCTCGTGTGCATTGTTCTTCCTAGACACATGAGGTATCAAGGGATCCTTCACACCATCAAGGATGATCAACCTCGCTTTCGTATCCAAGTCTTCCCATATTTCCATCTCCTTAGGGTTGGTTGTCTTCTTGATCTCTTTCTCCTCAAAATCCTAGATCGTGTTGACCTGCAAGACCAACTTGATCCTTTCTTTCCAAGTAGCGTAGTTGGACAACCCTTCCAACCTGTCTTCATACCGGAGACCAACCTGCAACTTCGACATTGTAGTGAACCCTTCACTCACAATGTGACCAACTCCCTCTCACGTTGTACTTTGCTGCGCACAACTCTGATTTACTCACTTCCAAAGTAGCTCAGACACACTCTGATACCATGTTGAAATTCCGTGACCTTGGGACTAGGTTAGAGTCTTAAATCACTAATGCTACCAAACCAAGAATCTCAACCATAAACTACTTTGCACAACAGAAAATTCTAAAGCAGTAAATCATACATGCACAATATACACAATTTTAAACAAAATTGTACAATAATGTACAATCACCAATCTTCGTTATATTAATCCAAACTGATAAATACAACAGTCTATGGTTACAAGATACAATGACAAACTTGCTTCACTGCTTCTATGTCGTATCTTGTCCTGCTGGTCCGTCGCACCTGTTCTGCTCAACTTCAGGAGGGCTGCCCTCTAACACTGCTGCACGTCCTTCTGCACGGTGTACTTGGGCTGATCCAATCTGCTCCTCTGGGCTGGCCAATACCCGAGCTCCAATCTGCCAGGCTAGCAGCAACTTTCGTCCATCAAAGTGCTGCACTTTGGCACCGTCCTTCACCCAACCTTCAACTGCTCTTTGTCCTTCAAGATAGCTTGTCAAGGGCTCCTTTGGGTGGTCAACTCGCTGCCCTCCAACAGCTCTATGACACCCAATCCTCCACTACAGAATCTGCTCCTTATTGAAGTCTTCCAGACACCCTTATTCACTCCAATACTTGGCTTGCAGTCACATCACCAAACTGATCCAAACTGGTCAAATACTTTGACCCAATACCTCTCTACAAAATACTGCTGTCCTCCACTGTTTACTTGTTACTTCTGCAAATTTATTTAGGGCACAATATGCAGCCCTTAACCCTCCACGCTGGCAGCAAATAAACCCTTCTAGGGCTGCGGAGTACCTAGGTTAGCTCCCTCACTTGCCACACTGTCTTTATATGGATCTGTCCACCCTTGACAACCTTCAATGCAAGCTTGACTGTGTGCTATGGCCTGCGACCTAGCACAACAGTCTTCCTGAGTGAGCTGCCTCCAAATGTCACCACAGAACCCTTCAAACAGTCCCTAACAGCTAGTGTTTTGTCCTTCTGCACTTCGACCTTTCTGCCCTGCAAGAGCACCCAAGAACAACACCAAACAACAACCCAAGCAGCCCTAGATTCCCACGCTGTCACCTACAGCAATCCTGAAATCCTCACGCTGTTCCTAGGGCTTCTCCACGCTGTTCTTTAGGCTCCTTTTCTCCACCGAAATTTCAGAGCTCACTTGGAGATGTATTGCTCACAAATGGATGCACAAAATGACTCAACTTGTCCTCAATATATAGCCTTTAAGGCCTCCAACGAGTCATTTGAAAAGACACCTCTATTGGATTTTCTCAAGTCGGCCTACTTGAAAAGGCCTACTTTAAAAATCAATAATTACGTCAACTTCAAAAATTCATATCTCCCAAATGGAAACTTGGATTCAGATGATTTTCGAAGCATTGGAATAGTCTTTCCGAGCACTATCATCATAATCCATCACATGCCGTGAAACCATCATGGTTCTGCCCCAAAAACACGATTGGTGCCAAAACCCCTTTCTTGGGTTCCAAGCCCACAAACTGCCCTTGTGGCGCTCTGTCCTCCAACCCCTGAACCCCTGGGGCTTGGAGTACCCCCAAGCTACAAAATTAAACACTCCCTCATACTTCCATGCCTTGGAAGTACTTCATCATCATCATCGTTGCTCGCAACACTTGCCAAGCTCTTATTGCTCACAATAGCATCAATCCCTAACACATGAACTATGCCTTCCTCGGAAGTGTCGCTGTCACTAGAATCCTCTTGCTTCTTTTTCCTTTTCTACAATGCTTTCCATTCCTTCCATGGTTCCTTCGTGCCAGATGTGGAAGCACCCTTGCTCCCCACTGACCATGCACTCTTCTTGGGTTGCAGTTTCTCCCTCTGAGTCTGCAAACTCCCTCTCAAACTTGACTCCCTCTGAGCCTCTGGATCCTGGACTTTCTCGGAAAAGTGTACCTTCTTCTCGGGAACCTGCACCTGCTCCTTTGAAGCCTGCAACTGCACCTGCACCTGCTCCTTCTCCTCTGGAACCTAGACCTGCCCCTGCTTCTTTATATGATCCTCAGGTTTGCCCGTCAACCTGTAGAGACCATTCTCCCTGACTCCAAGCACAATCCCATCGGACTTAGAGCCTCTAGTCTTGAGTCTTGCCTTCCCATCTTGGAACAAGACCTCAAAACCCTTCCTCTCCATCATCGAGACGGAGAGCACATACTTGAGTCTTGGTACAAACAGTGCATCCTGGACACTCAACATATGTCCTGTCTCCAACTTGAATGGTACCACACTCGATCCTCGGATCTCCAACTGACTCTTGTCACCCAACACCATGTGCAACTTCAAGGCCCATTCAACGAGAGTCTCAAAAATATCCTGTGACCTTGTCATATGCTTCGTCGCACCACTGTCCACGTACCATCCATCATCTTTGATAATACTTTCTTAGAAATGAGAAATTAGTGAAAGGGCATCCTCTTCTTCTTCCATCTTTGCTTGATGGGCAATAAGGGAAGCTTGCTTTCCTTTTTTCTTCTCATCATCTCCTTTCTTCGGACATTTTGATGCATACTGACTTATCTCGCCACAGTGAAAACACTTGATTTTACTCAAGTCCTTCCGCTTACCCTTCATTTTTGTTGAAAGTGCCGTGTCCTCATCTACCTTGTTGGAAGAATGAAGATCCTCGTCTCGCAACTCTTCCTTAATGAAGTCGCTCGATAGTCTATTCTAGTCTGGCAACTTCTCGCTGGCAACGATTCCTTTGATAAAGGGTTTCCATTCCTTGGTGAACCCTTTCAAGGCAATGCTTACCATCTCTGCATCTGGAACTTTGACCCCGACGACAGCGAGCTCATCTCGAACTGAGATATGCTTGTTAGATACAAAGTTGTTCCTTCACCCTTTATCATCTTGGTGGATTTCAACTTATCCTCCAATACCAGCACCCGGTTCTCATTCTTGTTCTAGAATTTTTTTTGAAGAGCCATCCACATCTCGTGTGCATTGTTCTTCTCGGACACATGAGGTACCAAGGGATCCTTCACACCATCAAGGATGATCAACCTCGCTTTCATATCCAAGTCTTCCCATATTTCCAGCTCATTAGGGTCGGTTAGCTTCTTGATTTCTTTCTTGGCAAAATCCCGGATCCTATTGACCTGCAAGACCAACTTGATGCTTTCTTTCCAAGTAGTGTAGTTGGACAACCCTTCCAACCTGTCTTCATACCAGAGACCAACCTGCAACTTCGACATTGTAGTGAACCCTTCACTCACAATGTGACCAACTCCCTCTCACGCTGTACTTCACTGCGCACAACTCTGATTTACTCACTTCCAAAGTAGCTCAGCCACACTCTGATACCGTGTTGAAATTCCGTGACCTTGGGTCTAGGTTAGAGTCTTAAATCGTTGACGCTACCAAACCAAGAGTCTCAACCATAAATCATACATGCACAATATACACAGTTTTAAACAAAATTGTACAATAATGTACAATCACCAATGTTCATTATATTAATCCAAACTGATAAATACAACAGTGTATGGTTACAAGATACAATGACAAACTTGCTTCACTTCTTCTATGTCGGATCTTGTCCTGCCGGTCCGTCGCACCCGTTCTGCTCAACGTCAGGAGGACTGCCCTCTAACACTGCTTCACGTCCTTCTGCACAGGTACTTGGGCTGATCCAATCTTGCTCCTCTGGGCTGGCCAATACCCGAGCTCCAATGTGCCAGGCTAGCAGCAACTTTCGTCCATCAAAGTGCTGCACTATGGCACCATCCTTCACCCAACCTTCAGCTGCTCTTTGTCCTTCAAGATAGCTTGTCAAGGGCTCCTTTGGGTGGTCAACTTGCTGCCCTCCAACAACTCTATGACACCCAATCCTCCACTGCAGAATCTGCTCCTTATTGAAGTCTTCCAGACACCCTTGTCCACTCCAATACTTGGCTTCCACAGTCACATCACCAAACTAATCCAAACTGGTCAAATACTTTGACCCAATACCTCTCCACAAAATACTGCTGTTCTCCATTGTTTACTTGTTACTTCTGCAAATCTGGTTAGGGCACAATATGCAGCCCTTAACCCTCCACTCCACACTGGCAGCAAATAAACTCTTCTAGGGCTGCGGAGTACCTAGGTTAGCTCCCTCATTTGCCACACTGTTTTTATATGGATCTGTCCACCCTTGACAACCTTCAATGCAAGCTTGACTATGTGCTATGCCTGTGGTCTAGCACAACAGTCTTCCTAAGTGAGCTGCCTCCAAATGTCACAACAGAACCCTTCAAACAGTCCCTAACAGCCAGTGTTTGTTTGTCTGTCTGCACTTCGACCTTTTTGCCCTGCAGGAGCACCCAAGAACAATACCAAACAACAACCCAAGCAGCCCTAGATTCCCATGCTGTCACCTACAGCAATCCTGAAATCCTCACACTGTTCCTAGGGCTTCTCCATGCTGTTCTTTAGGCTCCTTTTCTCCACCGAAATTTCAGAGCTCACTTGGAGATGTATTGCTCACAAATGGATGCACAAAATGACTCAACTCGTCCTCAATATATAGCCTTTAAGGCCTCCAACGAGTCATTTGAAAAGACACCTCTATTGGATTTTCTCATGTCGGCCTACTTGAAAAATCAATAATTACATCAACCTCAAAAATTCATATCTCCCAAATGGCAACTCAGATTCAGATGATTTTCGAAGCGTTGGAATCGTCTTTCTGAGCACTGTCATCCTCATCGATCACATGCTGTGAATCCATCATGGTTCTGCCCCAAAAACACAATTGGTGCCAAAACCCCTTTCTTGGTTCCAAGCCGACAAGCTGCCCTTGTGGCACTTTGTCCTCCAACCCCTGAACCCCTGGGGCTTGGAGTACCTCCCAAGCTACAAAATTCAACAGATCTCAGCAGCAGCACAAAGGAGGATTGGTCTCTTGGTCTTGGAGGAGCATATTAGGTCAACGGTCAAGGTCTTGGGGTTCGTCAATTGGAATCTCTATAAGAAGAATTTAGTGTAGGTTTTCCTCTCCAAGAGGGAGAGGTTTTGGCCCTGGCAGAATGCCAAATATCTTGTGTTCTTGTCTCTTTGTTTTGATGAGCTATTTGATAAACTAACGAAAACACACTCTAATAATGTCAAAGAGAAGATTGTGCTATAAGAAAAATGAAAAACACCTCACAAATAGCTATCATGATAAGAAGAATCACTCTAACTCCAATTTGCCCTAGATTCTTCAACATGGTATCAGAGCTATGGTTAAGGAAGGGCAGAAAAGAGACATACAAAGATCTGTCTTTGAGGACATCAAAACAAGTTGGAAGGTTTGAAGGAGCAAGTCTACAACAGTACATGAAGTATCAACTTCAGTGATTACAGTGATGCACTCATCTCATGTTCAGTTTGATGGAGTATATCAGTACCATTCCTGGGATCCTCATTTCTTGATCACTGAATCTTCCCTATGAAATAAATTACAGTCTGGGCATATGTGGCAAAATTGATCCAAAGAGTGCCTCTCACAATCCATATTATACCACTGTCTCAATATAGTCACTGCAAGAAGGCAGTTTCGGTGATAAGACAGTCTCTCTATTCAGTGCCTCTCTACACAAAGACATCATTGTCTCGGTACAGTGTCATAAATACTTCACAGTCTCGATGCTTCCAATGATGAATGGTTTAATGTAAAAACAAATGATACTTCACCATAATGCTACCTGATCTCAATACACGGGGATGCTTTGTGTCTCAGGATCACAGTGATATTCTATACTACATGATTTAGGGATGCCACTACTGCAAGAACAATAAATAATCTCGGATCTCCTCAAGAAGAATTCAAATCGGTGGCATTATAATCTCACTTCGTGGTGTCAAGATCACAAAATACAAATATCTCACACAGTTCAGTTTCTCATACTTACAATATATCTTGGTTTTGCAGCATGCAGTCCTGGTGACATCACAGTATGCTGAGTATTGCATACTACCTTGGTAAAGTCACATTTTAGAGATAATGTTGCTAAGCAAAACTAGGATAAATATGCTTGGGCTAAAGAAGTGTTAGCTCCTCTATTCTGGGCAAGCAATTCTAAGTGCCATAAAGAGATGATCAAGTCTATTTATGTGTCAGCAATACAGTACCATATATCAATAACTATAAAGACCTGATAAGGAGTCAAAGTGCCTTAGAAGTTAAGATGATGAAGCAGTTTCGAACATCATAATAACATATAGGCTGGAGCAGTCTTTGTCATGCTTGGTGCTGGATAGTGCAAGGAGTCTTGAGGTTTTCAATAATGCTCTAGCAAAGAATCTCATTCAAAGAAGCATCAAGGTAAGGATCTCCTCTTCATGTGCCAAGTAAGTATCTTTCATGGTTATGATCTATCTTTGATTTAAATGACTTCGTTTTACAAATCGATATGCTGGTCCTTGCATAAGGAGGATAGTCTCAGTCCTTATAGATAGGTGAAGTCATTGAAATAGGTCTCCTTTGAATTCATGAGAAGAAACTTTTAAAGTTCTCTCACATAGATAATATTGGAGACTTAAAAGAAGTTGGAAGAAGAAAAGATGGTCCTTAAAGGACAATATCAAATAGAGGAGAAAAAAAAAATTCATGCTACTGGTTAGGATGGAAGGAGCTGAATGGATTCCATGATAAGAGGGAGTAGAATTCTTTAAGTTAGCCTCTCTCTATAAGTCTCTTTCTAGGCTCCTAGATCCTGCATAGAATAAGACTACAATATGTTATAGGATGTGGTGTAACATTATGGAAGTATTAGAAACAAGATCACGAGGATAAGTAAGATGCGTCTGTCAAACCCTTAGGGTTTCTATGAAAGAAGGCAAGTTGTAAGCAACAACTTTGCAGAACTCAAACATTTGAAGAATGCTCATCATGCAACAAAAGGGAAACATCTGCTGGATAGGAATCTTTAAGATCCTCAAGATTCTCTGATGGAGTCTTCACTAGAAGATTCACTAATCTAAGGATGAAGCAAGTGTTTCAATAGAAACTCCAACCTGTGGAGTTCATGAATAATGATATGATGATGTAAGAGCAGTTCAAGGAGTTGAAGATCTTTCAATCAAGGAAGTTGCTGAAAGAAGCCTGGACAACCTAAAGGTAAAATGAGGTATGTATACTTGTATTTAAGTTTTATAATGTCATGTCGTATGGTTGTAGATCAATACTTCTATCTTGAGAAGCATGATTGAAGGAAAATGATCTCCTCCTCTGAAAGGATGCAGAAAGACATAAGTCACACCAAATGAAATCAACATAATATGTCCTCATATGAAATATGAGGTGGTTGACTACAATTACATAACTCTGATTAGAAAAATCTAAAAAGACACCTGGGAATGGAATGTGTAAGGAAGGAAGAGATCGTGAGATATGCAACCCTGATGAAGACAATCAACATCCAAAAAGATCAAGAAGACTTTACTAGAAAATCTCCTGGAAAGATATCAAGACTCTGATGGAAAAGATGTAGACCCTTGACAATGGATATCTTTGGGAGATGTGTCAACATGAATGCAGGATGCTGATACCTACAAGAAGATGTCATGATGAAGAGCCATCTCATAAGGTATGATTTAATTTAATATGATGTTTTGATTTCTTGAATAATATTTGGATGAGTTCATGCAAGGCTACTAGAACAAGACTTGTAAGTACAAGTACAACCAGCATTCATGCGGTGGATGGAAACTCCTGAAAGAAGCATGGAGAGAAAAGAAGTAGCCATATGAAGAAGGTTCCATATCTGTACCAAGAAGGCCACCTTCCGTGAAGAAGGAAATGACCTGACGAAATAAGAAGGAAAGTGATCGATGGCTATTACCCTACAAGGAAGAAGCTCAACTAAATTTCATGACATCAAGGAGAAAAGTTGATCAAGCAGTTGAAGGACCCACGAAGAAGAAGTTGCTGATGTATAGAAGAATCCTTAGCTAAGAGGGAGCTCTGACAAGTCCCTGATCAAGAGGGAGCTTGGATTGGATCACCCTTGATCAAAAGGAGTGACAATTGTGTTTTTCTATTTCATGTGTCATGCACTAGACCAGGACTAATAACCGTAAGTCTAGGTGAAGGCCATGAAGAGAAATGAAGACACATGATATCCTCCCTAGTTGAGAGGGAGAGATAGACACAACATTCTTGTCTTCACTTTGGAAGAAAGAATGGAGGATTGGGTAATCATCTGGCATCCGATCCTCTTTGAGGATGTGTAGGGCATTCAAGACAAGAGTAGGCAAGAGGACCGATATTCTTTGAGGGCTGGGAACCCAAGATAAGAATAGTCCTAGAAGGTCATACTCAGTGAACACCTGGGTGGGTATGTACCTTGAGAGACAATGATTAAGGTGTCTATAATCATTGGTCTTGCCAACGTTGTGCTCTGATCTAATGAGGGATAGAGCTGTCAGTCAAGGCCTTGTTGTGAAATAATGTTGGTTACTATGATGCTATATAAATGGGTTACCAATCCAATTCTTCTTATGAGAAATTCTTCAGATTGAGAATGACAAGTACCATTATAAATACCTCCCCAGTTAAGAGGGAGTGTTGAAGAAAGTGTAACTAGGTTCGGTATTTACAAATGTAATTTTGATCTTTGTACTTATCAAGAAAAATAAATATTATTATTTTTGTAAATTATAAGAATGAGTTTCTTGCTCATTCCATAGGTCTAGGAAAGTCAAAGAGTCAAAGAAATGTAAAGAGCATATATGTAAATGTATACTAGTCTAAAAGGCCCTCCAAGACAAGCACAATCCTCCAAGACGAGCACAAAAGAAGTCTGCAAGCAAAGCAAGTTAAAAAGACAGTCATGTCGGCCTAAAATAATTAAATTCACTTATGTCGGCTCAAAGAAATAGTCACAACACTTCATGGATACACGTCGGCTTAATACAAGGGACTAACTACTATAAATAGGCGTGGAAAGTATCCACATTACAGGCAGACAAAACCTCGGATATGTCTGAAGTTTTCGGTGGTGATTACAGTAAGTAATCACAGTCCTAAGATCTCGCAAAACTCTGAAATCACTGTTCTTCGAATGGGTATTATCAAGATGAATGTACTCAGTCTCCTCCCTGTCTCGGTGATCACAGAAGCAATGTTACAGTCTTAACATACATATGGAAAGAAGGACACTCTTTGTCTCAGCCTCCTCACACTCATTGCCTCAGTATTCAGTCATAGTCTTGGCATACATGAAGGATCTCAATGACACTCTGTTTTATATACATTACTTGATGATCACTGTCTCACAAGTCTCGGTGATGATATCTGTAGTAGTGCAGCAAGGTGCAACAAAGATGCCACAACAATGATGACATAATAGAGATAATCTCACAAGGAAGGAGCAAAGATGGTGCAACAACAATGATTTCATCATTGTGGTGAAGTTTGTTAAAATTTGGGTACCACAGGACAAGTGGTTCCCTAAGGCTTTGATCTTTGGCCTAGGGAAAAGTGCCCAAATTTATTTTTCACTTTTCTCCTAAAGTGACTTTATAAGTGGTAAAGTCAATTTAATTTAAAAGTGACTTTATAAGTGGTAAAGTTACATTCTAATTTAAAAGTGACTTTATAAGTGGTAAAGTTACATTCTAATTTAAAGGTGACTTTATTAAAGTTAATGAAGAATTAGAAAGTGAAAAAGTGACTATGGAAATAAAAGGCTAAGTGTGTGAGTTAAAAAATAAAAAGTGAGAACTAAATGCACATTTATTCTCATCCTTAGATCTAAATGAATCTCAACCATTAGATTTTAGGGTAACCCAAAAGGTCATTTAGGGAATAAAAGGAGAAGAGAAGAGGAAAAGATCAATTCATTCTTTCATGAACATTTGAGAGAAAGAGAAGAGAGAGCAAGGAGAAAATTTCTGAGCAGTGAGGAAGTGAAGGGGAGCAACAAGAAAACATTTCAGCAAATTTGGGCAACGACATTTATTGGCACGCATCCCAAGGAAAAACTGTACAGTAGGAGAAAGGCACAAAAATCGAGGAAGAGGGACAACAAGTTCTGGGCCCATTTTTGGAGGCTGGATGTACAACATTTAACGCTGTTTTATCGTTGTAAAAATTTCTGTTTTGGCTGTTTGCTGATTGGAACGATTTTTGAGGTGGAGTTCAAGCACAAAATTCGAGATAAGTTGTAGTTTGTGGTTGCTGGTATTTTTACCATGTGTTTCAGTTTCTCTGTAAAACCATTTTCAGAAATAAAGAAGAGCTCTCAAACTAGTTTTCCCCAAGAGTTGTAGGGGGTTTTTCCACGGTCACATTGACCAAAAATCACTATGTTATTTTCTGTGTGTGGCTGTCATAACTTTGCTGTGTTTTATTTTTGCAATTTTAGCAGTTGTGAAATCTCTAAATTTGTGTTTTCAGAAAACTATTGTCATTTCCAGATTTTAGAATTTTTATCATGCATGGATTTAAAACTAAATGCATGGAGTCATAAGGAAAACTAATAACCGGACTGGGGGTTGAAATTTCTTCATGGTATCAGAGGTTGGTTTGCTGAAAAGTGCAGTTTGGGACAACAAAGTGAAAATTACAGCAAGCTGATTTTTACATAGAAAATAGAAACCTTTATCACAGATTTGAAAATTTCAGTTTGGTAGGCTAGTGAAACATGTCTTTGGGTTTGAGAGTTGAAGACAGGTTGGATGGGTAGAACAACTACAGTGCATGGAAGGAGAGAATCCAGAGCATCTTTGAGGAAGCAGAAGTCTGGGGCATTATGGTAAATACCACACAGAACCCAGTAGTAGTACCTGCTGACCCTGTGCAGTTGGCAGAGTTTAACAAAAAGAATGCTAAGGCAAAAAGATTGGTTCTGGAAGGAATCAAAGACCATGTCATTCCTCATGTGAGAGGAAAGACTTATGCACATGAGATGTGGACAGCCTTGACCAGTCTTTACCAGAGCTCAAATGAAAACAAAAAAATGGTCTTAAGGAGAAACTGAAGGCCGTTAAAATGGTTAAGACTGACAGTGCTACAACATACTTCACAAAGATCACTTCAGTGAGAGATGAGTTGGCAGCCGTAGGTGAGATCATTGCACCCATTGAGTTGGTGAGGATTGCTTTGAATGGTCTTTCCAAGACTTGGGAGAATTTTGTGGATGGCATTGTTGCATGAGAAAATCTTCCCAATTGGGAGAGGTTGTGGGATGATTGCATTCAAAATGAGATCAGAAAGAACCATCTTCGGGCAACCAAACAGGTGGAGGAGGATGACAATGTGGCATTGTTAGCAAGAGGCAAGAAGGGTAGAGCAAAGAAGCAAGGTTCCAACAGTGGAGGCAAAGGCAACAGTAAAGGCAAGCACCAGAACAAGGAGAAGGACTATTCCATAGTCAAATGTTGGAATTGTCAAAAGTTGGGACACTATGCTATTGTGTGTCCGAAGAAGAAGAACAAGAAAGGGAGAGACAAACCCATGGCAGCTATCTGCAGAGATAGAGAGCTTCTCAGAGAGCTTTAATCGGGAGTTTGGGTTCATAGCTTGTGAGGCCACTAGTGCAGGATCACCTGCCATACAGGTTTAGAGGGAGTGTGCATTCCCCGCTACTAGCAGAGCATCTTCTAGCATTTGGTATGTTGACAGTGGCGCTTCCCGCCACATGACAGGAGTCAGAGAGTACTTCTCAGAGCTTTCAGAGGGTGATACTAATATGGAGGTAGTACTTGGTGATGACAGCATTGTTAGAGCAGTTGGTGTGGGTACATTGACATTTGATAGGGGACCCAAACCTCCCTTGAAAGTGTCAGATGTTCTGTATGTGCCTGGAACGAAGAAGAACCTGATATCCGTCTCAGCACTTGAGGATAGAGGGTATGATGTGTTGTTCAAGAGAGGGCAGGTGCTTATATATCCTAGGGAAACTCCAACTTCTTCAGCTGCAGAGATTGGTGTGCGCCATGCCAAGGTGTACAAGTTCTCATTCCAACCCTTGATGGCATTGAGTAGCAACACCCGAGACAGGACCAACAACAGGTCTAACAGTTCAGAGTTGTGTGAGATTTGGCACTGTAGGATGGGGCATATCTATCATGGGGCCTTGAGTACATTGTGGGAGATCACCACTGGTGTGCTAGATTTTAGTTTTGATCACCTTGATGTATGCAAAGGATGTGCTATGGGGAAGTTTGCCAGATCCCCTTTTCCCAGCAGTGACAGCAGAGCAACCGAGATCCTTGACTTGATTTATACTGATGTGAGTGGTCAGATGTCTCATGTATCCTTGAGTGGCTATGAGTACTATGTTTTATTCATTGATGACCACTCCAGGAAGACTTGGATTTATTTCTTGAAGACCAAGGGTGAGGTCTTCAAGCGGTTTCAAGAGGTCAAAGCTCTTGTGGAGACCCAGACAGGTAGGAAGATCAAGGTCCTCAAGTCCAACAATGGAGGGGAGTATACCCTTGGTGAGTTTGTTGATTTTTGTGCTTAGGCAGGCATTAGGAGGGAGTTCACAATTCCTTATACCCCCAACAGAATAGGGTTGCAGAGAGGAAGAACAGGTCCATTGCAGGGGCTGCCAAAGCCATGCTTCATGATCAGGGGTTACCTTTATTTTTGTGGGCAGAGGCTTGTAACACTGCTGTGTACTTGCAGAACAAGAGTTCATGCCTTGGGGAATGTGACTCCGGAGGAGGGATTTTCTGGGAAGAAGCCTGATGTTGGGCACTTTCGTATCTTTGGGTGCCTTACATATTCCTATGTCCCCAAGGAGAACAGGGTCAAGCTAGAGCCCACTGCAGACAAGGGCATCTTTGTGGGTTATAGTGAGACCTCGAAAGCTTATCGAATTTATATTCCTACACAGAGGAAAGTGGTTGTCAGGTGGGATGTGAAGTTCGAGGAGGAGAGAGCTTTCAGGAGGTCACAGGAGTTAGAGTATCCAAAGTCACCAGACCCTCAGGAGCAGTTGAGTCAGTCACAAGGATCCAGTGGTCAGGGATCAAGAGGTACATCGATTACAGTGTCAGGTCCATCAGTGAGCAGTGGCTCTCAGAGTCAGGTGGGTGGTTCTTCGGGCAGCATGTAGGGCAGTCCACAGAGCAGTTCACAGGGTAGTCCACTAATGGACAGTTCACACGGTACTTCAGCATCTACATGCATAGGTTTAGGCATGAGGTCAGTTGACAGACCTTCAGGAGTTCAGGCTTCTGATGATGATGAGGATTCTTTCACTCCGGTGGGAGAAGTATGCTCAGGGAAGAGGAAGCCCAAGTGGCTTCAAGATACCTTGCGCGAGGTCACATTAGTTGTTGGGCCAAAGAGACAGGTTAGAGAGAGTAAACTACCTGAGTGATTCTGTAGTTACATGGCATTGGTAACAAGCATTGTTGATTCCGAGCCTTCTAGTTATGAGGAGGCAGCCAGCCAACAGGCCTGGAGGGAGGCCATGATGGAGGAGTATTCTTCTATTATGAAGAACGATGTTTGGGAGGTAGTGCCGAGGCCTGAAGGTAAATCAGTTGTTACTTCCAGATGGCTCTACAAGATAAAGCATGCTGCAGTCGAGAAGTTCAAAGCTCAATTTGTGGCGAGAGGGTTCTCACAGGTAGAGGGAGTTGACTATGAGGAGACCTTCACTCTCGTAGCTCGGTATACATATATTCGCTCCATTATATTGATTGTAGCAGAGATGGGTTGGAAGATCCACTAGATGGATGTGAAGACCGCATTTCTCAATGGCTTCATTCAAGAGGAGGTTTATATTGAGCAGTTGCAAGGCTTTGAGGTGCATGAGAAGGAGTCCCATGTATGCAGATTGAAAAAGGCACTCTATGGCCTGAAGCAAGCTCCTAGAGCTTGGTACTGTAGGATTGATACATACTTGCAGCAGTTGGGTTTCACAAAGAGTGATGCTGATCTGAACCTATACTTCATTGTGGTGGGTGAGGAGCCTCTCATTCTGGTGTTGTATGTTGATGACTTGATCATGTGCAGAGAGACTCATTGAGGTCTGCAAGAGAGATCTTGCTTCAGAGTTTGAGATGAAGGATATTGGCTTAATGCATTATTTTCTGGGATTGGAGGTGTGGCAGGAGGAGGGGCATTTTTCCCTGGGACAAGGGAAGTACATTGTGGATATTCTTAGCAGATTTCACATGGAGGACTGCAAATCCATGTCTACACCTATGATAACTAACTGGAAGAAGCTTCACGCTTCTGATTCCGAGTTGGTGGATCCTACTCTATACAGACAATTGATTGGTTATTTGATGCATTTGGTCAACACTCGACCAGATATATGTTTTGCAGTTAACATTACGAGTCAGTTCATGTGTGAGCCCAAGAGAGTGCACTGGGTGGCTGCAAAACACATTCTTCGTTACTTGCAGGGGACTGTGGATTTTGGTTTGGATTATAGACAGGGTGATGGAGTGAGATTGGCAGGGTACACGGATTTAGATTGGGCAGGTTGTACTTTAGATAGGAAGAGTACTTCCGGGTGCTGTTTTGGGTTGGGTTCGGCAGTTGTGTCGTGGATCAGCCGGAAACAACAGTCAGTTGCATTGAGCTCAGCTGAGGCAGAGTATATGGCTGCTAGTTTGGCTAGTTGTGAGGCCATATGGCTTCGCAAGATGTTGTTTGGTCTATTTGGTCAGGCATTGAGACCTTCAGTAATTTACTGTGATAATCAGAGTTGCATAAAACTCACGGAGAATCCAGTTTTTCATGACAGGTCAAAGCATATTGAGATCAAGTATCACTTCATTAGAGACTATGTCCAAAAGGGAGCTGTCAAGCTTGAGTACATTTCCACAAATGAGTAGGTAGCGGACATTTTCACCAAAGGGGCAAGCATGTATACTTCAGAGACAAGATGGGAGTGGTGAGGAACACTTTCCTCGGTAAGAGGGAGTGTTAAAATTTGGGTACCAGAGGACAAGTGGTTCCCTAAGGCTTTGATCTTTGGCCTAGGGAAAAGTGTCCAAATTTATTTTTTACTTTTCTCCTAAAGTGACTTTATAAGTGGTAAAGTCAATTTAATTTAAAAGTGACTTTATAAGTGGTAAAGTTACATTCTAATTTAAAAGTGACTTTATAAGTGGTAAAGTTACATTCTAATTTAAAGGTGACTTTATTAAAGTTAATGAAGAATTGAAAGTGAAAAAGTAACTATGGAAATAAAAGGCTAAGTGGGTTTTTATTTAAGTGGGTGAGTTAAAAAATAGAAAGTGAGGATTAAATGTACATTTATTCTCATCCCTAGATCTAAATGAATCTCAGCCATTAGATCTTAGGGTAAGCCAAAAGGTAATTTAGAGAATAAAAGGAGAAGAGAAGAGGAAAAGATCAATTCATTCTTTCATGAGCATTTGAGAGAAAGAGGAGAGAGCAAGGAGAAAATTTTTGAGTAGTGAGGAAGTGAAGGAGAGCAACAAAGAGACATTTTAGCAAATCTGGGTAGTAACATTTATTGGCACGCATCCCAAGGAAAAACCATACAACAGGAGAAAGGCACAAAAATCGAGGAAGAGGGACAACAAGTTCTGGGCCCATTTTTGGAGGCTGTCCGTACAACATTTAATGTTGTTTTATCGCTGTAATTTTTTTTGTTTTGGCTATTTGCTGATTGGCACGATTTTCGAGGTGGAGTTCAAGCATAGAAATCGAGATAAGTTGTAGTTTGTGGTTGCTAGAATTTTTATTGTGTATTTCAGTTTCTCTGTAAAAGCATTTTCAGAAATAAAGAAGAGCTCTCAAATTGGTTTTCCCCAAGAATTGTAGGGGGTTTTTCCAGGGTCACATTGACCAAAAATCAGTGTGTTATTTTTTGTGTGTGGCTGTGATAATTTTGCTGTGTTTGATTTCTGCAATTTTAGCAGTGGTGAAATCTCTAAATTTGTGTTTTCAGAAAATTATTGTCATTTCCAGATTTTAGAATTTTTATGATGCTTGGATTTAAAACTAAATGCATGGAGTGATAAGGAAAACTGATAGCCGGAGTGGGGGTTGAAATTTCTTCAAAGTTTTCCATGAAGGTCTATCAATGATGTTATAGCAATGAAGATCTTGATAGTGCAATAGTGATGGAGCAATAATGATGATCTCAGCAGTGACACAAAGGAGGATTGGTGTCTTGGTCTTGGAGGAGCATATTAGGTCAAGGGTCAAGGTCTTGGTATTCGTCAATTGGAATCTCTATAAGAAGAATTTAGTGCGGGTTTTCCTCTCAAAGAGGGAGAGGTTTTGGCCCTGGTAGAATGTCAAATATCTTGTGTTCTTGTCTCTTTGTTTTGATAAGCTATTTGATAAACTAACGAAAACACACTCTAATAATGTCAAAGAGAAGATTGTGCTATAAGAAAAATGAAAAACAACTCACAAATAACTATCATGATAAGAAGAATCACTGTAACTCCAATTTGCCCTAGATTCTTCAACATAGAACACATCTGATGCTACAGAAATCAACATATAGAAACATAATCCTGAACCTTCTCCTTGAGGGATAGAAATGACAAAGACTGAATGTGTCGAGGAGTGTTCCTCGCATAACCACCTTGATACTTGAAATTCGTTTGGAGACCCCCCAAGAGACAATACAGAATAAAAACCTAGATAACGGTACTTGAGCTAAGGTTCTTCGCCTGCCCCTGAATGAATACAAAATTAATTGGTCTGATCCAAATGATGGGCATCTCGAGCAAGCTAGGATCTAGAGCAAATACAAATTCATACCTGATGGTATTATTCACTTTGAAAATGCACCAATAATACCATCAGTCCCAAAAGTGGCCTTAAGACCAATGGCTCGACGTCCAAGGCCTTGGATGATGAAATAAATGAACTTTAAGCCCTTGAAACCCTTCTTCAATGGATAATGGCAAGAATACAATGAGAACCCCTTCAAACCCTTGCCAAAACTTTCTTTAGGCCTGCAAAACAAATTATTAGCCCTCAAAATCAATTGCAAACCAATTTCTCAAGCCTCCAAAGATTGCGGCTAGGTCTCCATCTGTCTCCTAAATGCGGGCTAAGGGATCAGAGTGACAGCCCCTGCCCTGAGCGTTGTCGCAATTCTGTGTACAATTTGAGCAACAACAAGACCCACGATAACCATAGATTGCATGACCATAGAAACCTAATCCTAAACCTTCTCCTTGAGGGATAGAAATGACAAAGACTGAATGTGCTGAGGAGTGTTCCTCGCATAACCGCCTTGAGACTTGAAATTCGTCTGGAGACCCCCCAAGAGACAATACATAATAAAAGCCTCGAGCAGAGTACCTGAGCTAAGCTTCTCCGCCTGCCCCTGAATGAATACAAAATTAATTAGATTGAGCCAAATGATAGGTATCTCGAGTGAGCTAGGATCCAGAGAAAATATGAATTCATATCTAATTGTATTGCTCCGCATTGAGCAACAATTGTCATGACGTGGGGAGAAATCCATGTAGACCATTAGGTGGTGTGTGTTAAGACTCTCCCATGTGTGTTGCATGCAACCTATCGCAACACAATGGGGGCATGCTACCACGTCCCATGGGCGAGTGGCCTGGTGGGACAGTGGCAACCCTCCCACACCCTCTCATAATTCTGACACCCCATCTAGGGTTTAAATATAAGTTATTTATTTATTTTTCTAAAAAATATTTTGATTTTTTTAAAGTTTAAACTTTTTCGCGTTTAAATTTGTTTGATGTATATTTTTAATTTTCTTAATGTTATTTGCTTTAGTTAAGTTTTTTTTGTAAGTATAGATTTTTAATTATTGTCTTTTTATTTTCTTTATTTTTTATATTTAACTATTATAAGTAAATAATAAAAAAATTAAATTATATATATATATATATATATATATATATATATATATTATTTATTTATAATTATCAGTGTAAATTTTTTTTCTTGAATTGCTTTAAAATTTTGCTTTAAAATCATTTTTTATAACTTTTAAAAATTGTTTTTGTTTGGAAAAAGGTTTTTTTTTAAACTATTAATGTGATTTTTCTTTAAAAAACTTAAAATTTTCATTTTTTTAATTAAAAAAAATGCATTGAGTTGTTTTTTTGAAAAATGGGTGTTTTTTTATGATTTTGTGTATACTAGTGATAAATTTATAGACCATAGCTAAAAAAATGTTATAATTTAATGTCTCATTTTTTTTAACATTTTTTTCTTGAAGAAAAACACCTGTAATTTTATTCATCATGAAAGAATGAACAAAATTACATTTTGCACATGTTGAAAACATTCTAGAGATATGCCTCACGATATTGAAGTAAAGAGAAAAAACTGTAAAAAATACTTACAAAAGTAAATATTCGAAGTTAAGTGTGGAAATGATCACGTAACTTCTTTTTTTTGCCTTTCTTTTGTTGCACTTTTTGCCATCCCTCAGAGTTTGGTTTAACAAGAACCATTTCCAGTTCTCTTCCTGTTGCCTTTAGAGAGGTTTCTTTGCGTAAGCCTGAACTCTCATATGCATTGCTCTTTTTGTGCTTCCCATCCCATCAGATGCTTGGGTCTCAACTGATTCGGTACCGTCTTTATATGGGTTGCGATTCTGGTTTCTTGGTTACCATGTTGAGCATGTGCATCCACTTCTGCTTGGATTGGTTGGCTCTCCATGGTTTCTTCTTCTTCTTCTTTTGAGAGGTGAGGATCTGATACCTACCCTTCTTTTGGCTTATGGACCTACCTCTTTTTTTTTTGGATTTTTTTTGCCTGTGGGCATGTGTTTTGCAAGTGTCGTGTTTGGAAGCATATTCGACCTCTGAGTATTGTGTTCTTGTTATCTAATACTTGGGTCCATTGAAAGTTTTTGTGTTTCGATTGAATGTGGTCAGTAGACTGTTGAAATTCAAGTGCAAGCTAGAATTTCTGATCTTGATAATCACTTGTGAAGATGTTATTGTTCTATTTAGCCTTTCTTTATTATTCATCAAGCAATTATCAATTTAACCAATCGAGTACAATGCACAAGAGACAAGAGACACCATAAATGAGGCTAGTGGCTAGGGAAAAACCCACAAGGGGAAAACCCAACAATCCTTTCCCTATAGAATCTTGTCAACAAGAGAAATCTAAGTCGCATCTAACTTGATCAGTAGACCAATTGTCTAAGTTACAAGTCAGCCCTCCAAAAACAACAGTAACCTTCAACAATCATAAGAAATCTGCTAGAAGTCTTATCCAAGATATGCCATATGTTTGTCCTTAGTACTGTCTCAGAAATTTAACTTTGCTTGTATTATTGCCTCAAAAACATCGTATTAACTGCTTTAGGAGTGTCCTTTATTCTGCCTTAGATATATTGAAATTTTGCCTATAGCCCAACCTCAGTCCTCGATCTTGTGCCACTGAAAACTTGTCCTTTATCACAGAGAAATATGCCTTCATTAGCTCGTATTTCCTAGAAGAATAATGCCTTAGACTTGTGCTCAGCCTTGGACCTGAACTTCTGCCACAAACCCTTTGCTTAAGCCTTAGAGATATGGTTGATCCAAATCTACTTGTGGGGAAGTGCGCCTAGGCCCTATTTATAGTTATTTGTCCATGCGAAGGGACACGTATCTTGAGCAGGTTGACTTGATCCTTAGGGGGCCGATTTGGCAGTTGGGATTTAACCAAAAGACACTTAGAAAATTATTTATTTTTTCTTTCCTTTAAAATGTCCAAATGGGACACGACAAAAATAATTTTTCCTTTAACTCAAATGTTTTTTTTTGACTCTTTACAAGATCATAAAAATATACATTATGAAGATCGAACCTAGTTTCAATTTCAATACTTCCTCTTAACTAGGGAGGTATTCATTATGACTATCAAGATGTTCTCAAGTTGACAATTCTATAAGGAAGGGTCATCAAGATTAAGATAAGCATCATCATCAATATCATCACCAACATCAACCACATTGCGATAACCTTGTCAATACCCCTGACATATGGCATATATGCATCGTCTAGTAAACAAGCTCACTCTAGAAAGAGATTAGCGCACGATGCTACGAGGTTACAACCTTTAGGACCATTCTCCCTAATCTAGGTCAAAGTGACACAGGGATAACACCCCTAATCAGGTGACTATACAATGACACAGAGAGAATTACTGTCCTTTGCCGAACCATTTTCTTATATAGGTCAAAGTGACAAAAGGACTCTAGCCCTAATAAGGTCACTATATAATGACACAGGAAAATGTCTGTCCACTGGACCATTCTTCCTAATTCAGGTCAAAGTGACACAGGGACTACAACCCTAATTAGGTCACTATACAATGACACAGGAAGAATGTTAGTCCACCAGACCATTCTTCCTAATCAGGCCTATGTACTTGACACAAGGATAACCTCCCTAATCAGGTAAAAGTACATGACATAGGAAGAATGTCAATCCATGATGCTATCCAATCTTTCAAACCATTCTACCTAATTCTAGTCAATGTACTTGACATAGAGATAACATCCCAAATTCCAATAAAAGTACAGGACATAAGGAGAAACCATATCCATGATGCAATTATCAGATCAGTGTTCCTTAGGGATGCGCCCCGGCACTCCCCCACGCTTTGGGGACGGGGAAACTCCTGGGGAAACATTTCCCCCATGTCCCCTTTTTAAGGGAAACTCGAGGAAACTCTGGGGGACGTTTTTCTGGCGGCGAAATGCAACTCCTTTGCAGGGGGGACAGGGGGATGCAAGGCGGACACCGGGGGTATACAAGGGGGAAACATATGCGTCCCTCCATTTTTTTGTCTAATAATCTTTATTAAACATTAAAAATAAATAAATAAATAAAATTCAAATATATGCAAAAATTAAAAAAATGTAATATTCCTTCCTAAAAATATTTGTAACAAGTTTAGTCTCCAACAATTTTGAATCATTTTTGGTAAAGGTGGAGCCCATACATTTTTGACTTAGGAACTTAAGAGAAAAGGGGGGGCTGAATTACATCGCTAGTGGAAGGTGGGGGCCACCCATGTGGGGGAAAAACACACTTGGACTCTTGGGCAATTCAAATTGCCTTGGAGGGGAAATTGAATGGCTCGAGAGAGAGGGGCCCACATGGGGAAGGAAGGCCCACGAAGTTATAAGGAGGAGGAACTCCCCAACCCAATGCATCATTTGTCTATCGAACTCATTTGTGTTGCTCGAGCTGCTTAGCCGAGTTACCAACTGTTCAACATTGAGTTTTCAGGTGAGAGACTCAACCTTTCTTCGGGGGACCTCGAGTGCCACCCTAGGAAGGAAATTCGTACTACCTTGGAGGAGAGCCAAAGGAGTTTTACAACTACATCACTCAACCATCGATCTAGTCAGTACTTACTTCTGGAGCACGCAGGAGGGGAACACACATAGGTTGCTTGGGGGTTCATCCGAGCAGCATTTGCTAGGAATTTTTGGGAGTTGGAGTTTCAGAGGAGGATCAGCCTTTGGGGAGAGTTTTGGACCGGGAGACTACTGCATTTGGGACGCTCAATTTATAGTCACTGAGGACTGCGTAGAGGCCATCACTGGGCACATGTGGGAGTTGGGGGAAGAAGCTATAGAGATGGAGATAGCTGAGAGAAGTGGGGAAAGCCTTAGAGGGAAGCATCTCAACATTTGGGGGTGATTTGGAGGGCCTTCCAAGCCAACTATAGATAGGACGTACTTCCTAGCGTGAGGAGGAGGACGTGGTACTTGGGGGCTCAAATTCTGGGGGTCTGAACTAGGCAAAACCCTTTCTAGGTTTTGGTTGAGGACCCGGGAGCTGAAGTTGCAGCATTTTCTGAGCACGGGAGGTAGAGTTCCCAACACATCCTTTCCAGCAGGCAATGCAGTTTCTGGGTAGTGCTGTTCATCTTTGGAGTAGCAGTTGTCCAGCAATTGGGCTGTTGTTTACTCACCTGGGTTTTGTCATGCTTGTCCATCGAGACAAGCCTAGGTGCACCATTCCATCACCATTGTACTTGCTCTGGAAAGAATTAATAATATGGCTCAGCTGATTATTATTTGCAGTGTTTATATGGGTGTTTGCTGATTGTTTCTCATTTCTGGGTGTTGGTTGTTTATTTGATTTGTATATCACTGTTCATCCTAGTTAGGAACATTATAGTGGTATCAAAGCCTATATCTTGGCTCAACCGTGGGGAATTTCTCCTATGAGTGAAGAGGACCAACAGAGTATTTCATATAGAAGGCAGCGGTACTGGAGCAAAGAAAGGGAGCTGGAGATCACTCCAGACACAGAGGACAGGGGAAAGGCAATGGTAGCAAAGAGCATGGGAGAGCCCAAGAGCAGGGAGGAGATGGCCTTTGACAGCCTCTTGAAGGTTTTGAGTGATTTAGCGAAGGGGCAGAAGGAAATGCTAGAAGAGATCAAAATGCAGAATCGGGAGAGAAGCACTCATAGGGAGTTTCTATTTGGAGAGACTTCGGGGGCCTCTCAACAATTCGACCATCCTTCACCCACTGTGCAGCCTCCATCAGCGAGTGGGCCAACTCGAGCTACACTGCCCTCTTTCATGCCTTTGGTGCAGAATGAACCAGCAGGGGTCGAAGATCCTTCATCGATGGGAGAGCACTTCAGGGAGTGGCAATCCATGGGAGCAGACTTCAGGGAGGCACTCTCTTTCAGAGATTTCTGCAAGCTCAAGCAGAATGAGAAGGGCAAGAACTATGGAGGACAGGGCACGCAGAGCTATGAGTTGCAGCGTACTATTGGGAGAATGTACTTCCCCACATATGATGGCACTGCCAAGTGCACAGCTCGGGCTTGGGTAGAGAAGATGGACACTTATTTCCAGCTCAACCGGATGACGGAGATGGAAGCCATCAAGATGGCCACGCTGCACTTGGAAGGGGAAGCCCATGATTGGTGGTTTCATGGCTTGGCTACCTTGGGGCATGCCAATGTGACTTCTTATGAGGATTTCACCAAGAGGGTGGTGGAGCGATTTGATCAGAGGGATCCGGAGGCTCACTTCAGGGAGCTAACCCAACTCAGACAAACAGGTAACCTAGAGCAGTACATATCGGAGTTTGAGAGTCTTAGTGATGGTGCTGGACCTATTAGATGCTCAGAGGGTGTACACCTTCATAGAGGGCCTGCTCGAGCCCCTATGTGGACTAGTGAAGTCACGCAGACCCTCCACGCTGCAGGAAGCAGTGACATGTGCTAGAGATTTGTAGGGGGCCATCCCCAAGACACGAGCATCTTTCCCTGCGTGCACTTTGTTGATAAGTGGTTGTCATTGATGTTAACCTAAGCATCACTAGGAGCTACCCCGATCTTGCATGGGCATTTTGACTTGACAACTTACTCTATTCTGAGTCAAGGATCTTCTAGATGGATTCTACTCGTCGAAATGTTTCCATTGATATATGACACGCAAAGTAATTCTTCACGGTCTGAGAGATATTCATGTTTGAAGTTAGTAACCCCAGTTAGTGGGCTAAAACTCTATGGGGTTGTGGCATGGCATTCATAATTGGTTGTGGTCATTGAATAGTCAATAATTAATAAAATTTTTGGCTTTTAAAATCTCTCCGACGTTCACTTGTTGAGGACCCTGTCAACTCAAGACATTCATATAAATAATGACCCTCATATCCTCCTCTAGTTGGGATTTTGTGGCTACAAACAGGTCATCGTGGCATTTTCGCTACAATTTTTTTTTTAAATTTTTTATTATTTTTATTTTTCTCTGCGAAGCTTCAAAAGCTGAAATTAAAACCCATTTGACCGGAAATCTTAATGAACCTCGTGACCCAATTTTAGATCTTGGTTCGCTATATTTTTGGAGATATGATTTGAGCGAGTTAGGGTTTTTGCAGGCTCCCGAATTCCATGTCAAACAGGTGACGTTAGGAAAATCGTCATAACGTTCTCTCTGAGCATTGGATTCAAATTTCGTAAATAGTCATAGAAAGAGGACAGACTGTAGTTTGTTGAGTAGCGTTTTCAGGGCCGAAGGTCGCAACAGTGACACGTGGCACTTCGTACAAGTTCGCTCTACTGAACCAATCTATAATTAGGTCATTGTGGGAGATTGGGCATAACTCTTTCTTGAAGAATCCAATCTTGATCAGACCTGTGGGGTTGGAAATAGGACTCAGAGGGCTACCACAGGATGAAATTTCAAACCTTGGAGATCCGAAATTACATAGATACAACAGATTCAATATCGAGCTCCTAGAAGGAAAGAAAAAGCATGCATTCAAGGATTACTGCAGTAAGGACCACACATCAACAGTCAAGGGTAAGTCTCCTACAACAAGGTATGTATGATTAATGTTTACATTTGAAATATGAGTATCATCTCAGACATGTTTTTGCAGGACAACGTAAGTACATACCGGGTCTCGGTTGTATCTCTATGTCTCTATATGTCACAGTGAGTATTGATACCACATTTCGGATGTCCTATTCTTGATACTACACATTTGATGCTACATATTCTTGACGCTACACCAAGTCTGCTAAATCTATATGATGTTGTAAGTTCATGTTACTTGTCTTGTCATAGTTGATAGAATGGTCTCTGTTGTTGTACTTAGAACTTGGTCCATCACAAGTCTAGGGTCTGTCATCAGTTTTTATTGTATATATCTTTAGGTCAGTTTTGGATATAGTCTTGCATAGAGTCTAGGCCTATATCAAGAGTAAGAGTCTTTGTCTACTGCTGCAACAAGTCAACAACAAAAGTGACAAGCACATTTCGGGTCCGCATTGTAATTTTAATTTGTATTTATTCATTATTATGCACTTACATGTGTTTTGCAGGCAGAGGTAAGTTGAAGGGTATTTTGTTTTGTTTTGGGGTTTGTTTTCCGGGCAAATTTTGCATGCAGGTAGAAGAAGATTCAGAACAACTTCAAGCAAGAATCCAAGAGCAGAAGTATCAAATCAAAGGAATCATTGCAGCGGGACATCCTTTGAAGACATGAAAGCCATCTGTATATTGTGAAGAAGTGTCAAGGCCAAGAGTCATCATTGTAAAGTTGTAAAAGGGTCATCTGTAAAAGTGTCATCATTGGAAGAGTCATTATTGTAAAAGAGTCAATCTGCCTAGAGTCGAAAATGCATTATTGGGAGGTATAGGAGTCTCTGTTGGGATGATGTCATGGTTGGGTTGCAGGTCATAGTGTGATTGGGTGTTCGGTCAAAATCATTGTAAATGATATTGTATTGTGGATCGTTGTCCCTGGTACGGGAATCCACACTCGTCTCATTTAAGTCATTATAAGGTGGCAGGGAGGTGCTAGGTTGGTGTATGAAGTCGCCTACAGGTTGAAGCCTGTGAACACTTCAAGGTGGTAGGTTGGTCTAGGATGTTGGGGCATCCATTCAATTGACTACTGAAGAAACCAGGGTGTTGGGGCATCCTTCTAGTGGGAGTTGGAGAAGAATGCTTTTTTATAATTCTAGGATGTTGTTGCTTTCATTTTAGTTGGGGTTGAAGATTAAATAATTTATTACAAAAGCATTCGGTGGTTTTTGACCCAGAGGGGGTTTTCCACTAAAATTCTTGTGTCTACTGTGTTATTTTATTCACTGTTATCACTGCATAAACATTAATAATAATTGAAGATTAACTAATGCTCTGAAAGGATTGAAAAGTGCTAATTGGTAAGGAATATTGGTTCACTCCCCCTCTCAGTGTTTCCAACAATTGGTATCAGAGCTTGGTTCCTTCAATAACAGTCTAACAACTAGAAGGAGATCATGGAGTATACTAAGAATAGAGCTCCTTTGTTCATTGGAAATAACTATGCACTTTGGAGTGGAAGAATGCAAGTTCATTTGCTAGCGCAAGGATACGAAGTATGGGAAATCGTTGGCAAAAGCTTTACACTGACCCAGGATGAACAAGGTAAGAAAAATATGGTACATGATGCAAAGGCTAAAGATCTTATTATCAATGGGCTTATCGAATCTGTTTATCTTAAGGTATTAATAATAATTGAAGATTAACTAATGCTCTGAAAAGATTTAAAAGTGCTAATTGGTAAGGAATACTGGTTCACCCCCCCTCTTAGTGTTTTCAACAATTGGTATTAGAGCTTGGTTCCTTCAATAATAGTCTAACAACTAGAAGGAGATCATGGAGTATACTAAGAATAGAGTTCCTTTGTTCAATGGAAATAACTATGCACTTTGGAGTGGAAGAATGCAGGTTCATTTGCTAGCGCAAGGATACGAAGTATGGGAAATCGTTGACAAAAGCTTTACACTAACCCAGGATGAACAAGGTAAGAAAAATATGGTATATGATGCAAAGGCTAAAGATCTTATTATCAGTGGACTTATCGAATCTGTTTATCTTAAGGTATTGAGTTGCAAAACTGCTAAAGAGGTATGGGGCAAGCTTGAAAATATATATGTAGGTGACTCAAAGGTGAAAGAAGCAAAGCTTCAAATTTTCAGGGCAAAATTTGAGGAACTCAAAATGAGGGAAGATGAAGATATTGCTGCATACTTTCAGCGTGTTGATGAAACAACAAATACATTGGAAGGTTTGGGACAACTTGTTGAAACAAAAATTGTTGTTCGAAAGATCCTTAGAACCTTGCCAACAAGATTTAACCCTAAGGCATCTATCTTGGAAGATAGATCGAATCTGACCAATCTCAGCATAGATGAAATGCATGGAATTCTTACGGCATATGAAATGAGGATTGAAGAAGAGGATGACACATCTCACTTAGAAACAACATTTGTCGCATCCAAGAAGAATAGTAAGGACAAACAGACTCAGAAAGCAAAAACTTGTAGTTTTAAGGATGAAGAAAAGGAAGAAGAGGAAGAAGAACTCTCCGATAAAGAATTCACCTACTTCACGCGAAAAATGAGAACATGTACGGGAAAATTCAAAGGTAAACTTCCATTAATGTGTTTTGATTGTGGTGAGGTTGGGCATTTTGCAACCAAATGCCCTCACAAAAATGAGGCTGTTACGAATGGAAAGAAAGGTCCTAGGAAGTTCAACAAGGAAGGCAAGAAGAAATGGTTTAAGAAAAGTTTCTTCAGCAAAGAAGATAGTGATAACGAAGAAGAATTCAACGTAAGAGTATTGTTTATGGCCAAGCACAATAAGCAAGAGGCACCTGACGAAGAAGGAGACGAAGAAGAAGAAATCGCTGAGGTTGAATTTCAAAACGAAGTGATCAGGGTTATCAAAGAGCTCAAAGTCGAGAAGAAGCATGTCAACACTCTTGAAGATGAATTGAAGACAGAAAGAGAACATGTCCTCAACCTTAAAATCAAGGTTGAAGAATACAAGTGAATTGAAGAATCTCTCAGGAAAGAATTAAAGGAAAACAACAAGGAAAGAGAAGCATTGGAAGCTGAAATAGTTGCTCTACGAAAGGAAGTAAAAAATTGAAAAACTTTTCAAAACTACGCCAACAGTTCAAAGACTTTGGACGAACTCATCAGCGACCAACGATCATACAGCGACAAGACTGGTCTTGGTTACAAAGAAAAATTCGAAAAGAAGTCGAGTCCTTCTATGACAATTAAAGAAGATGGATATGCAAAATCTACCATGCAGATAGATCTCTCAACTAAATCAAGAGATCAAGACTTGCAGGAAGAACCTTGGAAGACAACTTGAAGAAGATTTCTTCCCAGGTACCAACCTATCTTTTATGGTCATTGTTATTCATGTGGAAGGTGTGGACATAGAGTTGCAGAATGTCGCATGTATGTTTGGAATGAATATAATTCCAGGAGATCCTTCAGAAATGGATATTCCAGAACTCAACATAATATCAACAAATTTGATCATTTGAGAGATGATGTCAAATGTAACAATTTTGGACATAAGGCTAGGGATTGTGAGGTTCCAGATAGGTACAACTATTATGAGCAAAACCCTAGAAGCATATTTGTAGGATCACGAGATAGACACCAAACGAAATCTTCTATGAATAACATCAAAATTTACAAATGTCATAACTATGGACACATAGCTCGTAACTGCGAGTACAAGATTGAATCAACCATGAATGAAAGGATTGACGACGAGAATAAGAAGGTTTGGAAAGGAAAACAGGGACACGATGAACAAGTACAAGATGAGCAAGAAAAGCAAGAAGGAAATAAGGTCCCAACAGTTATGCTTTCACGATTCGTAACGGATTGTGAGGAATCAACAACTGCTTCTGTTAATGACTCGAGTCAAGATGGCCTGTTAGGTGACTCACTATTTTGAACAATCTGGCTTTTGACTCCTTAAAGTTTGTAGAGGAGTCTATGCAGCAGTATATGGCACAAGTCTACGATTGACAGGAAGGTGGTTTGAACAAGATTTCATTACAGGTTCAGGGGGAGCAAAACAGTTGAAGGATTATAGGTTATCAAGAACAAGGCAAGATTAGTCTGCAAAGGATATGCATAGGTTGAAGGAATCGATTTTGAAGAAACATTTTCTCTCGTTGCCAGAATGGAAGCTATCAGGATGTTTCTCGCCTATGCTTGCTTGAGAAAACTCGAGGTCTGCCAAATGGATGTTAAGTTAGCTTTTCTAAATGGTGAATTGGAGGAAGAAGTTTACATTGAATACCCTGAAGGTTTTCTGCTCTCTGACAAAGAAGACTACGTCTATAGATTAAAGAAGGTTCTATATGGTGTCAAGCAAGCTCCTAGTGCTTGGTATTCTCGTCTTGACGAATATCTACATCAACAGGGATTCAAGAAAGGAAGTGCTGACAACAATCTTTATGTGAAAGTGGATCGAGATAACCTAACAATTATCAAAGTATATGTGGATGATATAATCTTTGGAAGCAGTGATGACATATTAAGTAAAGACTTTGCCACAAAAATGCAAAGTGAGTTTGAAATGTCTATGATTGGCGAACTGACATACTTTTTAGGGCTTTAGATTTCTCAGTAGGATAAAGGAATATTCATATATCAAACCAAGTACATCAAAGAAATGCTCAAGAAATTCCAGATGGAAGATTGCAAGCCAGTTCGTACCCCAATGGTAACACGTTGCAAGTTAAACTTAGAAGATTCATCAAAGGATGTGGACCAAAGGTTGTATAGATCCATGATTGGTAGTCTCTTATATGTGACAGCCTCCCGACCTGATGTGATGTAGGCAGTTGGACAAGTAGCAAGATTCCAAGCAGCACCAAAATAATCTCATATTATTGTCGTCAAAAGAATTCTTCGGTATCTTAAGGGCACAATAGAATATGGTCTATGGTATCCCAAAGGAAATGATCTGGTCATCCAAGCTTATACAGATGCAGATTGGGCAGGAAGTGTTGATGATCATAAGAGTACCAGTGGAGCAACATTCTATCTAGGTGGTTGTCTTGTTTCATGGTTAAGTAAAAAGCAGTGTTCAATCTTGTTATCCACAGCAAAAGTAGAATATGTCACGGCAACAGCTTGTTGTACTCAAGTTCTTTGGATGAAGAAAACTTTGCAAGATCTTCAAGTCAAGTTCAATGAGCCTATTCCCATCTTTTGCGATAACACCGGCGCCATCAATATCTCCAAGAATCCTGTGATGCATAAACGAAAGCACATTCCGATTAAATTCGTTAGAGAGCAGGGCGCTGAAAATAATATCAAGCTTGAATATGTTGGCACAAAGAAACAAATTGCTGACATCTTTACCAAACCATTACCTCGTGAAGCATTTGAGTATCTTTGCCAAAAGCTTGGGATTCTCCCAAGTTTTCATTAGACTCTTTCTCTTATCTACTCGAGTAGAAAGGGGGAGTGAAGGCGTGTGTTGATCCACAGGATGGCTATTTGTCAAGGGGAGTTACCCTTTTCCATTGATGACAAAGGGAGAGAGAAGGCAATAGGAAGAGGTGTCATGATCACAAGGGGAGTACTTGTGTTGCCATCAATTCTAAAGGGGGAGATTGTTGATCAGTGGTTGTCATTGATGTCAACCCAAGTAGCACCAGGGGCTACCTCGATCTTGCATGGGCATTTTGACTTGACAACTTACTCTATTCTGAGTCAAGGATCTTCTAGATGGATTCTACTCGTTGAGATGTTTCTGTTGATATATGGCACGCCAAGTAATTCATCAAGATTTGAGAGATATTCATGTTTGAAGTTAGTAACCCCAATTAGTGGGCTAAAACCCTATGGGGTTGTGGCATGGTACTCATAATTGGTTGTGGTCATTGAATAGTCAATAATTAATAAATTTTTTTGCTCCTAAAATCCCTCCAATGTTCACTTGTTGAGGACCCTCTCAACTCAAGACATTCATATAAATAATGACCCTCATATCCTCCTCTAGTTGAGATTTTGTGGCTTCAAACAGGTCATTGTGGAATTTTCGCTATAACTTTGGTTCTTCGAAGCTTCAAAAGTTGAAGTTAAAACCCATTTGAGTGGAAATCTTGATGAACCTCGTGACCAAATTTCAGATCTTGGTTTGCTATATTTTTGCATATATGATCAGAGGAAGTTAGAGTTTTTGCAGGCCACCAAATTCCATGTCAAACAAGTGACGTTGGGAAAATCGTCATAACTTTCTCTTTGAGCGTTGGATTCAAATTTCGTAAATAGTCACAGAAAGAGGACAAACTGTAGTTTGTTGAGTATCGTTTTTAGGGTCAAAGGCTGCAACAGTGACACGTCGTACAAGTTCGCTCTACTGAACCGGTCTATAATCAGGTTATTGTGGGAGATTGGGCATAACTCTTTCTTGAAGAATCCAATCTTGATCAGACTTGTGGGGTTGGAAAGAGGACTCAGAGGGCTACCACAAGATGAAATTTCAGACCTTGGAGATCCGAAATTACATAGATACAACAGATTCAATATCGAGCTCCTAGAAGGCAAGAAAAAGCATGCATTCAAGGATCACTGCAGTAAGGACCACACATCAACAATCAAGGGTAAGTGTCCTACAACAAGGTATGTATGATTAGTGTTTACATTTGAAATATGAGTATCATCTCTGACATATGTTTTTGCAGGACAATGTAAGTACATACAGGGTCTCAGTTATATCTCGATGTCTCTATATGTCACAGTTAGTTTTGATACCACATTTCGAATGTTCTATTCTTGATACTACACATTTGATGCTACATATTCTTGATGCTACACCAAGTCTGCTAAATCTATATGATGTTGTAAGTTCATGTTACTTGTCTTGTCATAGTTGATAGAATGGTCTCTGTTGTTGTACTTAGAACATGGTCCATCACAAGTCTAGGGCTTGTCATCAGTTTTTATTGTATATATCTTTAGGTCAATTTTGGATATAATCTTGCATAGAGTCCAGACCTATATCAAGAGTGGGAGTCTTTGTCTACTGCTGCAACAAGTCAACAACAAAAGTGACAAGCACACTTCAGGTACACATTGTAATTTTAATTTGTATTTATTCATTATTATGCACTTACATGTGTTTTGCAGGCAAAGGTAAGTTGAAGGTATTTTGTTTTGTTTTGGGGTTGGTTTCGCCGGGCAAATTTTGCATGCAGGTAGAAGAAGATTCAAGTACAACTTCAAGCAAGAATTCAAGAGTAGAAGTATCAAATCAAAGGAATCATTGCAGTGGGACATCCTTTGAAGACATGACAACCATCCGTATATTGTGAAGATGTGTCAAGGCCAAGAGTCATCATTGTAAAGTTGTAAAAGAGTCACCTGTAAAAGTGTCATCATTGGAAGAATCACTATTGTAAAAGAGTCAATCTGCCTAGAGTCGAAAAGGCATTATTGGGAGGTATAAGAGTCTTTGTTGGGATGATGTCATGGTTGGGTTGCAGGTCATAGTGTGATTGGGTGTTCGGTCAAAATCATTGTAAATCATATTGTATTGTGGATCGTTGTCCCTGGTACGAGAATCCACACTCTTGTCTCATTTTAGTCATTATAGGGTGGCAGGGAGGTGCTAGGATGGTGCATGAAATCGCCTACAGGTTGGAGTCTGTGAACACTTTAGGGTGGTAGGTTGGTCTAGGATGTTGGGGCATCCATTCAATTGACTATTGAAGAAACCAAGGCGTTGGGGCGTCCTTCCAGTGGGAGCTGGAGAAGAATGCTTTTCTAGAATTCTAGGAAGTTGTTGCTTTCATTTCAGTTGGGGCTGAAGATTAAAGAATTTATTAGAAAAGCATTCGGTGGTTTTTGACTCGGAGGGGGTTTTCCACCTAAAATTGTTGGGTCTACTGTGTTCTTTTATTTACTGTTATTACTGCATAAACATTAATAATAGTTGAAGATTAACTAGTGCTCTGGAAAGATTTAAAAGTGGTAATTGCTAAGGAATACTCATTCACCCCCGGTCTCAGTATTTCCAACACACTCCCTACCCTCAGAAGGGGAGTGATACTAGGCCACCACCACAGAGAGAAGCCTAGGGATGTGGGCAGCTGGATGATGAGACCCAAAGGGACCTCAGGAGAAGGAAACTGTGTTTTACCTGTCGGGAGCCCTGGGCACCAGGCCATTGGTGCACAGCTGGCAAAGCCCACTATATCGAGGTCTTCTCAGATAGCGATCAGGAGGATGATGTGGAGCTAGAGTGTGGTGTGGGAGATGGTGAGAGTCTCGCAGAGAGGGGACCACCACCACCACCTCCACAGGGGGGAACATCTTTTGCTCCATCAGGGGGAGTCCTTGCTTCTTTATGCGAGGTCCCCAAATTTCTGACATTGAGGATTCGAGGTACAATATAGGGGCAACGTGTCTCAGTCTTAGTTGACAGTGGGGCTACCCACAACTTCATTGATGCCCAGTTGGTTCAGAGGAGGGGCATCACCACGACAGAGTTTGAGGGCTTTTCAGTTCTAGTGCCAGGTGACCGGACTATGCAGTGCACTTGGTATGTTCCCGCCTTGACCGTGACCATGGGGAACTACTCAATGACAGACCATTTCTTTGTGGTAGATGTGCCAGACACCAACATAGTGATGGGTGTCCAATGGCTATACTCCCTTGGACGAGTTACCATTGATTGGAAGAAGCTGGAGATGGAGTTCACCGGGCTGGATGGCAAGCTGGTGGTCCTCAGAGGCATGCATTCGTACCTATCACAAACAGTCTTAGCGCATAGGATGGAGGCAAATTTGCGGCATGGAGAGATAGCATGGGTAGTAGAGCTGAGGATCTCAGAGGCTGGGGGACAGGCCTAATCGCCACCCCCCGATATACATGCATTATTACATAGATACTCAGTGGTATTTGGGGACATTCCACTAGGGCAGCCACCAGACAGGGGATTTGAGCACACCATCGAGTTGGAGCCGGGTGTGCAGGCAGTGATTACCACCCCTTATAGGCACCCCAAGGCCTATAAGGACGAGATTGAGTGGGCCATCAAAGAGTTGTTGGCATTGGGCCACATCAAGCCGAGTTCTAGTCCCTTTGCTTCTTCAGTAGTGCTGGTGAAGAAGAAGGATGGAACCTTGCGCATGTGCATCAATTACCGGGTGCTCAACAGGAAGACATTGAAGAATTGGTACCCCATACCCCGCATTGATGAGTTGATGGATGAGCTTAGAGGAGCCAAGTACTTCTTTAAGATAGATCTGCATTTGAGGTACCACCAGATCAGGGTGAGGGATTAGGACATCCCCAAGACGACTTTCCGATGTCATTATGGGCACTTTGAGTTTTTTGTCATGCCCTTTGGCTTGACCAACGCATCGGCCACCTTCCAATCATGTATGAACCATGAGTTCTGGAGGGAGTTGAGGAGGTTTGTCTTGGTGTTCTTCGATGACATATTGATATACAATAGGACTTGGGAGGAGCACCTCCAACACTTGGAGGAGGTACTGTGCATTCTGAAGGAACAACAATTTTACGACAAACTATCCAAATGTGAGTTTGGCCTGACTGAGATGCTCTACCTGGGGCACATTATTGGCGTAGATGGAGTGAAGGTACATGAGGAGAAAATATGGGCTATTTGAGACTGGCCGGTACCCAGAGATGCGACAGTGCTGAGAGGCTTCTTGGGCATCTGCATGTATTACCGGAAGTTTGTCAAGGGATTTTCGCAGTTGGCAGCTCCTCTCACGGATTTGAATAAGAAAGGGGCCTTCACATGGACAGATGGAGCACAGTCAACTTTTGATCGCCTCAAGGAGGTGAGAGTAGTTGTCTAGTGTTGGCACTCTTGACTCCTCCCAGCCCTTCACCGTGGAGTGTGATGCATCGGGAGAGGGGATCAGAGTAGTATTATCCCAGGGTGGTCACCCCATTGCTTTTGAGAGCCGGAAGCTCCTACCCCATGAGAAGTCATATTCTATATATGACAAGGAGATGTTGGCCATTATGCATGCCTTGGCCAAATTCCGACAGTATTTGGTGGGTAATCGATTTAGAGTGAAGATCGATCACAATAGTCTTTGCCACTTCATGGGGCAACAGGGCCTCAATGATAGACAACAGAGATGGGTTAGCAAGGTGCACGCCTATGATTTTGACATGGAGTATGTGCGAGGGAAACACAATGTAGTGGCCGATGCCCTATCCAGGAGACTCACAAGCCTCTCCCTCATGATAATTTTCCATGATTGGAAGGCCCAGTTGTTGGTAGAGTATTCCAAAGACAGGCGGGCATGCGAGATTTTGGAGGGGGCACACATAGATGAGCGCTACCAGGTGATGGACGAGGTCATCTACTACAAAGGGCGCATATTTATGGTACTTAGCTCACAGTTGAGGGAGAGAGTGCTCCAGGCAGCACATGACTTGCCATTGTTAGGGCATCAACATACATGGCAATCAGGGAGCGTTTCACATGGAAGGGCCTCAAGGGGGACATGTTAGGCCTGTATAGGAGTGTGAGGCATGCTAGAGGAACAAAGGGGAGCTGATCCACCCCACTGGGTTATTGTAGCCGCTTCCCATTCCTGAGGAGGAGAGTATCTCCATGGACTTCATTACTGGGCTCCCCACAGTGCAGGGTAAGGATTGCATCTATGTGGTAGTTGATCGGTTGACTAAGTATGCCCATTTCTTCGCCATCCCGACCTGGTATTCAACTTCACAGGTTGCAGAGCTGTTCTTCAGAGAAGTCTTCCGGTTGCACGGGCTTCCTAAGAACCAGTGTTGATAATATCGTCGAGATATCGGCGATATTCGTAAATATCGCGATATTTTTGGCTAGACGAAATATCGCGATATTTTTGGCCAGACGAAATATCGCCGACCAAATATCGCGATATTTTCTAGTTTTTAAAATCGTGCGAGATTTACGATATTTCGGCGATATATTTGAAAATATCGCGCAACGAACTTAAATATCGCGGGTGACCCTGCAAACAATACGCGCGGGCTATATAAATCGATTTTTGGTCTTTTTGAAGTCATTTTGGTTTTTTCTGAGCGCTAGAAGGTTGCTGCCAAGGAGGGTTTGAAGCCAATATTTGCCAATACAGGTACGTATTTTTAAGAAATCTGACTTGCACCATGAAAGAGTAATTCAAATTAATACGCATGAGAAAAAAGTCCGATTTAACACTGTGTGCCCAACACATTGGCAATGTCACTTATGATGAATAGCATCGTTTTGACTCTTGAGTATGTGCTTCGTGTGGTACTGGTACCCAACGATCCTGCACTAACTGCTTCAAAAAATATTTGAATAAGGTCCTGTTTTTCCTTGTAGGTGATAAATGTTACTCTCCTTCCATTGTATATTCAAATGTAGCAATCTCCGCGTTTCCTTTTCAATATTTTGTTGATTAACTGCTTCAAGGAATTATAACGATGGCTAGGCACCGTTATGTCATTTAAGGAATGCCAATGCGTGCAACTTTGTGAATTGAAATTAAGATTGAAAACTTTACACTTTTACCTGTGTGGCAGTGTGCTATTGATACCACAGTTCTAAGATGTAGATGATTCTAATTTCTGAGAGCCCATTTGGTGATCAACTATTCTGGGTTCAGCTGATTCCGTAAATGTTTTGCAATCCTAATAGGGCCCATTACCATATTGGCATATAATATATATGGCAACACATGATAATTATTAATTATAATTACATGGGTCAGAATTCTGTGGGTGTTGTTTCCTTTTTGTTTTTGCATTGGATCATGTATGAGAACATGTTTTCTTAAAGATAACCCGATGTATGTTTTTAAAATTTCTGAATGTTGCATTGTGTGGTTTTGGAATTGGACTCTTGTGATTTATAATTATGCACAGCGTGACAACAGTGGTATAAGTTATAAGTTATAACAGTTATATATTTTTCCCATGCTTGGCATAATTCTGAAAGAAATTGTTCTCATTCCATGCCAATTTGCTATGTGTTTCATGTGCCATTTGGATACCTCACGTTACAACATGTTCATACTCTTTTGTTCAAGAGTATTCAACAGTCAACTTGTATTACACTTCTATTCAACAGTCAAGTTAAAACTGTTTTGTAAAATGATGTGGTTATTTGTAATTTGAAAATTTCGTATTACTTATTAAGTTACTAATTCCAATTTTTTTTTGGTGCTCTAGGTTTCCTTTTGAGTTAGCCCACTACAAAATACAAATATGCCAAAAGCCTTGGACCCATTTTGGGAGTATGGGAGCCCTGATGGTGGGACAAATCGTGCATATCTTACATGCAAATTGTGTGGGGACAAGATGACAGGTGGGATTACACGACTGAAATACCATCTTGCTAGACTCAGTGGACATGATGTTGGGCTTTGTACAGTTTCTAGTCCGGAGCTTATACAAAAAGCTCTTGAGGCAATTGAAGAAAAGGACAGAAAGAAGGAAGAGGCGGAAAGAAACAAAGCTGAACGTGCAGGTAGATCTTTCGGGATATCTTCTCCTGATTTTGGTGTTGAGGGTAGTGGGCCTAGTGGCCCTAGTGGGAGGGGCTCCACAACTGGCACACCATCACATGCTACTGCTAGTGTGAGTGCGAGGTCATCATTTTTTGTTCCACGAACAGGCGCTGGAGCACAACCTGGCATAAAATCACTTGTTAAAAAAAAGGAGAAGCAAGAAGCAGATAGAGTCATGGGGAGGTGTATTTTTTGGAGCGACTTACCTCTCAGCATCACGAAAACCAATCCATTTTGGCAGCCAATGTGTGATGCTATTGCTATTGTGGGCCCAGGGTACAAAAGTGCCACATATGAGGAGTTGCGGGGGCCAATTCTTCAAGCAGAAAAACAGGACATCAACTCTAGATTGGTGGAGTTGAAAAAGACATGGGAAGTCACTGGATGCACAGTGATGTCTGATGGTTGGACAGATAGGAAGGGTAGGACCCTTCTAAATTTCTTGGTACATTGTCCTAAAGGTACCATGTTTATTAAATCGTTGGATGCATCAGAACATATCAAAGATGCAACAACGATATGTGAGTTGTTAGATGGGTTCATTCGGGAGATTGGTGTGCAGAATGTGGTGCAAGTCATAACAGACAATGCAGCTAATTATGTGTCTGCTGGCAGAATGCTTATGGAGAGGCATCCCACATTGTTCTAGACTCCATGTGCAGCGCATTGTCTTGATTTGTTGCTTGAGGATATGGGGAAACTCTCCTTCATCAAGGAGGCAGTTGATATGGCTAGGAGCATCCCCAAGTTTATTTATAACCATGCTTTTGTTCTTAGCCTTATGAGGAGGTTCACTAGAAACAAGGAGTTGCGGCGTCCTGCCATCACACGTTTTGCCACAACCTTTATTACTCTTCAGTCTTTGCTTCGATGTCAGTTCGAGTTGAAGCAAATGTTTGTGTCTGATGATTGGCGTAATTGTAGATACAACAGGAGACCTGATGGGATAGCCATTGCAAAAATGGTGTACTCTGAGACATTTTGGCGTGGAGTAGAAGAAGCATGTGCAGTTAGCGAACCTATAGTAAAGGTTCTTAGATTGGTGGATGGAGAGAAGCCTACAATGCCTTATTTGTATGAGGGCATGGATAGGGCCACGGAGGCCATTCGTTCCTATTATGCAAACAAGGGTTCTGCTGGCCTTGATAGGCAGATGATGTTATGGGATGTGATCGATAGTCGGTGGACAGGGATGCTTCATCGACCCATTCATGCAGCAGCACTCTTCCTCAACCCCGCATTTTCATACAAATGCAACTTTGATTTTGATGGCGAGGTGATGGAAGGGCTCCATTCCTGTATTTAGAGGATGGTACCTGATCCTGAGCTTCGTAGCAAAATCAATCGCGAGTTACAGTGTTATCAGGATTGTGTTGGCCTATTTGGCTTTGATGATGCCATTAGGGAAAGGGCCCTCTTCATGCCACGTAAGTGACAAGTCATCACTCATTAGAAATTAGAAATTTGAATTTAATTATGTTTTAACTTTTAAGTTTTTGAATTTTTTATTTCATTATTTTGTTGTAGATATTTGGTGGCGAAGCTATGGTGCAAGGGCACCAAATTTGCAAAAATTGGCTATACGAATCTTGAGTCAAACATGTAGCTCTTCAGGGTGTGAGCGCAATCGGAGTGTATTTGAGAAAATACACGCCAAAAAGCGCAACAGGTATAACTTTGAACTCAAGCCTTCAGTTGAGCAATTACACTTATTGTAATTTTTAATTTATGACCTTCAAGTGTCAAGAGTCAAGAGTCAAGACTCATTACTTTTTTTGACACTCTTACAGGTTGGAGTTCGCACGCCTCAACGATTTGGTGTATGTGCATTACAACATCCGACTTCGAGTGAGGCAAATAGAATCACCAATGGATCCAGATGCCATTTCCTTAGACAATATTGATGTATTGTCTCCGTGGAGGGTGGAGTCTGAGGAGCCCATATTGGAGGAGTCACCTTCATGGTTAGAGCCAGTGGCAGATGATCCATTAGAGTAGGGGCAGCAAGAGGAGGACTCGGAGTCAGAGGAGCAGCAGCACTTAGAGGAGGAGCAGGAGGAGTAGGAGGAGGAGGACACTGCGGGAGCATCAGCATCAACACCATCTGCTATAGATATAGGAGAGCATAGCTCCATGCCTAGCGCTCATTATTTGACATTAGGTGCAGAGGCAGGGTCAGGGCCTTCTACTACTAGGGGCAGGCCTGGCAAACAACCCATCATGTTTTCCCGTAAAAGGGGGAGAGGGCAGTAGATAGATAGCTGCTAGTTTTATTTGTTATGCTACATGTAACTCATGATGATGAGATACTTTTATATATGTGATGTTATTTTGTATTGGTTCTCCACATTTGAGTCCTTGAATGGACAATTATCAGGGATCAGCAGGATTTGGTATCGCCTTTGATATATCATTTCTATTTGACATCATATATATCAGTGTTTTCTTCATATTTATGTGCCAATGTGTTTATTTCATGTTGTTATTGCTTTATATGTTTAAAAATCTGAAAAAAATGAATATATTGTGCATTTTTTATGCTTGCTGATATTTGCCGATATTTTGCTGATATTTTCGCCGATATTGCAGATAAGATATTTTCTGGACCCTCGCCGATATTTTCCCAATACCGATATTATCAACACTGCTAAGAACATAGTAAGTGACCGGGACAACAGGTTCATGGGAGGATTTTGGCAGGAGCTCTTTAGATTGGTTGGTACTGAGCTCACCCCTAGCATGAGCTATCACCCCCAGACAGATGGCCAGACTGAGCGAGTTAATCAGTGGCTGGAGGGGTACCTCAGGAACTACGTGACGCGACAACAGAGGGCTTGGATTCGATGGCTGCACTTGGGCGAGTATTGCTACAACACCACCCATCACATGTATATTGGCATGACCCCTTTTCGTGCCTTGTATGGTTATGATGCATTGTCTTTTGCTGACAGCCGAACCCCAAAGGCCAAAGATTGGATCCTGGAGAGCCAAGACATTCTCAAGGCTCTCAAGGACAACTTAGTGACAACACAAAATCAATAGAAGATGTATGCTAACAAGCACCAGACTGAGAGACATTTTGAGGAGGGGGACTTGGTGTATCTCTGGCTACAGCCATATAGACAGTCTACCTTGAAGCAAAAAGGGGTCGAGAAGCTACAACCGCATTTCTATGGGCCGTACAGGGTGGTCAGACGAGTTGGAGAGGTGGCCTACGAGCTGGAGCTTCCTCAGGGGAGCAAGATTCACATCTTCCATGTCTCATGCCTCAAAAAGGTGTTGGGACAACAGGTGACAGCAGCTGTAGAGTTACCCCCACTGGATGATGAGGGACATTTGGTTTTGGAACCAGAGGCCATCCTGGAGACTCGGGAGAGGAAGCTAAGGAGCAGGACCATCAGGGATTTTTTGGTGCGATGGAAGAACCTACCAGATGAAGATGCCACATGGGAGGGTGAACACATTTTGGAGCATCCAACACTGAGGTTGCTTGAGGGCAAGCAACATTTGGGAGGGGAGGACTGTAATGTCCCTTCCTAAAAATATTTGTAACAGGTTTAGTCTCCAACAATTTTGAATAATTTTTGGTAAAGGTGGAGCCCATACATTTTTGACTTAGGAACTTAGGAGAAAGGGGGGGTTGAATTACATCGCTAGTGGAAGGTGGGGGCCACCCACGTGGGGAAAAACACACTTGGACTCTTGGGCAATTCGAATTGCCTTGGAGGGGAAATCGAATGGCTAGAGAGAGGGGCCCACATGGGGAAGGAAGGCCCACGAAGTTATAAGGAGGAGGAACTCCCCAACCCAAGGCATCATTTGTCTATCGAACTCATTTGTGTTGCTCGAGCTGCTTAGCTGAGTTACCAACTGTTTAGCATCGAGTTTTCTAGGCGGGAGACTCAACCTTTCTTCGGGGGACCTTGAGTGCCACCCTAGGAAGGAAATTCGTACTACCTTGGAGGAGAGCCGGAGGAGTTTTACAACTATATCACTCAGCCTTCGATCCAGCCAGTGCGTATTTCTGGAGCACGCAAGAGGGGAACATGCAGAGGTTACTTGGGGGTTCATCCTAGCAGCATTTGTCGAGAGAGTTTGGGAGTTGGAGTTTCAGAGGAGGATCAGCCTTTGGGGAGAGTTTTGGACCGGGAGACTGTTGCAACTGGGCCGCTCGATTTATAGTCACTGAGGACTGTGCAGAGGCCATCGCTGGGCACACGTGGGAGTTGGGGGAAGAAGATATAGAGCTGGAGATAACCGGGAGAAGTGGAGAAACCTTAGAGGGAAGCATCTCAACATTTGGGGGTGATTTGGAGGGCCTTTCCAGCCAGCTACAGATAGGCTGTACTTCCCAGCGTGAGGAGGACGTGGTACTAAGGGGGTCGAATTCTGGGGTTCTGAACTAGGCAAAGCCCTTTCTGGGTTTTGGTTGAGGACCCAAGAGCTGAAGTTGCAGCATTTTCTGGGCATGGGAGGTGGAGTTTCCAGCACATCCTTTCCAACAGTGAGCGCAGTTTTTAGGCAGCGTAGTTCATCTTTGGAACAACATTTGTGCAACACTTGGGCTGTTGTTTACTCACCTGGGTTTTGTCACGCTTGCCCATTGAGACAAGCCCAGGTGCACCATTCCATCACCATTGTACTTGCTCCTGAAAGAATTAATAATATGGCTTAGATGATTCCTATTTGCAGTGTTTATATGGGTGTTTGCTGTTTGTTTCTCATTTTCAGGTGTTGGTTGTTTATTTGCTTTGTATAACAATGTTCATCCTAGTTAGGAACATTACTAAAAAAATTAAAAAATGAAACTATATTAAAACTTAGTTTTTTTTTATATATAAATAAATAAATAAATAAAATTATATTAAAATTTAAAATTTAAAACTTAAAAAATAAAATAAAAACAATAACAAAAATAAAAGAATTGAAGTATATTAAAACTTAAGACAATATTTATTAATATTATTTAGTATTTTTTGAGAAATCTCCTTGTATTTCATTGCTCAGTGCTTTCTATGTTTACTTTTTGTTTAGTATTCTATGGCTATTTTAGACTTCAACATAATGTCAATGTCATTGTCATATGATAAATTTACTTTTTATCGTTTTTGAAAATTTGATGTTTATTGCATAATTTCAATTGTCAAATTATGAATTTATTAATTTAATTTAGATGTATCTTTGCATCATGCGAAATGATGAATTTAGAAGGAACATTGCATTATGTCAAATGATGGATTCAACTTAGTAATTTACTTTTAGATTTACAATGCAGAAATGTCAAATGATAATTCATAAATGATAAAATTCTAATATCTAATGATGATCATATTTAGTCTTTAGATGTACATTTCATAATTATTAAGATTTTTTATTTAGTTATTGACATATATTTGTTGTTTTTGTGATTTTTTTTTTCTTTTATATTATTTTTTTAATAATTTTTTTATTTTATATGACTATGACATCCCCCTGTTTCCCTGAAAATTCCCTAAAATTTGGGGTTGCTTATATACGCCCCCCTTTTGCGTATCCCTGCTCCCGCGATTCCCTGTCCTGGAAACTCGGTGGAACATTGTATCAGACCCTCTCAATCAAAGTGGCATTCTCCACAAGCCCATGCTTGTCCTAGAAGTATGCAAACATCCTTCTAGAAAGAGGTTTTGGTAGAATATCGACTATTAGCTCATTAGTGGAGATATACTCGAGCTTCACTGCACCTTTGATCAGTATGTCTGTCATCATACAATGGAGCAATTAGTCTTTGAAGCCATACTACTTCTCAACTTGCGAATCCAGCTACAATATACTCAGCCTCTGACATACAAGGTGACTTGTTAATTCACGAAATTATAACTAGGCCCAAATTGAGGCAACAAACTCAAACTGAATCTAGGAATCCTTGCAGTGTTACAGGATCAGTCATTGTAGATGCTTTTAGGTCAGTTTGACTGAGTACTCCCTCTTACTCTGACAGTCCATCATCCAAGAATCTGAGGTCAACTTTCTTTAAGGTCATAACATGGCTTTCTGATTGCTCCTTTTGGAGGCAATACTCTCTCCACAATTGCTCCCTCTAACACATGAGTCCTTCGGCTTCTGTTAGAGATGAATCATATAGAATCATCCTTGATTCATTCAATCAAGCCGTGTGAAGTCTTCTTCAATCATGAGGCTTCTTTTCATGCCCTTCAAAAACTTGAGTCAACTTTTACAACTGAGGCAAACTTCTTGACATGATCCTCTCCCTCTTTTTGGGAGAACCTTCTCAAATCTTGCTTCCATGCTGCTATCTGCTGCATGCTAGATCTTGACTTCTCTTTGGCACAATCAAGACACACTTTGAACAATCTGCTCCCTTTATCATGGTACAATATCCTTCAAGTAGAAATTCTAGAAAATCCTCTTGCGTTGCTTCGTTCTTCCACTTCTTCGATCTTCTACCAAGGTCATGGACCTACAATCTTCTCTGAGATGATATGAAAGAATGATTACAACCAAGCGACGGATGCAGACAAGAAACTAACTGAAAATTAAAGACAATAACAATAGTCTTAATCAAAGAGGAAAGTTATAGAATACTTATCTTTTGAGAAAAGTCAACTCCCTCTTACTCTTGGACTTCTTGCATTTATCTTGCAACTTCATTATCCCTGTCCTCAACATCAACATGATGTCATATCCTTCTTTCAAAAGCTAGGGTTTCTTCTTTATAGCGGAAACTATCATTCCTAGGGTACAAACCCTAGACCTTTCTTGTTCAAACCCTCACTAGGGTTTATAGACCAACACACTGATTGTAGCTTGATAAGATTTTTCCCTTCAACTTCTTCTCAACTTGCTAGGGTTTTGTAAACCCTATACTCTCAATTTGCAAGTGCCCAAATGCCAAGACCCTTAGATTCTACACATCATCAATTAATCAATAGTTAACTTTGACTTCATCAAGCCAAGTAACCTGGCTTCTTAGAATCATTGTATTTTAGGTAGATTTCAATACCCAAGCACATATGGCATTGATACTTTAGAAGTTCAGATCCTCTTAGTAACTCAACATCTTTTAGTCCAAAATATTTGGCTTGTAATGATGAGGCAACATTAGATTTCACAAACCAGACTTCAAATTGCATTGATCAAAAGTTTTCTGCCACAAAAGGTCAGACTTTCACAATTGTGTTTAAGAAGTTCAAGAAACGTCCTCCAATTCTTTGACTTGATACTGATAGAATTTGTCTTGTCAAGAGAGAGGAACACGGCCTCTTATATAATGATTCCATGGTTTAAAGAAAATATCCATTTAGGTCACATATTTCAATCTTAGTTCTCTTTGCCTTATCAACTCATCAAGGACTCGTGCCACAGAAAAGAGGTCTTCAGAGATAAAGAGGTTTGGACACTTGTTACAACAATACCACTTTAATTCGGATACCAGGATTGTAGCTAACTTGTATTTTAGAGAGGTAATATAACTGGGACTCTTTTAGAAAAGGGCTTCCTACCATAATATACTTGCACGGATCTCATATTTGCATAAAAATATTACCACACAGAATTTAGGATGACAATACTTACCTCGGAAAGTTCGGATGAATATTACCAAGAGTGGACTCATATGCCACAGAGAGCTGGAATGTCTCCTTACTGAACAAGAATAAACTCGGTCTTATCACCACAAATTTTTTATTTGAGCATAAAACTATGCTCAGGACCTTGACCTATAAAATTCCTCTTGAACTATGCTCGGATTTGTCCTCAGATTTGTTAAGAGAAAAGACTCAAATCACCTAGAGATCTCAGACCTATTGGATAGGTTTTGGATTACTTTTTCATAATTCAAACTTCAACTTTGAGCCTTTCCTCAGACTTTTGATTATTCTAGGAGCTCAGACCTGTATGAGGAGGCTAGAATGCAATACCTTCAACTCGGGTATAACAAAGATACCACAACTTCAAATCAGATGCCATTCACCACAAAGAGAACTCAAATTACTTCAAAGGTAACTTGAATCACAGAGAGGAGGACCTCATCATAGGAATAATTCATACTTCATCTCAGACTGCTCTTCGGAACTAGCTTTGATACCACGTTGAAATTCGAGTGCAAGCAATAATTTATGATCTTGATAATTACTTGTGAAGATGTTGTTGTTCTTTTTAGCCTTCCTTTATTATTCATCAAGTAATTAACAATTTAACCAATCAAGTACATTGCACAAAGAGACAAGAGACACCATAAATTAGGCCAGTGGCCAGGGAAAAACCCACAAGGGGAAAACCCAACAATCCTTTCCTTATAGAAACTTTGCCAACAAGAGAAATCTAAGTCACATCTAACCTGATCAATAGATTAATTATCCAAGTGCCAAGTCAACCCTCCAAGAACAACAATAACGTTCAATAGTTATAAGAAATATGCCAGAAGTCTTATGTAGGATATGCCATATGTCTGTCCTTAATACTGCCTCAAAAATTTCTCTTAGCTTGTAGTATTGCCTTAAAAACATCATACGAATTGCTTCAGGAGTGTCCTTTATTCTACCTTAGATATGTTGAAATTCTGCCTGTAGCCCAGCCTCAATCCTCGATCTAGTGTCACAGAAAAGCTTGTCCTTTATCACAGAGAAATATGCCTTAGGTAGCTTGTATTTCTTAGAAGAATAGTGCCTCAGACACGTACTCAGTCTCAGAGCCTTAGCTTAAGCTTTAGAGATATGGTTGATCCGAACCTACTTGTGGAGAAGAGCAACTAGGCCCTATTTATAGTTGTTTATCCATGCGAAGGGACATGTCCCTTGAGCAGGTCGACTTGATCCTTGGAGGGCCAACTTGGCAGTTGGGATTTGACCAAAAGACACATAATTTTTTTTCTTTTCTTTTCTTTTCTTTTAAATGTCTAAATGGGACATGACAAAAATAATTTTTCTTTTGACTCAAATAAATTCTTTTTGACTCTTTACAAGATCATAAAAATATACATTATGAAGACCGAACCTGGTTACAATTTCAACATAGACCTTTGCTGAGGTATCTCTACACAAATTCTAACAAAAGAAAATAAACCTTTCTCTGTTCTTTCAAGGTCCATCTTTTTGAATTTTCCCAGAGTATTTCCAATATCCTCTAGGACCTTATGGTGCTAGAAAGGAAGAGGGAGATTTGGAAGTCTCACCCATACCGACATTGTTGAGACCACCATATTTGTGGCATCAAAATCTGGGAACCATGGAGTAATGAAGAGCCCAACTCTAGCCGAAAACCATTGCCCGTCTTTCATAACATTCTGTAGATCATTTTGTGTATCAAATTGAACAATGAAGAAGCCTTTGGAACATAAATAGATGTCACAATTGGGTGTCCAAGAAGAAAAAACCCACTGGTGTAATGCTTCAAATCTAGGCTAGAAGCCATTAAACCTAAAAATAACAGCCTTAGATTGGAGAGCAAAAAAGAGAGAATTTACGTATGGAAGACTTCCATGGCTAGTACTTGCTCCATTTTTTCTACGATGTAGGGTTTTGGATTGTTTTGGATCTAATCTGTTGGGATAAAAGCGTTCCCTTTCATTGCATCCTTGAATGAGACATATCTGCTAGGGGTTTTGGAGCCAAAAGCTCCACCACGCAACCTTAGATTCAAAATAATGGTGGCGTTCCTCGAAATGCAATAGTCCTTCAACTAGAAGGAGTCTTGTAGCAGTTTCCCTTCAAGTAACCGACATTGAGAAGTTGCAGGGATGCCCAAATTGAACTGAATGCATTGTTTCAAGTTTTCTACCGGGTTCAAGTTCCTGATCCAGAAAATGGAGGTTTTTCCATTTAAATTTTTAAATAAAATCTAAAAAGTTTCCTTTTCTATCTTTGCCCATGTTTCATCTAGGACATGAAGGGGAAAACAAGGGGTATTTCTATGGGATGATCAGACCCTCATGTACACAGGTAACTTTTATTACGTGGCCCCCAAATAAAAAAGGGTAGGGCGAGCAAGAAAACTGTAACATGTAATTCGGGCCCCAACCCAAAAGGGCTTTCCTTTTGCAGGCACCCCGAGCTGACAATACCCCAACTGAAGTGTCAATCCCTGGGACACATAGACAACCTTTGTACCATGGCTACAAATATATTGTGAGCCCAAACGAACTGAGAAACAAATGAAAATAGCTATCGCTCATCCGCGAAGTTCTTTCGAAATTTACTACAAATGGACAAATGCTCCTCATAAAATTGAGCCCAGAGTCGCCAAGAATCATTGTTGAGGTGAAACGTGGGACTCTCTCCTTCTTTCCAATGCTTGCCTCTTCTATGTATCTTGAACACATGGCCTATGGCAGCGCCACTAGAAAATATGTAGGAAAGAAAAACCCTAGTGCACTGCACAACCTCCATCATTCCAACATCCGATGATCCATAATATAATGTCCCATTAATAGTGGGTCAAGTTGTATTGTGTTAGGATTTCAAATGAACTATAACTTTAACTTTAAAAAAATTAAATTTCTCTTGGTAGAACCACTCTCTAATTTAGGTGCTAATTTTTAAGGTTTTTTTATAGTCATGATATTTGGTCTTTAATGCCATGGTTGAAAAATGTTGAAATTTTAACCCCATAAAAAAGGTGTTGTTGCATAACCACTTTTGCATTTCGATGTGTTTTTTCTTGTCTTTCATAGTCATGATATCTGATTTTTAATGTCATGGTTGAAAAATCTTGGAATTTCAACCCGGAAATAAAAAAAGGCTGATGTGGCATCACCACTTTGCATTTTGAGTATTTTTTAAGCAAAAATATGGGTTTTTAAGGTTAGAGTTCTCATTTTGAGGTTATATTTCTTTCTAAGTTGGTAACTTTGTTCATTATGCTATTGTGAGATGATTGCCTTCTTAGTTAATCTAGTTATTGGTTTTAACCTACTCTTGTTAACAGTTTATCCTTTGTTTTCTAGTGACCTATTCTAATTAACACGTTACCTTTTGCTAATTTTTCCCTTCTTTTCTAGTGATCTATTCTAGTTACTAGGTGATCTATTGATGGTTTTTTTTTGCATGTGGAAAATACTTTTATATTCCATTTGAGGAATACACATGCTCTGGTCCTCAAAGCACTATTCATTCTCAACAAGAAGGCTCGAAGCCATTACATCAAAGCTCGTCATGTCACTTGTAGAAATTGAACCTGGGTGGGGAGGATCCCAATCATTCCGCCCAAGCACCTTAGATAAACCCAATTGACAAGTGACCCATTGATAGTTACCTAATCTAGCTCCCATTTTACCAATTGTTGGTTCACAACTTCTAGTCAATGGGTTTCATACTGTTAATTCACAACTTCTAGTCAATGGGTTTTGCATTGTTTGTTCACAAATTCTAGTCAATGGCTTTCCCACTATTAGTTCACATCACCCCTTTCTTGTGCTATACCTTCTCGACGCTGGGTAAGATCAACTAGCCAAGCTAAATAGGTATGCAAGCAAGAAGATAATGCCTTTCTTGTAGCCAATATAGGCCACCAACTAGTTTGATAGGGATGAGGAGCACCTTTGGTATGGGGAAGAGAGATAAGAATAATTCTTTTGGTTTGGGTCTTCATCGTATGCATGCATGCTAGCTATAGAGGCATAAGATTGCTTTGTGAAGCTAGGGAACTAGAGCTTTGTAAAGGAAGGCGATATGCCTTCGTGGGTTTCTAATTTTTTTTGTACCTCTAATTGTAAAAATCAAGGAGTTGGTCTCTTACTTTTCCCATTAATTCCTTCTTCATTCATTTTGAGGGTTGGGCTTAACCATTTTGAAACATTTAACCTTGAGTTTTTCCACCATCCTTCTTGTTCATAGCAACTAAAGGAGGAGCCCATGTATTCTTCCAGTTATCAATATCAACATTAGGCTCCCAATGACTTGTATGATGCTAGTAACTAAAGATGGCATAAAGAGAAAATAACTCCCTAAATTGGTCTTTAGGTAGCCTCTAAATATATGTCAGATCTCGTTTAATTAATGAATCATATCGTGTTGGTAACTGGATATGGCATAAATTGAAAATAACTCCATAATTTGGTCTGTAAATAGTGTTTGATTAGATGAAGTGTTTTTATAATATGTTTACTTGTATGATTTCAGTAACTATAGTTTAATATTCCTAATGGAAAAATTAAGTGGATAACAATAACATAAACTATGAACAATAACCAAATTTACATGCACAGACAATTATCAAATAACACAGGAAATGGCACCAAAAATCTGGGTCATCTTATTAATTGGAGCAGAATGAGTACAATATAGATAGAGAAAGAGGAACCTAGGCTTGCTACAGCAAGCAAGGCAAAACCCAGGTTGCAAATTGAATGCCCAAGTGTTGGAAGATCTGCCCACCAAAGCTTTGCGCTGCCCCAAAAGTTTCTACTTCTGTCGCTAGGAGGAAATTGGGAAATCTGCCTCAAATGTGCTCAGAAACTCGTGAAATTTTAGCTAGCACCTCTCCTCAATAAGCCCAACCAAACCCAAAAATATCTCATGGACCCAAGTAGTGGAAATGCTCCTAGAGTGAACCGTGCCCCCCTCTAGTAATTTCTGCTACTAGCTGCTGATTGGAACACTGATTTCCGTTAGAAATACCGCCCAGAAAATTCTTCGAAATTAACCTCAGACTTCTCTCACAAAATCCACAAAAACCTAGAAAGGGTTTGGGCAAATTTTACCGACCACTTGGGACCCCAATTTTAAGCTTACTCCTCTCGACTAACTGCCAAATAGCTACAAAAATTTTCCGTTGCAATAGCGCTGAAATCCACCTCCCAATTTCTCCCAAATCCTAAGAGAAATTTCTCCTCATCATCCAATGAATTTCCAGCTACCAAACTCCTAACAGAAGCAACTCCCAATCTGGTGCAAAAATGCCCAAGCTGCCCCTGCGCAGGCCAAATTAGAGCAACTCATCTCACTCAAAATATTACAGCTCCAGCCCTGGAAATTTGCCAAGTATCTCTGCTCGCCTGGTAGGTGATTTCCCTGCAAAAACTCCTCCACCAATTGCACAATTTGCTGCCCCAACTCAGCTCCACAAATTGCCTCTGCGTCCTTGGAGAAACATGCCCTTGCTGATGGATGCACTTGAAATCTACGTCTCCAATGCTTGCAACAATCTCCCTTCAACTCCCCTAGGGTGACACTCAAAGTTCACCGAAGGAGTTGGAATTTCCGCTCGGAAACTCCTTGTGCTAAACGACACTGGTAGTCTTGGCTAAACAACACAAGAGAACTCTAGTTCAGATGTCACATTGTCAAAAGCCCCCAATGTGAAAATTTTTAAATCTAACACATCAGAAACCCCTACTGCATTTTCTGGTTTACTATCTACTACTTGTTCTTTACATCAACAAGTTATTTAAATGCATAAATATCGAAGTAAACAGAAATGCAACCTTCACAAATATAGAGATCAACAACTGAAATAAACTGAGACAACACAAGGGACACCGTTATTTTTGGACAATCGACCCTGGAAAAACCCAATGCGGCAAAACTGGTGCTGCAGATATGAGGGTTTTATTATTATGCAGTTTCTGAATACAACTAGGGTGCCAGAACTGGCTCACCCAACAAAGAATGCCCTTGGCAGAAGTACCTCTCCTCGGAGACAAATGTTTCGGCTAGTCAATCATAGGATGAACGATCCCACAACAACTATGGCAGCTTCCACTGCTCTACGTCACTCTGTAGGGATTGAGTCACCCTCTCAACTCACCAACACTTAGTTTGCCCCACGAAAATCTCCAGCACTACCTCTTGGCCATGCGTTAGCTCTGCTAGCCTCTGGACAACTACTGAAGCCTCTGCGTCAGCTCTCAGACCCTCTGCGTCACTCATGCTGGCCTCTTCAGCCTCTGCGTAGCTCCCAGCTGCCTCTGCGTAGCACCCAACTGCCTCTGCGTAGCACTCAGCTGCCTCTGCGTCAGCCTCTCTAGGCTCTGCACTGTCTCTCGGGCACTATCTTTGCCTCTTTGCGATGTATTCTTGGCCTCGTGCCGAACTGCCCCTCACTGCGACAGATCACTAGCTTGATTCTCTCAGCAAAACCCCGCTCCAGAAAATCAAACTGACTGATCAATATGGTGTATCTCCAATTGACCCTCAAGCCGCCTCTTATACTTTTCCTGTTGAGTCTTCAACGACCAAGATTAAGTCCATAATTAATGCCTAAGATTAGATTTGGCTTGATCCATGTCATTTAGAACATTCTCACCTAGTTTTATATTAATACCCATTAATATTTTAATTTTTCCTAAGTTTAGACTTAGGAACCCCATTAAAAATATTAATTACTTTAATATCTCTCCAACCGGGTGGAATTTCCCCAAACCATTTATGGGTCTTGGAGATCTTATGTGGCTTAGCCTCTCCACCAATTTTCATGGCTAGAGCACATTCGATGCTACCACAAATCATCACCCAAAATGAGGTCCTCCCCTTCTATTTATGCTTGCTGGTCCCTTTCCCTTGTGGGCTCCACCAAATTCAAATTCTTCTTTCTCCCTCCTTTCCCACAATTGCGAGTTGCCTAAGGGTGTGAATTTCCCTTTTGGGTGGCCCCCACCATCAACCAACACTTTAAATTTCCTTTTTCCTTATGTTTGAGGCCTCCTCTTTGCCAAAAATCAAGTGGTCTCTCCTCAACCCACTTTTCCTAAGTTTTAATGCCAAAATATCTCCCAATTGCCGAAATTGCAAAAACGAAAATTATTCTTATCAAAATTAATTAATTGGGGATATTAAATTTCTCCCCACCAAAACTTGCTTGTCCTCAAGCAATGCTTGAACAAGCACCCTCTCGATCAATTGACCCAAACAATCACGACAAACAATACTGGGGTCCCAAATGTGCCACCTTGTCATCCTTGATCTCTACGCTGACCTGCCATGGGGAATCCATCAATACCAGGATCCCAAGCCATCCTGATCAGCGTGAGGCATCCCTTGCTCTACTCATTATCCAACCCAACATAGTTGTTGGAAATATTGAGGGGGGGGTGAATCAATATTCCTTTCAATTAGTATTATTATTAATCTTTCAGAGCATTAGTTAATCTTCAATTATTATCAGTGTTTGTACAATGATAGCAACAAACAAAAGGAACACAAATGCACACAGTTTTAAGGTGGAAACCCCCTCCGGGACAAAAACCACCTAAATGCTTTTCTAATAATTCTTTAATCTTCAACTCCAATTGAAAAGAAAGCTCCAACTTCCTAGAATCTAGAAAAACATTCTTCTCCAGCTCCCACTGGATGGACACTCCAATGCCCGAGATTCTTTAGTAGTCAACTGAACGGATGCCCCAACACCCAATGAGCTACAACTCACCCTAGCACCACCCTACCACCTTGAAGTTTTCACAGGCTTGAACCTGTTGGTGACTTCGGGCACGAACCTAGCACCACCCTACCATCCTATAGAAGAATAAAAGAAGAATGGACTCCCGTACCAGGGAAAATGGTCCACTTTACAATGATATAGAATGATGTAGAAAAAGAAGACACACTAGACCATAACCCCAACTATGACACAACCACCTAATGATGATCCTAGACCTCCGACACTTCCTCTTCAACTCTTGGCAGATAGACACTTGTACAACTTTTACAATGATGCTTTTACAATGACTCTGTACAATGATACTTTTACAATGACTTTGTACAATGATACTTTTACAATGACTGTATGCAGTGCTGCCCACTTGAAGACTTCATGTGGTGAACTTCTTGTTGCTGTTCTGCACCTTGATTGCTGCTCGTCATGCTACCCATTTTCACTCTTCAGAACATTAGATTATGCATTGAGTCTTCTCTTGATGAATATATAATACATGCAAAAAGTCTTCAAGGAAATACCCATGACATGATAATAGCAAAACTTAAACCTCATCTTGCAAAGCATATGTCAGTGCTAAACAAAAACAACAAATTAGGATACAAAGAACCTAATGCAATTAAGAGATGAACATACATATACAGAAGATACTTACCTGGAGATTACCTCTGCTGCATCATTTTGCTGCACCTTGCTCTTTGCTGCCCTAGAAAGTCTGGTCCTTTGCACCCCTTGACAGCTCTTGATATAGTTTTTTTTCCTTCTAGGAGCACGATATTGAATCTGATGTATCTCTGTGATTTTAGATCCCCAATATGTGATCTTCGGTCCTGTAGTAGCCCTCTGAGTCTTCTTTCCAATGCCACAGGTCTGACTCGATTTGGATTCTTAAAGACAAAGTTATGCCTAATCTCTCACAATGACCTAATTATGGACTAGTTCAGTAGAGCGAACTTGTACGGCGTGCCACGTGACACTGTTTACTCCTTCGGCTTTGAAATTGACAAAAAACTGCAGTTCGTGCACTATCTGCCACTTTTTACAGAATTCCAATCCGCTTCTCAGAGAGAGAGTTATGACGATTTTCCCAAGGTCATCTCTTTGAGATGAAATTCGGGAGCGTGCAAAAACCCTAAATTCCATCGATCATATCTCCGAAAATATAGCGAACCAAGATCTGAAATTCGGTCACGACGTTCATCAGGATTTCGGCTCAAACAAGTTTTAATTTCAGCGTATAAGACTTCGCAGAAATAAAGCTATAGGGAAAATGCCACGATCACTGCTTTTGGAGGATATATGAGATTTCTTTTTATAGAGTTGAGAGGGGTTTCTATAGAGAATGTTGGATGGGTTTTTTTTTTTTTATTTTTATTTTGAACACCGTTGATTACTTTTTATATATTGCAAAAAAGAGGGAAAGGAAGCTAGTTCCTTGTACAATCAAGGGAGGGCAGGTTCAAAAGTAGTGCGTAAATGGGAGCGCAGTCCCTGCAACTACTTTTGCCACCCAAAATCCATAAACTTCAAAACAAATGAGCTGGTTTCGTGGTTCTGAGATGTGGGATAACTTTCCAAAAGATGACTTGAACTCCAAAAAATGACTTAACTTTTGAAAAGGCGGATAAAGTCAAAGACCATTATCCTCGGAAAGTCGGCTTATACACAATACATGGTAATTAATGAATTCCGCTTTTTTGTAGCCTTGGCGCGATCTTCAAAGCTTACCTTTATAAGACTCGATCTCCACTGTAGAAAATCCTTCGTCAGATCTGACCGGTCAAACAACTTGCATGTCCCACTTCCGTCGTCGATCCACACACGATAGATCCAACGGTTGGCAAGAATATCGGGTGGGCAAATCGCGCGGAGAGTACCCACTCGAAAAGGTGGTAATCTCACACCACCCTCATGATACGTGTCCATCATTGAGTGGAATCGGGCGGTTCCCTCCCGAAACCACTTACTGCTGAAACTCTGCCCGATATACCGTTCCGGTTTACAATCCCGCCTTTTCTTATTGTTTAACTCTCGTGCAAGAAAGTGCCCGATGGCCGTTGATCTGCCACCATCAACGACTGCGACGGCATTTCCGAGATCCTCTTCCGCTGCAACTGAAGTCAGACCTTGGCCATTGATCTCCAGAATCCCACGATACCTGTGCGATGATTCTTCATCAGTCTCCGCACTCCTACTTTGCGGCCTTTCTTCATTGATTTGTGGTTTCTGGTCCTGAATTATTGGTCTCTGTTGTGAAGAAACCTGCTGCTGTTGATTGCCAAACTGTCTCGGGTCGCCTGGAAGCCTGCACTGATACATGTGGATCATGGTGTACATTCTCGTTTTTTATACTGGGAGAGGGGGTCAAGGGATACTTTCTTCATAAACTTCATTGTTCTCTTTGACTATGCCCACTGGTCTATCAATTGCTTTGTTGGCATGGCTATCCGCGTCCTTATTTTGGTTTCTCAGGACATGCTTTAAGCTTATATTTCCCAGGTTTTTGAAACTTGCTCTGATCCTTTGATAGATTTTATTGATGGCTATGCTTTTGAAGTCCCTATTGGCATCCAGAGCGGCTATTATGATAGCAGAGTCCCCTATTATTATAGGGTTTTTGAATGCGTTTTTGTTTAAAAGCCTTGTGCCTAGGAGAAGGCTGTATGCTTCGGCCCTGTTGTTTGTCATTTCTCCCATTCATAGGTTATTATTTTTGTCCATTTGGGTCTAGTATAATTCCTCCTGCCCCTGCTTTGCTTGGGTTATTTTTTGCAGCTCCGTCAAAAAAGAGAATGTGTCTCTTTTGTTCTTTTATCCATTTTACAAATTCTTTGTCCTCCAATCTTAATTTCCAATTCTTGTTTGTGTGTGATTCTTTATTATTTGCTGTAACTGTGCTTTTGCTTTGTTTTCTAACATTGCTTTACTGTACCAGTCTTTCTCTTCTTGTTGTAAATTATTCTGGTCCATTTTTGAGATTCCATTTGTACTGATTATCTCTGCAACTTGGCTCCAAGTTTTTGCTAAGATCTTGCCTAGATTTGGCTTTTGTTCTTTGAAAATGCATTTGTTTCGGGCTAACCAAATTTGCCAACATAGGATTGAAGGGAGACATTTCCATATCCTTTTTATTGTTGCCTTTTTTTTCATTGTATATGGGTAGCTTTTATCCCAGTTTTTATGAAGAATTGTCAACTGGATTGTTGGATTTATGTTTATTTCCAAAGGACTTGTTGCCTGTTTCCAGCACTCTCTCGCCACCATACAGTTAACGAAGAGGTGTTGGATAGTTTCTTCCTCCTTTTGACACATGACACATTTTGAGGGCCCTTGTATTCCTTTTTTTTTTAAATTTTCAGAGGTAAGAATTTTACCTTTGAGAAGGGTCCAGGTGAAGAATTTAATTTTGGGCAGACTCTCTGAATTCCATGCTGCCTTCCAAAGACTCCAGTCATTTTGGTTGTGAAGATTTTGGAGGAGGTTGTACCCCGATTTCACTGTGTAATCCCCTCCATTTGGGTCCCAAACAAAGTCATCCTGCTCTTCTATGTTGATGGGCGCAGCCCCAACCAAATGGACTTTTAAAATTTCCCACTGACTTTTAAGTCTTGGTGGAGTGGCCAGCTTTTTCCATCTAACCCAGTTATTCTGATCCCAATCCGAAATAGAATAAAGTGTGTTAAAACTTTGCTCTTCCATCCATCTCTGAAGGCCCCTTAAATTTTGTTGCTGATTTAAGGGGTTTTTCCCCATTATTCTATCCTCCCAGATAGAAATTGTTTTGCCATTCCCTGGATTTTTGGATATTTGATCTCTAATAAGAGGGATTATCCTTTTAACCAATTTCCAGATTTGGGTGCATGGCCTGTCTGGAATAGTATCAGTGAGTAGCTTTGTTCTATGACCATTCAAGTATTTCATAGTTAGCACTTTTTCCCACCAGTGGTCGTTCCCGTTTATCATTCTCTAGATAATTTTTGTCCCTAGGGCAATGTTCATTAGTCCTGGTAGTCTTATTGCTATACCTCCTTTTTCATAGGGAAGTATAACTTGTTCCCATTTAACAAGGCTAAATTTTTTATTATTTTGTTTTTGTCCTTGCTAGAGGAAGCTTCTAATTATCAGTTCCATTTGCTTGTGGGCGCTTGCCGGAGCCATAATGATTGCATACTGATATATAGGCAAGGCCGAGAGAAGTGCTTTAATCAGTGTCACTCTTCCTGCCAGGTTGAGCCACATCACTCCCCAGTTCTGAATTTTTCCCCTCATTTTCTCCACTTTCCTGTTCCAGACTTCTGATTTTACCACTTCCTTTGCTAAGGGCAGCCCAAGATAAGTGAAGTGGGTCCAATTTATTTGTAGGGGTATTTCCAAAATTTGTGAGATACGCTGCATTGTTGTTGTTGGAGTGTTCTAGCAATAAATTCTGCATTTGAGGTTATTTAAAGTTCCTCCTGAGGCTAGTAGAAATTCATCCAATACTTTTTTGAAACGTTTTGCAATAATGCAGGATGCCCCACCTATGAGAAGGGTATCATCTGCAAAGAGAGAGTGGTTTATATCTTTGACTCCTCTCGAAATGTGGATCCCTGTTATTTTTTTCTCTTTTCTCTGATTTTCTAGCATAGCACTTAGCGATTCAGCCATGATGATGTACAAGAAAGGAGAAAGCGGACAGCCTTGCCTCAGCCCTCGTGTGCTTTGGAAGAATTTACTAGGCTGACCATTGATTAAAGGAGCTATCCAAAGATTGGATATACATGCCTGGATAATCTCTATGAAATTTGTTGAAAAGCCAAACCTTTTGAGAGTTGCTACAAGAAAGTTATGATTAAATCTATCAAAGGCATTAGCCATATCTAACTTCACAATCATTCCTCTTTCCTTTCTTTGGATACCGTTGTGGATAGCCTCCTGTACAATTATCACATTGTCTGTGATTTGCCTCTTGGGGACAAATCCTCCTTGATTCTTTGAGATTATTTTCGGGAGTAATTTTTTCATTCTGTTGGCTAAGATTTTGGTAAGTATCTTATAAGACGAGTTGCATAGGGAGATTGGCTTGTATTTGTTAAAAGTTGTAGGATTGGGTTCTTTGGGAATGAGGGTTAGGAAGGAGGATTTAGTATTTCCTCCAATCTTTGTTTTCTGGAAAGCATTTTTGAGCATTCTCATTAGGTCTTTTTTGATAATTTCCCAATGTTGTTTATAAAAGGCCATTGTAAACCCATCTGGACCTGGTGCCTTATCAGGGTGGAGATTCCACACAGCTTCTCTGACTTCTTTCTCAATAATTTCTTTGTCTAATTCCTTGTTTTGCCAGTTGCTTATTTTTTTTGTTATATGCTGCAAAATTTCTTCATTAGCTGCCTGCTGGTCACTTGTTGAGAGGAGTTCTTTAAAGTGTTTATGGGCTGCGTTTTTTACTGCTTCAACTCCTTTTATTTCTTGACCATTTACTTGAATCTGTTCAATCTGTTTTTTTGACTTCCTTATTTTCATTGTATTATGAAAGAAGACTGTATTTTTGTCTCCGGATTTTAGCCAAAGGCATTTTGATTTCAGTCTGCTCTCCTCTTCTTCTTGCCTATTTTGCTTATATATTTTCAGATATATTTCCTTTTCTTGTATATGATCTTGCTGGCTTTCTTCCTTGTTCTCTTTTTCCTTGCAAAGATTATCCATTTTTTTTTGCAATTCGATTTTCCTGGCTTTGTCCCGGAGATCATTTTCTCTTGCCCAATTTTTTAGGTGTATCCTTAGGTTCTTTAGCTTAGTTTCCCAAACATACTGTGGAGATCCTGTGACACTTTGTTTCCAGTTGTCTTTTATTTGTTTGTCAACATCTTCCTTACTGTCCCAAATTGAATTATATTTGAAGGGAAGGGGTCCTTGATTTTCCAATTTCCCCAAGGTTAACACCACCGGTTTGTGATCTAAAGCTGAGTTGTGAACAATTTTACTTTTCGCAAGGGTGTAAGCAGCTGCTATAATTTCATGGATAAGATTCTGTTCAGCCTTTCTTTTATGTTGTTTTTTCCAATTCTTTTGTTGTTCCAAGTGTATTTTCCATTGCTTGGCGGAATGTCTATTAATTTGTGTTCTTCTATTATTCCTTCAAGAGCTTCTCTTGACGGATCGTTGTGGAAGATTCCGCCAAATTTTTCTTCTGTATTCCTTATCAGATTTAAGTCTTCTCCCAGGATTAACTGCCCACTTTGTCTTTCTGCTATTTCTTCTTTAACTGATTTCCAGCATTGTTCTTTCTCCCTATAGTGATTTGGAGAATACACATTTAAAATGCTATACTGTTCTTTTGTTTTGAGATTCCTCAACTTTGTTCTAATCCAATGTCTGCTGATTTTTTGGGTCATTAGTTCCCATTTTCTTTTATCCCAAATAGTGCTGATTCCTCCTGATGCACCTGTGGCTTCTAACTGTACTTCATAATTTTTTAGTTTTTTAATCATTTTTTGATTTTCTTACTTGTTTAGTTTTGGTCTCTTGGATCATATATATCTCTGGTTGTTCCTTGACTAAAATGTCTCTAGCTACATTGACTTTGAAGGAGGTGCCAAGGCCGCGACAATTCCAAGAGACCACTATCATTATTTACTATTGTGTTGGTGTGATCCTCCCTTTCCTCTTTGCTGAGTTTTTTCATGACTTCTTGTTTGTTTCCCAAGGAATGAGTCCATTCGCTGTTGCGTTCCTAGGGCCATTTCTTTTGCTACCTCATCTCTGATTTCTTTATTGGATTTCCTTCCCACTTTTTTTTGCTGATCCCCGGCTTGGGGAATTTCTTTGGCTTTGTTTCTAGTGAGGATGCGGTCCACTGAGGGTGGAGGTGGGGAGGATATAGGGTTAGGGGTGGATATGAGAGCTAAAGAGGTAGGGTTTGAGGGAGGGGATCTGGGAGAGGGTGGATCAAAGGAGTCTTCTAGTGGCTCAAAAGGATTCAGAGTTGTGTGATCAGGAGGAGTAACCTTCGTTAGAAGCTGAGAGGTTGTTTCATTTGCTTCTTGGGACTGATTCATTTTTTATGCTGTTTGCTTGTTGGTAGGTTTTTTTCTTTTCACTTGTTCCCATGTAGGTTCTTGCTCTTCTACATTTTCATGCTCTACTTTTTTAAGACACCTATTTGCAAAATGACTATACTCGTGACATACCTTGCATTTAAATGGTATTTTCTCGTAGTCCAGCTGCTGAATGTGTGTCCACTGGTCGACCTTGATCTTTATTGCTTCTGGGAGGCCTTTTCCGAGATCTACTTCCACACATATTCTTGCGCACGTGTGCATGTTGTCTTTTGGCTCACATCTGTCAATATATTTGCCCACTGCATTTCCTATAGCCTTCACAGATTCGTCTCCCCAGCAGTGGAGAGGAAGATGCAGGAGCCTGACCCACACCGGCACAGCGTTTGGGACATCCATCTCTGGATCAAAGTCTGGCATCCATCTGTTCAGGTATAAACCTCTGGAGTCCATGAAGTAAGGTCCGTTTCTAAATATCAGATCTCTGTCCTCCTTTGATTCAAAGAGAAAGGTGTAGTATCCCCTTCCACAAAAATGAATTGCTATCTTCCCCTGTGTGGTTGCGTTCCAGTTTCTTTCCACCCATTTTTGCACTGATTTGGGTGAAGGCCATAGCCCTGTGAACTGTCCAACAAGTCCGCGTTCTGCTAGAGAGATGGCTGCTCTTCTTGGAAGTGCTGGAGGGAGAGAAATCTCTAGGATACTTTTGAGTTTCTTTACAAATTTATTGACTAATGGCTTGTTCCTTGGAGCTCCATTCTCTGCGATCAGAGATGCGAAAGCTTCTGCGTTTTCTTCAATCCTTGGCTGTGTGGAAGAGTGGGGATTTCCCTCCTCAGAGGGCTACATGGTCTGGTTGGCATCAGCAACAGGAGGCTGCCGAGGGAAGAATCTGCAGGGGCAGCGACGGCTAGGTCAGCAGAGGCAGCGACGGCTAGGTCAGCGGCAACGGTTCCTTTAGGATATGTTGGAGGGAATTTAGGAGCTTAAAAAATTATTAATTATTGACTACTCAATGACCAAAATCAATGATAAATGCCATACCAGAACCCCATGGGGTTTTAACCCACTAATTGGGGTTACTAACTTCAATCTTGAATAACTTTCATGAGGAATTACGAGGAGAGCTATATATTGATAGAAATATATTTTTGAGTAGAGTATTCCTATAATGGTTATGAGACGAGAAACCATGAATGATGATGCCCAATGTGCCATGGAAGTTCAGGGTCATCCTTGGTGCTGCTTGGGTTGACATCAATGACAACCTCAGATCATCTTTAGATCAACAATCTCCCCTTTTGGAATTGACGCCAACACAAGTACTCCCCCTACGATTAGGGCACTTCTTCCTACTGCCTTCTCTCCCCCTTTGACATCGATGGCAAAGGGTAACTCCCCCTGACACACAACCATCCTGCAGACCTGTACACACTTCCACTCCCCCTTTATTTTCTGAATAAGGAAAATCTAATGAGAACTTGGGAGAATCCCAAGCTTCTAGCGAAGATATTCAAATGCTTCACGAGGTAAAGGTTTAGTGAAGATATCAACGATTTGTTCTTTTGTACCAACATATTCAAGTTTGATATTCTTTTCAGCGACTTGTTCTTTAACAAAATGATATTTGATCGGAATGTGTTTTGTTTTTGAATGCATGACATGATTCTTGGAGATGTTGATGGCACTAGTGTTATCACAGAAGATGGGAATAGGCTCACTGAATTGTACTTGAAGATCTTGCAAAATTTGTTTCATCCAAAGGACTTGAGTACAACAAGTTGCCGCTGCAATGTATTCTACTTTGCTATAGATAACGAGATTGAGGTTTGCTTTTTGCTCAACCATGATATGAGACAACCACCTAGATAGAATGCTGCTCCACTAGTACTCTTACGATCATCAACGCTTCCTGCCCAATCTGCATCTATAAAGGCTTGAATAATGAGATTGTTGCCCTTGGGATACCACAAGCCATATTCTGTTGTGCCCTTTAGATATCGAAGAATTCTTTTGACGACAATAATATGTGATTCTTTTGGTGCTGCTTGGAATCTTGCTACTTGTCCAACTGCTTGCATAACATCTAGTCGGGAGGCTGTTACATATAGAAGACTACCAATCATAGATTTGTACAACCTCTGATCCACATCCTTAGATGAGTTGTCTATGCTCAATTTGCAACCTGTTACCATCAGAGTAAGGATGGGTTTGCAATCTTCCATTTTGAATTTCTTGAGCATTTCCTTGATGTACTTGGCTTGACATATAAATATTCCTTTCTTTCGTTGAGATATTTGAAGCCCTAAGAAGTATTTCAACTCACCAAGTAAAGACATCTCGAACTCACTTTGCATCTTTGTAGTGAAGTTCTTACTTAGTCGATCATCATTGCTACCAAAGATTATATCATCCACATATACCTCAACGATTGTTAAATTTTTTCTTATTTGTACGTAAAGATTGCTATCAACAATACCTTTCTTAAACCCTTTTGACATAGATATCCATCAAGACGAGCATTCCATGCTCTGGGAGCCTGCTTGAGACCATACAGAGCCTTCTTTAACCTGCAAACATAATCTTCTTTTTCTGATAGTTCGATGTGAACTTCTTCTTCTAATTCGCCATTCAGAAATGCTGACTTAACATCCATTTGGTAGACTTTTATTTTTCTTGAACATTCATAGGCGAGAAACATCCGGATGGCTTCCATTTTGGCAATTAGTGCAAATGTTTTGTCGAAATCAATTCCTTCCACTTGTGCATAGCCTTTGCAAACCAATCTTGCTTTGTTTCTGGTAACCTATAATCCTTCAACTGTTTTGCTCCCCCTGAACCTTTAATGAAACTACCATCTTGTTCAAACTACCTTCCTGTCAATCGTAGACTTGTGCCATATACTGCTGCATAGACTCCTCCTGTAGAAACATTAAGGAGTCAACAAGCAAGATTGTTCAAAATAGTGAGTCACCTAACGGGCCATCTTGACTTGAGTCATTATTTGAAGCAATTGCTAATTCCTCATGACCTTTTGCTTTTACAAATCTTGAAAGCATAACTGCTGAAACCTTGTTATCTGCTTTGTCTTCCTGTACCTGTTTCCTTTTCCAAACCTTATTATTCCTGCAATCTCGAGCCATGTGCCCATAGTTATGACACTTGAAGCATTCAATGTTGTCCATAGGCCATTCCATTTGATATCTGCAACTGCAAGCGCTATGGCCATAGTTATGGCATTTGAAACATTTAATATTTGGCCCATCTAGCACATATTCTCTTCTGACAAAATCATCGTGGAACCTATCTCGTGATCCTGCAAACTTGCTTCTAGGGTTTTGCAGATAATGATTGTACTTGTCAAAAACTTCACAATCCCTAGCCATATGTCCATAGTTAGCACATAAAAAGCAATAACCATTAAATAAACGGACATACCTGGAAGATTTTTCATTCTTCTTTGGAGGCGGTGTTGTAGTTTGTTGTGGTCCTTTTTTCTTGATTGCTTTGGTCTTGTTCTTTGGAGTTGCAACATTCTTCTTTGGCTTTTCACTTTGATCAACTTCCTTTTCTGCAAAGCCGTGGAGCTTGTAACTTCATCAACTGGAGCTTTACCATCTTTAATTTCCGTCATTTTTGCTTCTTCATCTGTCTTATCTTGTAAGTGTTCTTTTTGCGATCCGTTGGGTTTGTTGATCTCATCATGGGTTGCATCAAGTTCTTCTTGCGTTTGAGCAAGATCTTCTTGAAACCATCTTTTCAAGATCTTCCTTCTTTTTTCTGCCTCCGCAACCTGTAGCTTGAGAAGAGTGGTCTTCTCTACTTCTCTGTTGAGAACCTGTATTTGTTTCTTCTGCTTCTCATTTTCAATCGCGAGCCTGCTTATTTCTATTGAAGATGTTTCTAATTCCTTTTGCTTTTGGTCAACATTGGATATGTATCTTTGATCATATTCCTTCCTTTCAATTTCTGCTTCATGCATCTGTTGTGTGATCTTGCTAATCTCTGCAAATGCTGTGTCGAGTTCTTGTTGCTTCTGTTGGACTTTCCCTTGAGGTCTCGTGTCGCGGTATTATTGATTTCTTCTAACGCCCTTGAGCTGTTGGCATAGTTTTGGACAGTGTTTCCCTTCTTCACTTTTGTTGACACCTAATCATAGGGATTGGGTGAACAACTGTAATTAGTGTAAATAAATAATAGAGTAAATGGAGAGTCATCAGGAGATGAACTGAACAGTCACTCCCTCTTGTATATAATAATGAACAACCTAAATGAATAACACAATTACATTTGAGGAGTTACCTCCTGGTCTGACATGGTATCAGAGCCAGCTCCATTTTTAGCATTGCAGTCTGCCATTGTAACTCCCTTCTGCCATTTTTTTTAGAAATTTGTCCTGCATTTCTTGCAGTCTGCCATATTCTTGAGTTCTCTGCCCTCTGCGTAACGCCTGGTGTAACGCTTGGTATATTGGAGGAATCCACGAGAATCATTAGTGCACACTCAAGGCATTTTCTGGGCCTTTCAGCATTGTTTCTGTTGCCTTGCATCTTAGAACCCAACATTCCGTTGCGTCCCTTAAACGACTGATATGTATCTTTAAATGCTGTGAGGGTTCTGGTTGCTCATTCAAGCTAACGTTGCGAGAGCCAGTCGAAAGGAGACAAAGAGGGACTGCTCACAAAACAGTGCGATGTGAAGTGGTATGAGAGCATAAGATTGTCCTCCCGCAGAGCTGCGCTAACACCTACAGGAGGATCACCATTCTAGTTTTGTATGTGTTGTGTTCTGCTCCAGTTCGCACACGGCCTGTCCAGAACGATTACCGAGCATAAATCTCCGCCATTGCTTTGCAATTTGGGGCGACCAGCATTTCTGCGGATCCACCTCACTCGATACCAACTGCACTGCTCCTCCACGCTGTTATAAAACTTTGCTGCCTTCCCACCATTAATACCCTTCCACCATTAATACGCTGCTATCCCCACACATATACGCAGCCAGCAGCTCTCGCCTCTGCTTACACTGTTGGCTCTCCCAATAATGCAGCGTTGGCTCTCCCCAGCAACGTTCACACAGTGCGGCAGTTCTCCTATGCACTGTTGCCCTCCATCACACCTATCTATCTTATGCCTATGGTAATACTCCTCTCTTTGCATTCAGATTGGATGCTTTTGGTTGATTTGGTACTTGCAGGAGTTTTCTAGCTCGAGGTGGTTCTCTGAAGCTCTGTCCTATATATCAGAGTGCAATTGTTTTTACAAAAAAAATAAAAATTGCACCAAAACTGTATTTTTCTTCACTAGAAGTACAATTTTATACATTGGCAGCAAAAGTATTTTTTTTACAGTACATAGATTTTTAAAATGCATTCATTAATATCTATTGTGGGAGTGGTTCTCACGGGCAAGGAGAACTATCCAGAATGGTCGCGGAAAATCAAACACACTCTCATTTTTAATGAGCTGTGGAAAGGAGTGTGTGTTGGAGACAGAGACAAAGAGCTAGAACAACCTACCTCAAACAAGGAATTCGTCATTTGGGAAAATAAGAACAACGAGGCTTATGCATTGATTACAACATCAGTAAATGAAGGGGTGAGTCGCCATATTTCACCATTTTCAAATGCTTTTGAAACCTTACAAAAACTGAAGGAACTCTATGACTCACACTCTGCATTTGAAGTGGTTCAACTCATGATTAAACTCTTCAACCTTGAATTACAAAATAATGATCCTCTTGCTCTTGCATCAGAAGTAAAATCTATAATGCATGATATCAAAGTCACCAATGTTGAATTAGATATTCCTCTGATAGCTTTTCTCAAGACACTTTATCCCACTTACTCGAATTATCTTGAGTCATTGCAAGCGAATGGAAACCTCAAAGATATTACGTTTGACTTCATTGTGAAAAAAATTGCTGAAAGAGAGAAAGCTTTTGGGAAGAAGACAACTCCTGAGTCTTTTGAAAAGGCTGTGTGCCTTGCTCATAGAGAAAAGAATCTTGCTCAAGATTCTTCCAGAGGAAGAGGTGGTCGAAGAGGAAGAAGAAGAAATTTCAGAGGCAGGGGGGGTAGACACTCTCAAGGAGAAAATTCAGATTTGCATTGCATACGCTGCAAAAGAGATGGATCACATGATGCATCCACATGCAAGTTACCTTGGGACAAAATTGAGCAGGAAAGAAACCGACCCAAAGGTAAAATTAATGACAAAGAGAAAGGTATAGCACCTGAATCCGCTCACTATGTTGTGGCACACTGTAATATTGGAGTAAATGAAGACTTATTTAATGCTTCACTTGCTTCTTGGAAAAATGATTGGTTGTTGGATTCAGGAGCAACTTGCCACATGATTTTTAGAAGAGATTTTTTTGAAGAATTTACTGACAATGTTGATGGAGCAGTATAATTTGCAGACAAATCAAAACTCAAGCCATCAGGGCTTGGCACAATCAGGCTTAAATTGCCTGGTCTTCCAGACTTTCTTCTGCATCATGTTCTCTATCTCCCACAACTGAGGAGAAACTTGCTATCCTTGGTCCACATCCACCAGCAAGGACACTCCATTCATATGTTTGATGGCAAGCTTGAGGTGAGAAAAGCATCAGACCACTCACTTGTCATGACGGGGATAGAAGAAGAAAGGCTTCTCAAGCTGCAGGGTACCTCTGTTCGTGCACAAAATCTCTCATACAATTCTCATTATGAAGAAGGTACATTTCCATCAAGTTTATTATGTCATGCTAGATTTGGACACTTGAACTATGACAACCTCCGCTTGTTAAAGAAAAATGGTGTTACTGGTTTGCCTACAATTCCTAGGAAACTTAAGCAATGTGATGCTTGCATTCTAGGAAAGCATAGCAAACAGTGTTTTCATGATTCACATTCCAGAGCACATAGAAAACTTGAACTCCTTCATTCAGATTTCTGTGGTCCAATGCCTGTTCCTTCTACAAATGGAAATAAATATATGATGACATTTATTGATGACTACACCAAAATTTGTTGGGTTTATTTCAATGTTGTAGGAAACATCCCCCCCCGGATCTAACCCCCGAAACGCGGTCCGTATGGATGCATGGGGGAAGTGCCTCCCAAAACGCGCTTCGGAAAAACCGAAACGCGTTTCGGCGCTTCCTGGAAATTTCAGGAAGCATCTGCCCGAAACGCGTTTTGGTTTTTCCGAACCGCGTTTCGGTATTTTCCGAAACGCATTTTGGACGGCGCTTTGGCCGTACGATGCGTCAAGCTTCTGAAAAAAATTATAAAAAAATGCAAAAATATATATATATATATATATATATATATATATAGCAAAATAAATATAAAAAAAATATAAATATAGCAGATGCTCCCTCGTGGTAATGTTAAATTCTTAAAGTAAAAGTGACATTCTCTTTTATTTTTCATTTTCATCCTTTTACTTAAATTTTTAACATTACATGAAATGACTCAGGATGTTTGAGAGTGGTTCCAACCTCATTGAACTTCATATGGAGAAAATAGAATTTCATATCCTATTCAAATTCAGCAGACTTAACAGTTTTCAGGAATTCAGGATCAATGGGATTGTGGCATTTCATTAGATTATATCAAGTATTAGGTATGCGATTAGCATTTAATCAAGAGCACCAAGCCCTATATGTACCCTGGTGTTGGTGGTGTTAATTGTTGAACTCCTTTGTCACGCCCTTAGCAAAAAATTACCTTTCAATCAAGTCAAAATCATCGATCAAGCATGTTAAGCTTTTTCTACCATATTTTAAGTTTTGAATTAGGTAGTTTGATCAAAATTGGGCAATGTTGACTAATATTCCGAGACAATCGAGGTAGAGGCAAAGGCTAGACAAGAGGAGAAGAATCTAGATTCTAGATGGTTGATGCTCGAATAATTAATCATTAATGTACAATGCATGCTATATCTATCTTGATTTATGCAAAAATATGCATGTTTTCATGTTTTCTACAACTAATTTGGTATTTGGGATGTTTGTTTTGAGTATAAATGCAAAAAAATATAAATATATATAGCAGAAGCTTCGCTTCCTAGATTTTTGGAAAATGACGCTTCCGCGTCCCTGCTTCCAAAAAACGTCCCTGTTTTGTCCCCGCTTCGTGCAACATTGGTTTATTTATTGAAGAACAAATCTGATGCTTTTCAAACATTCAAGAACTTTCATACATGGATTGAAAATGATGCACAATCTCATATTGGCTCTATTCGCACTGATAATGGAAAAGAATACACTTCAAATGAATTTGAAAATTATCTTTGCCAACATGGGATCAAACATCAAACCACTGTGCCTTATAATCCCCAACAAAACGGAGGAGCTGAAAGAATGAATAGGAAAATCTTAAATATGGTGCACTCCATGATGTTTTTCAAAAATGTAAAATTGATGTGTTGGGCTGATGCAGTTCTATGCGCTGTATATGTAAAGAATAGATGTCCATCTAATGCTATTAGAAACAAGGCTCCTTATGAAATGTGGCATAGGCACATTCCTTCGGTAAAGCATCTCAGGGTCTTTGGTTCCACATGTTATGCCTTGATACCAAAGGTACATAGAAACAAACTTGGTGCAAGAAGTCGTAAGTGTATCTTCTTGGGGTATTCAAACACCTCCAAAGCATACCATCTCTATGATGAAGTCAATAAAAAGTTTGTTGTATCTAAAGATGTAATCTTTCTTGAATCATCCAAAACTGACAATGTTGTTGAGCGGCAACTTGATCGCTTGGATAGATTCGCAAATGCAAAATCATTTCAAGAATTGGATAATCAGAATCCACATCTTGAAGGGGGGATTCCTATACTAGATCAACCTGTGGAATCTTCTTTTGAAGCACTCTCTCCCTGCATGAAACTCCAACAACAGATGATATTTTGAGTGATGTGATTGACAGAATTGGGAGGCTCAATCTTGATTCAGTCCCAACTCAATCAACGGAGCAGCCTGGACCATCTGAGAAAGGTCCCCCAAAGTGGCTGACAAAGACACTTGAAAGTGTTCATCCTGATGAGGTTGGAAAGATAGGAACTAGAAATTCAAACCGGCAAAATGGAGGTGATGTAGATGACTCTGATTCACCTGTTGATATGGATGTTTCTTATGATTGTGAATTGAATTTGTCTACAGATTTTGAACCAACTTCCTTCAAAGAAGCTGCTTCTCATGATGAATGGAAAGAAGCGATGCAAAAGGAGTATGATGCTCTGATAAAGAATGGCACTTGGAAGCTGGTTGATCCTCCATTGGGAACCAAACCAATTGGCTGCAAGTGGGTCTACAAGAACAAGTATAAAGCTGATGGCTCACTTGACAAGCACAAAGCCAGGCTTGTGGCAAAAGGTTTTGCACAGAAGGAAGGGGTCGATTATAAGGAGACTTTTGCCTCCACAGCAAAATGGGCTACCATCTGGACACCCTTTGCCCTAGTAGCTCAGAATGGTTGGAAAGTCCATCAAATGGATGTAAAAAGTGCTTTCTTGAATGGAGATCTAAAAGAGAATGTTTTTATGTCGTAGCCTGAAGGATTTGCTGTGAAAGGACATGAACATAAAGTGTGCAAACTTGTGAAATCCTTATATGGCCTCAAACAAGCATCGCAAGCCTGGTATGAAAAACTAATTGAGCATCTTCTGAAACTCAATTTCAAACATTATGATTTTGATGATGCAACTTTGTTTGTCAAGAAGGTTGGCAAAACAGTTGTACATCTTGTGGTATATGTAAATGATCTTTTGATGACAGGGAACAATGAAAGCTACATTGCATCCATAAAGAGGGAATTGAGGAAAGGTTTTGAAATGACTGATTTGGGCTATGTTCATTACTATCTTGGTATTGAAGTAACTCAACATCCAAAGTCCATATTCCTTTCTCAAAAGAAGTACATTGGAGATCTGTTGAACAGATTTGGCATGACTGAATGTAATCTTCTGACGACTCCAATGGAACAAAACTTAAAGCTCACATCCATTGAGGGATAAGAATTTGAGGATGCAACAAAGTATAGACAACTTGTAGGAAGTCTCAACTACCTAACTACTACCAGACCAGACATTTCGTTTGTTGTTGGAATCCTCTCCAGGTTTATGCAAAAGCCTTGTGAGGGACATTGGTCTACTGCAAAAAGAGTTCTAAAGTACTTGAAGGGAACTCAAGACTTTGGAATCAAGTATACATAGGTGGGCGACTTCAGCTTGATTGGATACTCTGATTCAGACTTCGATGGAGACAAAGAAACTGGGGTATCTACTTCGGGTTATGCTATGAGTCTTAGATTAGGAGCTGTCTCCTGGAGATCACGCAAACAATCAGTTCCAGCAGATTCCACAACAGAGGCAGAATATGTGGCAGCTGCTAAGGCAACAAAAGAAATTGTGTGGCTCAGGAAAATTATTGAAGATTTGCAGGTAAAACAAGTACAATCGACTCCGCTCATGATTGACAATACCTTGGCAATAAAGTTGGCCAAGAACCCAAAGTTCCATGATCGAACGAAGCACATTAATACTAAATATCATGTGATTCAACATCATGTTGAGGCCAAAACAATCCATCTCCGCCATTGTTCCACTAATGAGAAAATTGCAGACATCTTCGCCAAAGCGCTTGGAAGAGAAAAGCTTGAAAGATTTAGAACGATGCTTGGACTCACCAACATCCCTTCAGATTAAGGGGGGGAATGTTGACACCTAATCATAGGGATTGGGTGAACAGCTGTAATTAGTGTAAATAAATAATAGAGTAAATGGAGAGTCATCGGGAGATGAACTGAACAGTCACTCCATCTTGTATCTAATAATGAACAACCTAAATGAATAACACAATTACATTTGAGGAGTTACCCCCTGGTTTGACAACTTCCTTACGCAGCGAGACTACTTCGGCTTCTAATGCTTCCCTTTCTTGGTTGCTTTCTTCCAACTTCTTTTGAAGTGACTCTTCAACACATTGTGTTCCTCAACTTCAATTTTGAGACCTTGAACTTGTTCTTCAAGAGTATTAGAACGAATCTTCTCAGCCTTGAGCTCTTTTATAAGCTTGATTGCCTCCTTAGAAAATTCTTCTATGGTCAACCCTTCTTCTTCGTTGTTTGATACCTCTTGTTTATTGTGCTTGGCCATAAACAATACTCTCTCATTGGCTTCTTCTTCACTGTCACTGTCTTCATCGGATGATGAGCTATCTTTGACATTTGAGTCACCTGCATATATATTCTCAAGCTTGTCCCATACATTTTTGGCGGTTTTACAACCCAACACCTTATGATAAGCATATTCAATAAGTCCACTGATAATAATATTCTTTGCTTTTGCATCATTTACCAAATTCTTCTTACCTTGTTCATCCACGGTTGGTGTAAAGCCATTTTGAACAGTGTCCCATACTTCGTAACCTTGCGCCAAGAGATAGACCTCCATTCTTCCTTTCTAGAGTGCATAATTATTTTCATTGAACAAAGGTACACCATTCTTGGTATGCTCCATGATCTCCTTCCAGTTGTTAAACTTCTATTGAAGGAACCAAGCTCTGATACCAATTGTTGGAAATATTGAGGGGGAGGGGGGTGAATCAGTATTCCTTTCAATTAATATTATTATTAATCTTTCAGAGCATTAGTTAATCTTCAATTATTATCAGTGTTTGTACAATGGTAGGAGTAAACAAAAGGAACACAAATGCACACAGTTTTAAGGTGGAAACCCCGTCTGGGACAAAATCCACCTGAACACTTTTCTAATAATTCTTTAATCTTTGACTCCCAATTGAAAATAAAGCTCTAACTTCCTAGAATCTAGAAAAAAATTATTCTCTAGCTCCCATTGGATGGACGCTCCAACGCCCAAGATTCTTCAGTAGTCAACTGAACAGATGCCCCAACACCCAATGAACTACAACTCACCCTAGCACCACCCTACCACCCTGAAGTTTTCACAGGGTTGAACATGTTGGTGACTTCATGCACCAGCCTACACCACCCTACCACCTATAGAAGAAAAAAGAAGAATGGACTCCCGTACTAGGGAAAATGGTCCACTTTACAATGATATAAAATGATGTAGAAGAAGAAGACACACTAGATTATAACCCCAACTATGACACAACCACCTAATGATGATCCTAGACCTCTCGACATTGCTTCTTCAACTCTTGGCAGATAGGCACTTGTACAACTTTTACAATGATGCTTTTACAATGACTCTGTACAATGATACTTTTACAATGACTGTATGCAGTGCTGCCCACTTGAAGACTTCATGTGGTGAACTTCTTGTTTCTGTTCTACACCTTGATTGCTGCGCTTGTCATGCTACCCTTTCTCACTCTTCAGAACATTAGATTATGCATTGAGTCTTCTCTTGATGAATATATAATCCCTGCAAAAAGTCGTCAAGGAAAAACCGATGACATGATAATAGCAAAACTTACCTCATCCTGCAGAGCATATGTCAGTGCTAAACAAAAACAACAAATTAGAATACAAAGAACCTAATGCAATTAAGAGATGAACATGTATATACAAAAGATACTTACCTGGAGCTTACCTCTGCTGCATCATTTTGCTGCACCTTGCTCTTTACTGCCTTAGAAATTCTGGTCATTTGCACCCCTTGACAGAGCTTGATCTAGTTTTTTTTTTCCCTTCTAGGAGCACGATATTGAATCGGATGTATCTCTGTGATTTTAAATCCCCAATATGTGATCTTCGGTCATGTAGTAGCCCTTTGAGTCTTCTTTTCAATGCAACAGGTTTGACCCTGTTTGGATTCTTCAAGACAAAGTTATGTCCAATCTCTCACAATGACCTAATTATGGACTAGTTCAGTAGAGCGAACTTGTATGGCGTGCCACGTGTCACTGTTTCCTCCTTTGGCTCTGAAATTGATACACAGAAAACTACAGTCCGTGCACTATCCGCCACTTTTTACAGAATTCCAATCCGCTTCTCAGAGAGAGAGAGTTATGACGATTTTCCCAAGGTCACCTCTTTGAGATGAAATTCGAGAGCCTGCAAAAACCCTAACTTCCACAGATCATATCTCCAAAAATATAACGAACCAAGATCTGAAATTCGGTCACGACGTTCATCGGGATTTCGGCTCAAATGGGTTTTAATTTCAGTATCTAAGACTTCGCAGAAATAAAGTTATAGCGAAAATGCCACGATCACTACTTTTGGAGGATATATGAGATTTCTTTTTATAGAGTTGAGAGGGGCTTCTATAGAGAATGTTGGAGGGATTTTAGGAGCTTAAAAAATTATTAATTATTGACTATTCAATGACCAAAATCAATGATAAATGCCATGCCACAACCCCATGGGGTTTTAGCCCACTAATTGGGGTTACTAACTTCAATCTTGAATAACTTACAAACCATGAGGAATTACGAGGAGAGCTATATACTGATAGAAATATATTTTTGAGTAGAGTATTCCTATAATGGTTATGAGACGAGAAACCATGAATGATGATGCCCAATGTGCCATGGAAGTTCAGGGTCATCCTTGGTGCTGCTTGGGTTGACATCAATGACAACTTCAGATCATCTTTAGATCAACAATAGTCACCAGATGCCCTCTGCATATCGCCACTATATAGAGCATCATGGTAGTATAAAATCTTGATCATCTCCTCATGAAACTGCTCTACTGAGTAGTCCCTTTCGTGCACTTTAGGGGTAAGCTCTTGAAGATACAACCCAATCCCTGTGGGGATGAAGTCTCTCCCGCATAGGCTTCCCCTGATGGATGCCTGTTGACCAACCTGCCATGCTGATGAAGCTCCCCATGCCATCAGTGAGTCACAAAAGCCCAATGGAAGATCTGAATGATCTTCCCCTGTTGAAATCAACTCATCCCCAAGGGTAGTTGTACTGCCAACTACTGTGATGCCCAAATCCCATGCTAGACTAAAAGGGGTGCCACAATGCTGTCACTGCACAACTTTGACCCTGACGATCTGCCTATCATCCTCATCTCCTTGGACTTGATGGAAAAATATCTATAGAGTCCCAATGCATCTAGCCCAGGCATCTCAATGATGTCACGACCTACCTATCCAACACTCACTCTGATCTGTAGTAGCGACAAGGAAAACTAGTCTTGCCATGTGACAAAGGCCTCAATGTTCCCCAACATGTCAAACCAAGTGTGAGTTGGGTCATCCTCTGTCCTAATCGCGCTCATCATGAAACAATGTCCAATCAACCAACCAAATCCTTGGATCCCAAAGCCAGAACAACTGCGGCATAGTCTTGACCGCTGCTAGCACCAACCTGTACCATGTCTCAGGTCCTTGTGTGTAATCAATATATGGACTCCATACATCACTAACCAATCTGGTGCGTGCAAAATTGCCCCATGCCAGCCATACCACGCAGTGGGATCTGTTGTCTTGCCTCTTGAAAGCGCTCCCTAATACTTCCTAGAGTCTAAACATTCGCTTGCAAATAATGTCTACCAACTGTTGTAGATGCTCCTGAGACACTTCAGAATGTCTCGCTAAAAGAGGGTCATGCATCTCCCTAAGTGTGGGCTCAAGGGTGGTGCAAGTGCTAACTCTATAGAAGATCGGATTAGCCCCAAGCCTGCATCCGCCAACTCTCTCCCTGACCATATGCCACAGTTGGAAAGCCTCTCTCCCGATGCACCGTGTCCCGTCTGACTATCTCAAATCAACCTCTTGGGTCCTGTTGCTCGTGATGAGAGAATCAAGAGATGATATCCAAGTCCCCTGTGTCAATGTGCAATGTTGGAGAGTGATAAATGAAAGCTCACGGTTGGCCATGTGATCAATTCGTTCTCCAAATTTGGGTGCGCCAAACCCAATGGTGTGCCTGATGCCCTTGTTGGGAGATCTCTCTAGTGGCAACTCTCCAACAACATGCTATGCATCATCGTGCTCTACTGCAAACAAATAGGTACCCCTCCATTCCACTACATAACAATGAAATTTGTGGCACAACTCCATGCACCACTGGGTACTAATGCTCAATGCCGTGCCACCCTGTAGCATAGGGCATCCCACATGTGCCCATGCATCCACTACTCTGCTAGTACAGCAACCACGATGTGATCTACACCTCCTCATTGTTGATTTCTGATAGCATCGAATGTGCTCTAAGTTTCAAAATTTGCAGGGAGGTTTAGACACATGCATTCTCTGATAACCAAAAATCATTGTGGGAAATTCCACCCGGAGACAGTTTTATTAAAATAATTAATTATTTTTAATTGGTCCCTAAGTCTAAACTTAGGAAATTAAAATAATTAATGGGTATTAATCTACACTGTGGGTGAAACTTTTAGAAGAAAACAAAGATCGAGTCCAAATGATCTGAGCATTGATTAGAATCTAATATGGGCCGTTGGTTCTCAACTGGAGAATTATAAGAAGGACATCGATGGGCACTTGGAGAACACATCTAGTGAAGATCAGAAGATTGATTTTCTAAAGTAGAGCAGTTGTTGGAAGGAATTTCGAAGTGATCTTTTGCAGTGAGGGGCAAGGATAGTATCTGAAGGGAAATTTTCCTGGTTGGAGAGTACAAGGCAGAGAGGGAAGAACGACGTCCAGAGAGGCTGACGCTGGCCCATGCAGAGCCGACACAGTGGCAGCGCGGAGCCTAGAGGGAGATCTAATTCCTGCTAAGGAAATTGAGTGTCAGAAGCCGAGAGCTGGGGTGTGAGACTGGGAGTCAGAAAATCGAAGTTTCCAGCCAGCAGAGTGTTTGAAGGAGCAGCAGCACAGTCCCCAACAGAGGTGACGCATAGATTGTGTGGGGTTGATGTAGTTCTGCGCATAGGCTAACGCAGAAAGGACGCAGAGGCTCTTCTCCAGTGAGATCAATGTTGGATTCTTCCAGTGACTGGGTGAGAGCATCTCACTACTTGTTTTCTCCAGTTTCTCTTTGTATCGGATAGCCAGTTGGGCATCCAACGAATTGTACTCAGAAATTACTACTGCATAATAATAAAACCCTCAGCTGTTGCATCGGTTTTCCCACATTGGGTTTTTCCGGGGACATTTGTCCAAAAATAACTGTGTAGATGTGTTTTGTATTTCTTTCTTGTTCAGTTTCTTGTTTTCACATTTTATTTAAATGGTGAAGACTGCAGTGTATTAGTTTCGGTGTTTACTATAGGAAACAATAAATAATTTTGTTCAGTAATTAACAAATAGAAGAAACATAATTAGTTGCTGCAGTAGAAATTTGGGCATCCAAATTTTCAGACTCATTTGCCTAGTTACACCTGAGTGACCCAACTTCTCACACGCAATCTGGAATAATGCTACCGTGTTGAACCTCAGTAGCTCTGGTGCCCAATACATCGATGAGAGAGCACTGTCCCCATATGATTCCTTGTCCAGTGGCGTGTCAATGCCACCTCCTCCTACAAACTCTTGCCATAGTAGGCTAATTACTGTGAGCCCCTATGCACAATCAATATGCTAAGATAACTCATGAAATCTGTCTGTTCCCCTGTCAAACCATCCTGTCACTAGTGCTGATGGAGATCTGAAAGTGTGTGGGCACTCAGTCACTGGATCCGTCGCACTGCTAATACCACCACTAACTAAACCCATGCTGTGGCGGGGAACCCCACCTGGATCCCAACAATAGTTTGGCCCTCGGGCTCCTCTGGTAACCCATGGCCCCTACTGGACTATGCCCCTAGCCATGAATAGATCCAGACACCCAGACCACTCCACTGGGTACCAACTCAATACCTCTCGCCATCCTATCCCAAAAGAGGGATCGAAGGCACAATCTCCTGTGGAAGGAACAAGCCCTCTAGGTTGATGCGGTGCCATACTCAACTCATGTCTCTTAGTCTTGTTGACCTGGTCATCCCCTATGGTCTGTCTAGACAATTCTGCTTCTCTCATCAATCCAATGCGTAGGGGTAGGCCAATAGCGTTGTAGGCCCTGTTAGTGTGCCTCTGAAGCAAACTATGCTCAAATCCCAACATGTGCTCTCTATTGCTGCCCCTCATCAATGGCTAGCCCAAAGTATGGTTGCGTATCCTCCTCCATCTTGGGCTCAACATGAGCCTCCAACTGCTCCTCCATAGACATCCCAACATGCAAGGCATTCTCACCAGTCAGTTGTAGGTGGTTGTTGTCCTGAGACTTGGTCATGGACCGGGATGCCTGATCAATAGAGCCCTCAACAATGGCTGGTACCTCATCAACGGTGGACACCTTTGTGCCTCCTGACACCTCAACTTGGGATATGTCTCTTGGCACCTCATCAATCTGTTGTGCACTACTATCACCTAAAAACTCAGACACTGCCCTAGACACCTCATCAATGGATACCTCAACAATGGATGGCACCTCCTCAACGATGGATACCTTTGTGTCTCTTGGCACCTCTTCAATGGATGGCCCTATGGGCGTATGCTCTACTCTTACCCCCAAGGTGTCAATTGAAGCTATCAAAGGAATCTCCAACAAGGGTGACTCCTGCGTCACGCAAGGTATATCTACGTGCTTCTCACAACGTTGCGTGCCCTTAGCCTCATGCTCAACCTCCTCCTCAGGCCCTTGATATCTAAAGCCAGGTCTCCACCAGCAAAAGCACCACTTGGTCTTACCCTCTAACTATCCCCGTCCTGTCTGCGCTTTTTGAGGAGATATGGTGCCCTGATTCTGTCGACTTTCCCCACATGGTGTAGATGGCTGCACCCCCATGGCCTGTGCACCTCTAGTGTCTCTGCTGTAAGGATGATGATGGATTTGGTCTGTCACCCTCCTCAACTGAGCCAACCTCTCATCGTTCCATCGGATTCAACCCCAGAATTCCTGCATTCTAAATCTCCCATGAGGCATGGGTTGTCTATGGTTTAAACTGTCATTGTGCATACATGCCCAAATCTTCCATGATCTTGCTGGCCATCCCACAGCTGGCCAAGGTCATGCTCTGATACCACTGTAATATTCTTAATGGAAAAATTAAGTGGATAACAGTAAGATAAACTATGAACAATAACCAAATTTTACGCGCACACACAATTATCAAATAACACAGGAAAGGGCGCCAAAAATATGGGTCATCTTATTAATTGGAGTAAAATGAGTACAATATAGATAGAGAAAGAGGAACCTGGGTTTGCTACAACAAGCAAGGCAAAACCCAAGTTACAAATTGAATGCCCAAGTGTTGGAAGATTTGCCCACCAAAGCTTTGCGCTGCCCCAAAAGTTTCTACTTCTGCCACTGGGAGGAAATTGGGAAATTTGCCTCAAATGTGCTCATAAACTCCTGAAATTTTATCTAGCACATCTCCTCAATAGGCCCAACGAAACCCAGAAATATCTCATGGACTCAAGTGGTGGAAATGGTCCCAGAGTGGGCTGTGCGCGCTCCTTCAGTAATTTTTTCTACTAGCTGATGATTGGAACAATGAGTTCTGCCAGAATCACTGCCTAGAAAATTGTGTGAAATTAACATTGGACTTCTCTCACCAAACCTAGAAAATTCCAGAAAGGGTTTGGGAAAATTTTACCGACTAGCCGGGACCCCAATTTTAAGCTTACTCCTCCCAACTGGCTGCCAAATAGCTACATAAATTTTCTGTTGCAATAGAGCTGAAATCCACCTCCAAATTTCTCCCAACTCCTAAGGGAAATTTCAAATTTCTCCTCATCATCTAATGAATTTCCAGCTCCCAAACTCCCAACAGAAGCAACTCCCAATCTGTTGTAGAAATGCCCAAACTGCCCCTGCACAGGCCCAAATTAGAGTAGCTTAGCTCACTCAAAATATCATAGCTCCAGCCCCAGAAATTTGTCAAGTATCTCTGCTCTCCCGGTAGGTGATTTCCTTGCAAAAACTCCACCAATTGCCCAATCTGCAGCCCCAACTCAACTCCATAAACTGCCTCTGCGTCCTTGGAGAAACATGCCCTTGCTGATGGATGCACTTGAAATTTGCTTTTCCAATGCCTGCAACAATCTCCCTACAGCTCCCCTAGGGTGACACTCAAGGTTCACCGAAGGAGGAGTTGGAATTTCTGCCCGAAAACTCCTTGTGTTAAACAACACTGGTAGTCTTGGCTAAACAACACAAGAGAACTCTAGTTCAGATGTCAAATTGTCAAAAGCCCCAAAATGAGGTCCTCTCCTATTTATGCTTGCTGGTCCCTTTCCCTTGTGGGCTCCACCAAGTTTGAATGCCTTCTTCTCCCTCCTTTCCCACAATTGCGAGTTGCCTAAGGGTGTGAATTTCCCTTTTGGGTGGCCCCCACCATCCACCAACACTTTAAATTTCCTTTTTCCTTATGTTTGAGGCCTCCTCTTTGCCAAAAATCAAGTGATGTGTCCTCAACCCACTTTTCCTAAGTTTTAATGCCAAAATATCTCCTAGTTGCAGAAATTGCAAAAAAGGAAATTCTTCTTAACAAAATTAATTAATTGGGGATATTACATAGAGATAGCATAAAAAAGACAACTCTCCGTAAATTTATCTTTTTAAAGACTTCGAATTTATGATGAATCTTCTTTAAGTAATGATCCGTATCATGTTAGTAACTAGAGATAGCATAAAGAAAGAACACAACACCTTTAAGGTCTATCTTTAGGTAGGTTCTTAATATATAATGAATCTTTTTCAAGTAATGGCTCATATCAGGTTGGTAATGAGATGACATAAAGAGGAAATAGCTCCATAATTTTATATTTTAATGGACTTTGATTCTCTCGAGGATCTCTTTAAAATATTGACTCATATGCTTTTAGTAACTAGAGAGATAACGAAGAGGAACAAAGTGCTTCATTAAAGGGAGAGGAATAACTCACTTTGGTTTTAAGGTAGGTCTCATACAAAAAAATATATATTTAAAGTAATGATGCATATCATGTCAGTAAGTAGAGATAGCATAAAGAGAAAATAACTCCACAATTTTATCTTTTAATAGACATTGATTCTATGAAGGGTATCTTTAAAGTATTGACTCGTGTGCTTGGTGATTAGAGAGATAATAAAGAGGAACAAAGTGCTTGATGGAAGGGAGAGTAATAACTTCAAATAGGTCTTTAGGTAGGCTCTTAATTATTCAACATTTTTTTTTTAAGTAATCCCTCATACCATGTCGGTAACTAGAGATTGAATAAAGAGAAAACACAACTCCATATGTTATTAACTAATTTTTTCTTTAACGTGTTGGTTTGTATAATTTCAGTAATTAGGGATTGCATAAAGAGAAAGCATAACCCTATGGATATGTTGAAGTGTTGCTTTACTTTGAAGTATGACTCGTATCATTTCAATAACTAAGGATGGCATAAGGAGAAAATATAAATTTGTATGTCTGGGAATCCCTTTACATATGCTAGGGAGGTGCTGCTTTAATGTAATGATTCATATCATTTTAGTAACTATGGATAGAATAAGGAGAAAATATAACTCTATAGACCTAGGAATGTCTGTAAATATGCTAGGATTTTTTTCACAATGCCTAAATAATATTTCTTTAAATAGACTCTGAATTGATGAATTATATTTTTTAAGTATTGACTCGTATCATTTTGGTAACTAGATACGATCAAATTGGATAATTTATTAATCACCAACAAATAACCAAAAAAGTAGGTCAATGAGACTAAGATAGTACATCCAATGCAAATACAAAGTGGGAGTGCTAAAGCATCTCCTAGATCAATTATTTCTCTTGATGTTTTAGCTTTCTAGCCAACAACCCTATAATGATCCATAGATAGCTAGCCTTAGATGCCTCTCATCAAATCTCCAGTTAGTGCTTTCTTCATTTAGCTTGCTCATTCGATGAACGTGGGTCATCAAATATAAGGTACATTAACCATTTTTGTATTCAAACACTTTTATTTAATGTTGAAGGGCATTCTAGTATGGATCATAGGTTGAATTCGATGATAGATTGGTTTTTACTATACACTTGTTCCCTTCACCTTGTTAGTTATCACTTGCCCCTAGTCATTGTGACCTTCCTTGAGTGCTTTCTTTCATTGTCTAGGAGGGGCATGTTACCCACCAAACTAGGTAAAACCTTTCTCCTATATTTGACAACCAACAACCCCTAACATACAACATTTGATGATGATATACTATGTGTCTTTGCCATTTGCATTAGCTACATGCCTCTCACCATCCAACATTACACTTGGATGAAGGTGGGTTTCTTTTCAAAAGGTACTTTGATCATTTTGCAATCGAGTGCTCATACTTGTTTATTTTGGGCATTTAGTATGGATAAAGGGGTGATTTGGAAGATTTACTGATCTTGATTGTAATTTTGTTCTCACCTTACTAGGGGGTTAATATTTAACCTTAGTCTAGTGGGACCTCTCTTAAGGCCCCTTAGGGTTATAGGAGGGACACTACTTGGAAGACCATGATTGAGATAGTGTATTAATTGTCCCCTATACCATGCTTGTCATGTTCCATCACACATTACAAGCTTCATATCTCAACTCCATTCTTCAAGTCTAACATGTCATTGGTTCTTTTGGATTTGGCGCTCATATGTTTCCATTCCTTGAGTAGGGCTAGAAAGCATTGCCTTGGATGTTGATGCAACTAAAAGAAAACAAAAAGTATATCATGGCCACAACAAAACAAAAGAAATAGAATCAAAATGTGAAAGATGGCTAAGACATAAGATTAGCATGTGGGCAAAAACCTAGCATGAGCTTTACCTTTCTCATATAGACATCACCTGGTTCCCGAGCACATAATGCTCCATTACATCAAAAAGGAACCCTTGCATGTTCTAACCTTGATGAACGATGAACTGGCTCATCTTACGGGGTAATAACACTGCTAATATCAAAAGCAAGCTCTAACCCTTGAGCTATATGCAATAATACAAAGAATAATCAAGAAGTAAAAGGCACACAAGAGGGGTGGAAAAATCAGGTCAAGCGGGCAACTCATATCTCCACAATCACTCCCTCTTTTACACTCATACACTCAGGATGTGGACACCCCCATTGGCTAGTCCCTTTGACCATGGCACTTGGCCATGAAGCCTTCTCCCCTTCATAGCCACATTATTTACACTGACACCTATTGATTTAGGGGTTCATCTTGGAACTGTCACTTCCTCTAGAGGGTTGGAAGCACTAAATAGTGGAAAAATCAGGTCAAGCGGGCAACTCATATCTCCACAATCACTCCCTCTTTTACACTCATACACTCAGGATGTGGACACCCCCATTGGCTAGTCCCTTTGACCATGGCACTTGGCCATGAAGCCTTCTCCCCTTCATAGCCACATTATTTACACCGACACCTATTGATTTAGGGGTTCATCTTGGAACTGTCACTTCCTCTAGAGGGTTGGAAGCACTAAATAGGGTTGATCATTAGCCACCTCTATCAAGGTAGAGAACACCTTTATGACTTGGTCTAGTTAGATATCGGAAATTGATCCTTGTTTGAAGTATTAATATGCCCTTAAGATTCAAGCTTGGTCCACTAAGATGCATTATTGATCTTAATCTCTGATGGATGGTTGCTTTCACTTGAGTTCATGTTGTTTTTTTTTAGGTGGTCCATAGCAGAGTAGGCCTTGAGGTCATCCACTCCACAGGTACCCATGCCTTTCATAAAGTGTATGGCCTTAGTAGATGTAGCGTTGAGAAACTAGAACCTCTAACATGAGCAAATTTTACATGTCATAGAGTACCTTTAGGACCCAGGATGTTGGTCAACTTTGATCTAGCTTTGAGGATTCTTCATGATGACACCACTGGACCTAGTGTGCCCCCATGTTGGCCTTGACACAACCTGATGGGAGGGAGCTGATTCAGAGCCTAGATGAGGATGGTATCCCATTGAGAGACTAGGGAGGGCTAGTTGCACTTGGAGAAGCTGTAATATTGAAGAGAAGGAGGCCTTACTTAATAGTTGGAGACCCACGGAGACCACATGATGGCACCCCAACTGCCCTTGGGACACCAGAGGAGGATTTGAGGACTCTCCGTCAAAATTTGGATGATCCAAACATTTTGACACATTTGGAAACCTCAACGCACCTTGGCATGGCATTTGGAGCCCTAACAGGGGGAATGCCACCAACATTTAGAGAGGCTACAACTCACACATGTGGGAAATTATGGTCTATTTTGTCATTAGCTAGTGGGTTGGCTTGTAACCCAAGTTCGTTTCATGTTAAACTTGTTATTAGGGGTTTCATTAGGCTAAAATACTTGAGGTAGGCCTCATATAAGTAGAGGTCAACTTCATTTCATTTTCATCATCACTTGTGGATTGATTTGGCCCTCTGAGAGATTATGACCTAGTTGAAATTTGTCTTGTATCTTGTGGAGATGTGATCTATTGTGGAGTTTTTGCTTATGAAACTATTCTCTTGTGACGAATTGTCTAGTGGAATATCTAAGACATTTTATCATATTTGTTGTGACGAATTGTCTAATTGAATATCTACGACAATTTATAAATTAGAGAACTTTCTATTTTTAGCATTAAGAGCCAGGCACTAGTGATTACATATTCAAACTCCACATTGAGTTTTGAATTTGATGATGGTGGTTTCGTCCGATCCTACGAGCTTTCAATTTTTAGCATCTTGACATGGCAATGCCAACAACAAATTTGGGTTGCCAATCATATTTTGAGACTAATGAGTATAATATTGTGGACATGCAAACATATTACTATTTTTAGTAGCATGAGGTGGCAATTTGAAGGGTGGACACGTGGCAACAATTGAGGGTCCATATGTGGCTTAGAATTAGATGAGTCATTAGTGACATGGCACTTGAGAAAATTTACTTTACCTCCTAATATTTTCTCTCTCATGCTTTTTTCCTTCCCTAAAATCTCTCCTAATTTCCCTGCACTGGTTCCCCTAATATTTCTCCTCCACTATCTCACATTTTCCTAGAAATTCTCCCTATTCTTCCTCCACAAAGTTAACCTCTTAACGCAAGTGGAAAAAAGCGAAAGAAAAAAAAAAGGGAAAAAGGTTTTTAACTCAAGATCATGCAAGAGAAAAACTAGGCCACTCGAATTTGTTGGCCAAAAATGAAGGCTCACGAAATTCTAAAGTTGGAAATCTAAAAAAGAAAAAGGAAAAATAAGGTGGCTCGAGTTGCTAAGGAAGACAAATTGCCTAAAAAGGAAATAAAGCACTCAAGCTTAAGTGTTAAGTTTATCAAGAGCTAATGTTTATCTCATGTTAACTCCAATAAGGGGTCAATTAAGCTTTTCTTCACTCAAGTGAACTAAGACTCAATAATAGCCATGCAACCTCTCCTAATATTAGGTCAAATTAGTCAAGGAATTATTATTTAAGCTAGTGGAAGGCCATCCTTCTAGGTGGAATTGTCTTGAGCAATAACAAGTGCCTCACTCTCTTCACTCCATTATTTCTTCTCTCTCTCTCTCTCTAGCTCTTGATGTCTTGGTATGATTGTCTCAAGTTTTGTAATAGTCATCTTGGTGCAGGCAACCTTTTGGCCGTTGTGGAATAAAATTCAGTTTTGATCCACTCAGTGTGGTTGTTTTGTTTCAATGTTCTTTTATAAATTATTAAGAGTTCTTATCTATCTATTTGGGCAATTTTCCACTTATATATGCTTTCTTTCTTTCTTTATCTTTCCATCTTAGAGGCATTTCTGAGGGTTGTTCCACATATTTAATCTATGAATTTTCACATAATTGTTTGGCCACTAACTTGTTGGTTAAATAGCCTCTATCTTGTTGTTTTTTGAGTCTTTAATTGCAGATTTATAGGTTAGAATAGTAGGTACAATCATTAGGGACACCCCCATGAGGTTGACAAACACCAACCCAAACGCAGAGGAGGATTTGCCATTGACACATAGGGCAGATTTTCCTATATGTTCGCTGATTTTTGCAGCTGATTGTAAAAGTTTATATGAGCTCCAACGATGTAAAAGTTAGTGCTAACAATGCTTTTACACATATATGTGAAAGTATACAAGGCTCAAGCAATAGGTTACATGACCACAAAACATGACCAACAAGCAACATAACTTTCAGTGTCAATAATTCGTCTTTCTTGGTTTACCCCATTGTTTGCTTATAATTGATGAAGTCCATTGTTTTTTGCGTCAATGCTCTCCCAATAGTTAATCCTAAAATTGATGTCCTTTTGACATTTAGTGAAGATGCTACTCTGTGGATCTGTTGATAACTATGAAATTTCTTTAAATACATTATTAAATGTGCACTTATATTGATTTCGTTCTTGTTGAATAGGTAATTCCTTAGTTATAATTCGACTTTTCGATCCTGTTATTGATCTAACCAACAAGGTTTCCAAAGTCCTTGCAACCTACTAAGATTGGCACACACAAGATAGGGGCCCATTGTCAGCTCGGCCCAAGTCACCCCAAGTCACCACTATTCATGGCAAAGTCTGTCCTAAAAAACTATAGTAGAATTCTCTTATGATGACTTCACCCAGTCAAGAATGACTAGCGCCTTTCTATGGGGTTTTGGGTGAAATGTAGGAGTTAATTGTTTGATGTTGTATTGGTTTTACAGTGTAAAATATGCAGTAAATTAATATGAACCAACAAGGTAAATCACTCAAAATTAATGGTATGTATTAAAGTTATAATGGCTGGAAATGATGTCTTTTAGCTTCAAATGAAAGCAATTATCTAGTAAAATCAATTTAAAGACTAGCTACAAGATTCTAATGGTGATACTTACTTGCAATGTGCCTTGAACCTTAACAAAATCTGCAAAACTTGTTATGTTACAATGGTATATTAACACAAATATGCAAGATAACACTTAATATACCCATGAAGATAGTGTGGAATAAAGCTCAAAAGATGAGTATATTGATCCTTGGTTTAGATCTATATTTTATGTTCAATATTTGAAGGTTTAACTAGCTATTTTATGAAGGAAACTTGAAGCACCAGCTAGCAAATAGATCTAAACTAAAACAATTTTTTTTTAGGGTTTTTTAAATAGTTTGGTTATTGAGAAATGACTTACCTTGACCACAAATATTACCTTTAAGGTTGCTGAGTTCTGAACCATAGTCATGCTCGAGCCTCAATTTGATCATGCACTTTGGACAATGAGGGGGTTTGGAGTTGAAGAGAGTGTGTCGCCCCCACCTGTGTCTAAAAACTTCCACAACTTTTTGGATCGAAATAGGAGTGGAATGATCTTTACTCTGTTAGAGCTATCCCCTATAAGGATTGGTCCATCCCTTTGTTCCCATTCACTCCACCTACAACAAGAGTGATGAAGAAGAATAGTGCCCAATCCACCCTCTCCGTGTGGCTATGTAGCCTCTCTATGTGGCTATGTAGCCCCTCCAACACTTGTGTAATCCTTTTGTTTTTTTTACAAGATCGGTTATGGTTTTATATATTCCAAAAAAGAAAGAGGAGCAATCTACTATTACATTTGATGCTGGATGGAGTCATGCTGAAGGATAGAAGGTCGGGAACACAGTCCCGGAAACCTTTAGACATGATTCCAAAAATTCCAGAGATTCCTATTACATTTATGGCATACTGTCTTACACTGATTGATCTTGTTGAGATCATTGTTTGCTACTCTGGTAGTTTGAGTTCTCTCCCTCTTGATTCAACGTAATGTTTTTGAGGTAGTTGACTGTCTCCTCAAGGTGAGTGCATTTGTTGTTGAGGGAATCTATTTCTGCCTTCTGACTCTCCAATTGTCTCTTCAGATCATAGTTCTCAGCCCTCATTTGAAACCTCAGATCTTGAATTGTCTCTTTTATCTTGCTGATCATAAATTTATTGGCTCTGCAAGTGGCACATTTCTCGTTTTGAGAGGCTCGATCAACTGGATTTAAATCCATTTCTGAGCGATCTTCTACTTTCCTTTGAAATATGACCTGATCCTTTGTGTTGTGTTGATGCTTCCTATTATCTCTGCTTAAAAAATGCCCTGCTAATGTTCCCCTGTCCTTGTTAGATTGACACCAATGATCCTTCTTGCTGTAGAAATGTTGTTTTACCTTCCCTTTGGAGAAGCAACAACTTGTTGGTTTGGACCGAAACAAGGAGCAGAGAAGAATAATCTTAGCAGCACAGACAACGATGAAGGAGGGGGAAATGAGGATGCCAGAGGCGAGTGGAGAGATGTGCAAACAACCAAGATGAAAACAGAGCAAAGGAGATAAGCTCGCTGAAGTATTGAGGGCAAGAGGATGGGATTGATCGACAAACAATGCGCTTGGAGAAGGAATGGGATCACACTGTGGGGTAGCAAGAAAGTGAATAAGAGTGGAGCCTGGACTGCGATGATGGGAGATAGAACCAGAGAAGCATGGAGCTCGTTGGGAGAAATGTTCAGCGGGATGAGCGGAGAGCAGACTGTGAGTGAAAATAGAATAGGGAAGCCCGAGATATAAAGGAGGGAGGAGTGTGAAGGAAGGGCCATACCACTTAGAGATGATGCATACCTGGAGGAACATGATTGGATGTAAAATGTCAATCTTCGAGCTGTTGCAGTGGCAGATTGTGCACAGAGAGGTTCGTGTGGAGTCACGGGATCTCCATACTATGTCAATTGAGAGTATATCCTTGCAAAGATATGTAATGATGCTGCATATCTGCTTTGTTTTGAACCACAGATTGTCATAGGGATATGAGATTTTTGTCATGATTTTCTTGCAGGGTCAATAGCACTAAGGAATAGATGTATGATACACCTCCACATCCTCTCTTGTTTCCCCTTCGGGCCTGGACACTGCCATATTTGCATGGTGGTCTGCTGTATTGTTGTTTTCCTGCAGTATATGCTTGAATGTGACATTTCCTAGGCCTGCCAAATTTTGCCTTATTCTTTTAAAGATTCGATGCATGACAACGTTTGGAGGATTTCTTCTGCTGACCATGGCTTCAATTATAATTGTTGAGTCTCCCATTATTATTGGATCTCTGATTTCCTTTTTTTTAGGATCTTGGTTCCCATTAGCAGGCTATATGCCTCTGCCTTGTTGTTGGAGGTTTCCCCCAACCCCCACTCATAAGTGACAAGATTTTTCCCCCTGGCTCGAGGAGGATCCCTCCGCACCTGCTCTACCCGGATTATTTTTGGAGGCCCCGTCGAAAAAGAGACAATGCCTATTCAAATTTCCTTTCCATGTTATGAATTCTTCCTTATTTAATCTTATTTTCCAGTTCTGGATTGGAGGTCTGTCATTGGGACTGATATTCCAGTTACTTCTTATAGTTGCCCTATTGATCCAATTCCTTTCTTCTTGCTGGAGAAGACTACTGTCTATTGCTTTTAGTCCTTTCATGTTTAAAAAATCTGAGGTGAGTCCCCAAGTTTTTGACAGAACTCTTCCAATCTTTGGGACTTGGTCTTTGAAAATGCTTTTGTTTCTTGAGAGCCATATCTGCCAACATAGGAAAGACGAGAGACTTTCCCAAAACCTTTTAATGGTTTGCTTATTCTTCATTGAATAAGGATAATTTTTTTCCATTCAGTAAAGAAGTCATTAAAGGTTCTAGAGAAGTTGAGTTCCATTTCCAGGGGACTAGAAAGCTGCTTCCAACACTCTCTAGTAAATGGGCAATCCAGGAAAAGGTGTTGAATGGATTCTTCTTCATTTAGGCACATTGAACACCTTGACGGGCCTGAGAATCCCTTTCTTTTAAGGTTTTCAGCAGTAAGGATTTTTCCTTTTAGTAGGGTCCAACTGAATATTTTAACTTTAGGGAGACTTTCTGTTTTCCATATGGATTTCCATGGTGCCCAATCTTGTTCATTTTGCTGAGCTTGGAGAGTGTTATATCCGGACTTGACTGAGTAGGCACCTCCACTAGGATCCCATATGATTGTATCTTCATCCTCCATGTTTGTTGGGGCTGATCCTTTGAGGTGGTGCACTAAGAGATCCCATTGGCTTTTTAAATTTGGAGGGAGATTTGGAATATGCCAATCTTGCCAATTTCTGTTTTCCCAACGAGAGATAGAATGCAGGGAGGTTATCCCCTTGGCTTGCATCCAATCTTTTATCTCTTGGCAACCTGGAAGGGATGTTAAAGGTTCCTTCCCCATGATTCTGTCTTCCCATACCTTGATACTTTTACCATTGCCGGGCATCTTCGAAGTGTACTTGATGATAGTAGGTATCATTTTTTTAACTAGCTTCCATACTTGCGTGCATGGCCTTATTGGGACACTTTCAACCAGCAAGTGAGTTCTTTGATGGTTCATATACTTCAAAGCCAAAGTTTGTTTCCACCAGCTGTCCTTACCAGTTATCATTCTCCATATAATTTTAGCCCCTAGAGCAGCATTCATCAATCCAGGCAGCCTTATAGATAAGTGTTAAATTGGAAACTAGGGCCAAACTCCATGTGGATCAGCTTATTTATGACAGCTGATATTTTTATTGGATCCCTCTCGTCGAGAGGTGTAGGATTGATCCAAAGATCATCCGATTCCGATAAGTATTTATGGAGATATGAATTTATTTTGTTTATATAATTATTACCAAGCCGACCAGCAACTTGAGTAGGCTCAGAAGCCCAATAGACGTGTCTATTCATCATCTACGTTCTAGTATAAATTGGTGAGGATTTGAAGTCATTTTAACACACATTCTTGGTGTGTTCTCCTCCTCTCCACGTCTTGGGTTTTTGGAGAAGGAGGGACACCTAAAATATACATTTGCTGATGCCCTAGCCGCAGTAGCTGATGCCCTAGCCGCAGTAGCTGATGCCCTAGCCACAGTTCAGTTGTGCCCTAGCCGCAGTGCAGATGATGCCCTAGCCGCAGGCTTATAAGAAGATCTAAATGCAGATAAGAGGAGACTTATGTGCAGCATGAATAAGCCCCTATACGCTGTCTCAAGAGGCTCAATCTGCAGATGAAAGGAGGGCTAATATAGACCCTAAATGAAGGCCTGAATCCGCTGTCTATTGACCCTATGCACAGCTCCTTATCCACAGTCAAAATCTGCCTTATCCGCAGTCAAAGAAGGAGGTTCCAGTCACCGAAAATGGAGGCCTCAAGCAGCTGTAAAACTGTGCCTTAAACCGCAGTCCAAACAAGGAGTTTAAGCTGCAGTGCAGGTGTGCCCTAATCCGCTGTCAAAGTAGGGCTAGTGCTGCCCTAGTCACAGTCCTAAAGGAGGTCATAATCAGCAGCAAATAAAGGAGGAAGGCTGTAGTTAAAGGAGACCTTATCACAGTATGAAAGGACCCTTAGACGCAGCAGGAAAGTGAATCTAAAACGCAGCAAGGTAACTATATTACAGCATGAAGGATCAATGATAATGTCACATTGCTGTAGGTGACAGCAAGGCTGTTTGAGCATGTTAGTATTGCTCCTAAGCTCGATTTAAAGGGAAGGAGAATCCGTTATAAAGAGGAGATTGAGGCTGCTATGTAAGGGCTGTTTGAATCACTGTTTGAAGGAACGTAGTTGCAGTCCAACTGTCCACTGCTGGGCTAGGCCGCAGGCCATAGCCAGCAGTTGGAGGCCTTTATCTAGTAGCTGCGTTCAGAAGGTAAGCAGCCCTATAAGGCAGCGTATCATTGGAGGATTGTATGAAAGCTAGCTGCAGTAATCAGGTGAACTGTGGGGCATGGTTAAGGTGTTGTGGCTCTCAGAGGGTGCCCTAACAAATGACCAGGTCTGCCATGCACCAGTCCTTATGAAAGGTACCAGATTAGCAGCCTTGACATGATCAGTGAAGCAGCAAAGGAAGGAGAGTCTCATGGAAGGAAAGCTTCAGTAATATGGGTAACTGACTGAGCTGTTCATCTGCTACATATCTTCAGTCCTTGGGATCAGATCTGCAACCTCATTGTGTCATCTTCAAGGTGAAGATCTCTGATGTCTGATCTCCTATTTGGCAAGTCAAGTATTGACTTAAAATCATTGTACTCTATCTCTCTCTCTCTGCTGAACTTTGAAGATAAAAGAAGATTTGATCAAAGGGTTTCCCCACACATTGTGGGGTTTGTCCCTGGCTTGCGCCATATCTTGTGTCCTCTTGTCTTGGCTTGTCTTCTGCGTTTTATATTTATGTTCTATCTGCAGTTTATCATAATGCTGATGTGATTGCCAATTGTGAAAATTTAAATAAATTGCTCTAGCATAGAACATACCAAAAATTAACAATAAGCCTCCCCTCTCGTAGGGAAAAATCACTTGATCCCATTTTACCAAGCTGAATTTTTAGTCTCCTTTTTCGCTCCCTGCCAAAGAAAACCTCTGATTATTAATTCCATTTGTTTGTGAATACTGGCCGGAGCCAGAATAGTGGCATATTGGTAAATTGGCAACGCAGTGAGCATGGCTTTAATTAGAGTCACCCTGCTTGTAATGTTCAGCCACATCATTCCCCAACTTTGGATTTTTTCCTTCATCTTTTCAGTTTGTGTGCTCCACAACTCAGCCTTAAGATTTTCTTTAGATATGGGAAGTCCAAGGTAAAAGAAATGGTTCTAGTTTGCCTATATGGGAATCTCAAGAATCTGAGATATTCTTTGCATGGTGCGAGATGTAGTGTTCCAGCCATATATTCTACATTTTGCATTGTTTAAGAGACCACCTGAAACCTCCATAAATTTATCAAGGATTTTTTTAAATCTTTGGGCAATTATGCATGAAGCTCCACCCAACAACAAAGTGTCATCAACAAACAAGGAGTGATTTATGCTTCTAACTCCATGAGAGATGTGCAACCCAGTTAGAGTTCTTTCTCTCCTTCTCTTTTCCAAAGCTCTACTTAATGAGTCAACCATTATTATATATAAGAAAGGTGAAAGAGGGCATCCCTACCTCAACCCTCTAGAACTTTGAAAGAACTCGCTCGGTCTTCCGTTTATCAATGGGGCTATCCAAGGTCCCATAATGCAGGCACTGATTACCTCAATGATTTCACTTGAAAAGCCAAATTTCTTTAAGACAACAATGAGGTAGGGAAGACTTACCCGGTCAAAAGCATTGGCCATATCCAATTTTATGATGATTCCCTTTTCTTTTTTCAGCATGCTTGAGTGGAGAGCTTCATGGACCACCAGAACATTGTCTATAATCTGTCTATTTGGTACAAAGCCTCCTTGATTTTCCGAAATAATCTGAAGGAGAACTTTCTTTATTCGGTTGGCTATTATCTTCGTTATTATTTTATAAGAAGAGTTGCACAAAGAAATTGGCCAAAATCTACTAAAGGTGGAGGGTCTAGCATCCTTTGGGATTAATGCCAGATAGGAGGATTTGGTGGAACCTCCCATTTTTTTTATTAAACACATTCCTTATCATTCTTACTAAATCCTTTTTTATTATATGCCAGTGCCGCCTGTAGAATGCTATTGTGAAACCATCTGGGCCCGGTGCCTTATCGGGATGAAGGCTTCAAAGTTCAAACAACTACCTCTATTTCTTCTTCTGCGATTTCTTGCATGAGTTCCGCATTTTGCCTATCACATACTTTGTTTGGTACATGTTGCAAAAAGCTTTCATAATCTGCTATTTCTCCATTTGTTGTTAAGAGGTTTTTGAAATGTTTGTGAGCCTCTTTTTTTAATTCAACTACTCCTCTAATTTCCTGTCCATCTACTTGGATTTTGTCAATCTCATTTCTGGCTCTTCTAATTTTCATAGTATTATGAAAAAAGCTGTGTTTTTATCCCCTGCTTTTAACCACAGGCTTCTTGACTTTAGTCTCGCCTCTTCCTCTTCTTTCCGATTCTCTCTATATATTTCCCAAAAGAGACCCTTTTCCTGGAGATGATCCTCTTTTTCCTCCTCCTTGTTTTCTTTTTCCTCTTGAAGTTTCTCCATCTTTTTTAATAGCTCAAACTTTCTTTTTTTGGTTTGCTTTTCGTTTTCTTTGGCCCATATTTTTAGTTCCTTTCTCATATTTTTAAGCTTGGTTTCCCACACATAATAGGGAGACCCCATGACCTTTTGAGACCACACTTCCGCAATTAATTTTTTGAATTCTTCGTTGTTATTCCATATTGGGCAATATTTGAAAGGTAATGGACCTTGATTGTCCATCAACCCCATAGTAATTACAACCGACTTGTGGTCTAATGCCATTGTATGAATGATTCTTGATCTTGCTGAATTGTAGTTGGAGATGATGTCGTCCTGAACCAAAATCTGATCTAATCTTTCCTTTATATTGCTGTTTCCTACCCTTTTGTTGTTCCACGTGTACTTACCATTGTTTGGAGGGATGTCTATTAGATTGTTTTTTTCCATAATGGTTTCAAAGGCATCCCTTGAGGGGTCTGCATGGTAAGTCCCTCCAAATTTCTCCTCTACATTTAGGACAAGATTGAGGTCCCCTCCCAAAATTATTTTTCTGTTATGAGTTTCATTTAAGGTCTCTTGAACCGTATTCCAGCATTGTTCTTTTTCCCTGAAGTGATTAGGAGCGTATATGTTGACGATGCAAAATTTCTCATTGGTGGTTGTCTCTTTAAGATCTGTTCTAATCCAGTGTTGTTCCTTTTTTTGCTGTAGCAGCTCCCATTTTCCTTTCCTCCATAGTGTACAAATTCCCCCTGAGGCCCCTATGGCTTGTTGAGCTGTTCCTTCATAATTTTTTATATTTTTGATCATTTTTTCTGAGTCCTGGCAACTAGTTTTGGTCTCCTGAAGCATAAGGATATCTGGGTTTTCCTTTACTAAAATATCTTTTGTTGCATTTACTTTAAAAGGTGTCCCCAAACCACGACAATTCCAGGAGACCACAATCATTATTTATTTGGTTGGTGGGTTGAGGGACCTTTCCCTCTTTGATGATTTTGGTTTTTCTCATTGTTCCCGGAGCTTTTCCCAAAAAAGGAATCCATGGGCTGCTGCGTTCCTAAAGCCATCTCTTTTGCTGCCGCTTCATCTCTAAGCTCTTTGTTAGATTTTCTTCCTGCTTTCTTTTGGTGATCTAAGATTTGGAGAGATTCCTTAGATTGGTTTCTTGTCAAATTCTATCCACTGGGGGGGAGGGGGGTTGCGATGGGTAATAGGGATTGAGGGGGTGAGGATATGGGAAGGGGAGAGATGAGGGGGGGGGTGAGGGATGAAGGAGGTATAGTAGGGTCATCAAGGGGTCCAAATGGGTTGGGATTGATGAAGGATGAAGGGATTATGGGGGGGTTGGCTGTGATGGGGGATGATGGAGAAGGATCAGGGGGAACCTGTGGATGGCTTGATGAGGAGAGGGGTTGTTTGTTTGCCGATTTTTTCTTTTTAACTTGTTCCCATTTTGCTTCATACTCTTCTAGGTTTTCACTTTCTTGTTTTTTTAGACATCTACTAGCAAAATGATCGTATTCATGACATACCTTGGATTTGAACGGTATCTGCTCATAGTCCAGCTATTGTATGTGCGTCCATTGATCTACTTTGATCTTTATAGCCTCCGGAAGGCCTTTCCCTAGGTCCACTTCGACACAAATCCTCGCACATGCATGCATGTTCACATCTATCAATATACTTCCCCACAACATTCTTGATGGTCTTGACAGATGCATCTCCCCAGCAGTGGAGAGGAAGGTGAGGAAGTCTTACCCATACCGGCACAGTGTTGGGAACATCCATTTCAGGATCGAAGTTAGGAGTCCATCTATTTAGGTATAGCCCACGCATGTCCATGAAGTATGGGCCGTTTCTGAAGATTAAGTCTCGATCTTCCTTTGTTTCAAAGTGAAAGGTGTAATACCCTCTTCCACAAAATCTTATGGAGATTTTTCCGCTTATTGAAGAGGTCCAGTTCCTTTCAACCCATTTCTGAACCGAACGAGGGGATGGCCATAGTCCTGTAAACTGGCCAACCAATCCCCTTTTTGCTAGAGACAGCGCCGCTCAACGAGGGAGAGAGATCTCTGGTATATCTTTAAGTTTCTTCACAAACTTGGATATCGACGGTTTAGTATTTGGAGGGCCAATGGCTGAGATCAAGGATGCAAAGGCATCTGCGTTTTCTTCTTGCTCAGACTGATTTCTTGGATGAGGATCTCCATCCTCCGGTGGTTTCGGTGGCTCCATGGACGCAGTAGGAGGCCACTGTGGGTTGTTCTAAACGCAAGGCGACTGAGGCCCTTGGGCCCACCAGGGGAAATCACGGGAGCGCGCGCAGCTCAAAGAGAAAAAAAAAATTCTACCTTTAAGAATACACCTTGAAGGACTAGCACTTGTGTAATCCTTACTAGTTATGAAATAATTTTATTAATAGCCCAATTACAACATTAATCAAATAAACTCACACAATAGATACAATGTGTTTGAAAAATGTAAGTTCTAAATTATGGCATTAAAATGATCTCACAAATCAACACCCTGAAAGAGAGGAGAGGCTAGTTTTTTACAATTTTATTTTGTACTGGCTAGATAACGGTTAGTTCAACTTCTCTCTCAAAACTAATATTTTACATGTTGTCCACATGTCAAAGACCAAGTAAATTAGATAAAAATATTTTTTAATGCATGAGTTTGTCTTCTAAGGGAATTATACTTGGCTCAAATGTCCCTTGGAAGTCCAATGTGCCACTTGCATTGTCCTTGAAAAGGCAAAAGGTACAATATGGTAGTCAAAAGATGTTTAATGCTCCACTTGGATGACCCAATGACTAGCTTGCTTGACATGACTTGCTTTGTTGGAGTGGTTTTGGTCCATGAAGAAACTTGACTTGGTCCTCTGTAGTTTGATTTGGTACTTTGGAGGAGAATTTGACTTTGCAATGGCTTCATTCTTGTCCACTTGAGTTGCAATGACTAGCCTGGCCCTCAAATGGCTAGTTTGACTTGCAATGTCTTTCTTTAATTGACTTTAATGCCTAGTAAGAGGGTTGACTTGGCCACCTTAGCTAGATCTTGAACACCTGCTTGATTGGACTTGCTTTCTTGGAATGGTTTTGGTCCATGGAGAAACTTGACTTGGTCCTTGGTAGTTTGATTTGGTACTTTGGAGGAGAATTTGACTTTGCAACAACTTCATTCTTGTCCAATTGATTTGCAATGACTAGCCTGACCCTCAAATGGCTAGTTTGACTTGCAATGTCTTTCTTTAATTGACTTTAATGGCTAGTAAGAGGGTTGACTTGGTCACCTTGGCTAGATCTTCAACACCCATGAGAATTTGATGACTCCACCACTTGGGTTATGTCCAACTAATTTTTTATGCAACTTTTGACTTATTACATGTCCTTTCACACCAAGCCTCTTGACCCACATGGCATCTAGTGAGGGTGTCATTATACAACAAATGAGGATATCCAAGACCCTAGGGAAAATGAAAATTCTGCCTCTTGGGTTTTGCTTGGTGAATTCTATAGGCTACATTTGAAGTATTGCATGTCAAAGTTCGTCAAAATCTGCCTCTGTTATCGCACCTAGAATCCTCACTAAATGATGGACCACCTTTGACTGCCATTTTCTTGATGATGCCTTCACATTTTGGAAAAATTTCAGCATTGCGTGTCTTCTAGGTTTTTAACAGAGTATTTTGAGACTAAGTTGACTTTTTTCCATTTGGGGACCACAGGCATTTGGAAACATGTACTTCCTTGGAGGCATGAACATGCTGAAAAATTGTGAGACTGCCATGTTGAGAACCGTATGAGAAACACTGCACCAAGGCCAAGGTCACATACAGAGTCAAGGATACATAACTATGCTGTAAGACAGGTACACCTTGATGCGGGCAGGACTGGTCCATACATTGGTGATCACCCCTACATAACCAAGGCTCCTCTAAACCATGAGACCCCTGAGTTCAATCCAGAATCCCTTGATCCTATATAGGATAAAGAGACCAAGGACTTTAGCCCAAAAGGACAGGCCATGGCCGACCATCGCAAGGCTTAGAACCCTAAATACAAAGACTCACATGGTTTTTACAAGGCTTTTGACTTGTGACCTTGGGCTTACAATGGTGATAATGTAAGTGAAAAGTATATGTACCCCTGCTGACATGAGGGGTAACAGATCCCAAGCACATGCTTTTATCGTAGAACATAGGCAAATATTGGGAAATTTTTTCTTACAGTTTTCTATTAAGAATAAGATTTGACTTAAGGACACAGGTGCTTTACCTGTATTTTTAGGTGTTCTTTTAAAAATGCTTGTCATTCAATCGAGATAGAAAACATATGATTTAGTATATGTTTTTATTTATTTATTGGTTTTTTAATTACTGCTTATCCTTTTTTTAAACTTAGGGCTAAGATCTTGGTTTGTACACAAACTTTCATATATATTGTGGATTACTCCATTCATATGCAATGTTGGCTTTGAGATTTTTTTCATTCTACGATGCCTAGAGTCTTCAATATTTTAATTGTATTAGTATTTGTAAAATACTTCTTGCTTCCAATTTCAGTGGATAAGAGCCATACTCTGCTTCAATTGATTCATAGGGAATAGCTTGTTGGGTGATTGTATGTGTTTTTAGGTTTCAGGTGGCCAAGCAGAAAAACATTCATTGTGCTAGAACAGACAACCCTCATTATGCTGCTTCAACTACCAATTTTGATGACAATTTAGATTATAAGTTCTAAATGATTCTTGTAGATGTTTTCATTTAGCATTTGCACTAATTAGATTGAAGGATTTAAAATAATTGATTTTACAGCTTACATATTTTAGGAGTGGATCACAGAATGCTATAAGCAAAAGAAGCTCGTGGATATTGATCGCTATCTTATGCATGCTGGCAAGCCATGGAAGAAAATGCAATCCTTAAATGTTAGCAATGAGAGTGGTAATGGCTTTATATTATAATCAAGCTATATTTTTTTCACTCGAGTAAATATCTCCATGTTCTAAAGAATCTTTCTGATATGAGATACAAAAAAAAATACTAGGTTGTATTTTCTATAAAATATCTTCGTTGGGTTTTTGATTATTTGGAATTACGAATTTTGCAGCAATTGTTCCTTTTAGTTACCACCGAAATCTTCACTCCTTAAATTGTGTAACTATTATCTTTTGGTCAGACAATTATAAGCCCATGAAAAGTGAAGATAATATAATATTGGGTGAAAAACCAAGGCAGACAAAGAAGAAAGTGCAATTGGAGGGAAGAAGCGTCAGTGCTCGGAATGAGGTGAGTGCTTTTTTATACTTTTCTTTGTAGAAGATTACCTATTATACATATGATTTCTGATTTGTATGATTAACAAAAGAAATCTGTGACGTTATCTGTTTTAACTTTAGTCTATCTAGTCAAAGTGGTTATCTTGTGACGGAAGAACCTATCATTTGTTGTTGATAAAAAGCACTTATAATTGATGATGTTGGTAGCTTGTCAATATATTGTGACGACTCATAATTATTGGTACTGTTTTCTCCCTTGTTTTTCTACAACGTTAACTCTCAAGGTTTCACTGTTGTGGAGGGCCAATTCTTGGAAAGAGTTATGACTGGTCTTTTGCTGTTGTGGCTTTAACATTAGTGTTGTATCTTCTGAGGCTGAATAAATAAGGAATAACATTATATATTTTTCTGTCCTTGCCACCAAAAAAATAAATATGGCATAAAGAAGGGGAGAACCCACTTTTGAGGGAGAAATTTTTAGTTGTCAGCATTGTTAATATGAAGAGGTAGACATGATTCAGACAACAAATGTTCATTGATTGTCAAATTGCATACAGGATGAAGTACAAAACCCTACGTGTAAACAAGAGGCCTTTAGAAAAGAAAGTTGGCTTTTAGCACTGTGACCAGTTTTATGTTAAACATGATGGTTACACCATTCTGGGTATATCACAATTTTTGTCTACTACAGGTCTGCAACATGGGGCACCTAGTTATAATTTTTTTTATTTTTAATGTTTTGTTGAGGATGGACTAAATGACCTTCATAAGTGTTATCCAAATGATGTTATCATTGGAGCGCAAAGCTTAAGCAACCATGACCTGTTTGGTAATGTAAATAGTGTTATGCATTAAGGTTCTATAAATTTATGAATTTAGATTGATGTAAACAAGGATGGAATGAACTAATTAGTGAAAAACGTGTGAAGGCTGTGGCAAATAACTAAAGAACGTGTTAAGGATGTAGCAATCAGTTAAGGTTGTGTCTAGGTCATAAGAGTTTGCTTAGGTTTTATAACTATGGTCATATTATCATCTAATAGTTCAAACAGTTTGGAATATGATTTATGGGTTGTTATGTAGCATCTCTAAATGGAAAGATGAAGACAACAATTATACCAATGTAATGTCCCCAACTGCTTTGAAGACATAAGACGGGGTTTTGATAGCCGAATAAGTTCCCATAGGCCAAGGTGGGGAAATTTTAATAAGGGAACATGATTTGCCTAGGAAAAACATTATAACTACTTAAGGGGTGAAAAATGGGACATATCCTAAGCTAATCAAAAATCACTTTCATTTTGTAAAGTAAAAAGTTCCTAAAGTGACTTTATAAAAATTAAAAGGGTAAAATGGTGACAAAAGTGACTACTGAATTATAAAAGGAGAAAAATGAGAAGTCTCTCCTCATTTTATCACTTGCAATTTGAGAAAATAAGCTTTTGGATAGTTTTTGGAGAGAAACTTGGGGTTTGAGAAACCCTAGCCGCCATTGGTAGCTTCAGTGTTGAAACTATACACCTTAATTGGTTCTGAGAGTGGAATCACTCTGATGTCACCACTATGCTACCAAGGAGAAGAAGATTTACATAAGATAATGGAGGCACAAGGTTTTATCAGTTGATTTTATCTTCTAATATCAAGTTTTTCATATATCTTTGAGAAACTAAGTTTCAAGCTGAGTTATGTGGACGAGTTCATAGAGAAAAAGAGCCAAGTTTCTCTTGCTATAGCTGGCCAAAGCTTTGAGTTTACTGAGGTCGAAGTTGGCACCAAGAAGGAATCGAGTTTCTCTTATTGATAGTGTTGACTGTGCCTTTCATTCTGAGCTTTCTTGGGTCGAGTTCCTATGTTGAGGAAGACGTGTTCCTTTCACCTTGTTTGTTGGTTGAGACTGTCAAGTATTGGGTCGAAGGTTTGTGGCCAAAGAGGCGAGTTTCCATTGCTGTAGGAAGCTGAGTTCTCACCCTTTAGTGCTAGATGTATTTCTCATTTGTGGGGATGGATTTTTTGAGGAGAGGGAGCTGCATTGTATCAGTTTAAGAGGACGTGCTTTCTATTCATTGCTAGATGGAATATGATATTTCAGAGGGACACGTTTCATGGTTTTTCCTTGGCCGAGTTATTGCTAGTTGATTTGTAGTGTTCACAACCATAAATGTGTTGAAGACTGTAACTAGTGTTGGTCTTCATAATTGTATTTGAGTCATGATGTAATGTATTTGTCAAAAGAAAGAAAATAAATATTATTATGAAAAAATATTTATTAAGCATGGGCTTCATGATTTATTATTTTATTTATAGGTCAAAGCCTCCACTGTAGGCTTCTAGGGTTTATGTCATGAGTTCTAGTCCATGTCGTCATTTAATAAACCTTTCTTGGGCTTTATTTATCAAGAAAGAAAATTATTTTTGATGTAAATTGAGTCAAATAGGCCTCCTCCACCAAGTTGGCCTCAAAAGGGACAAGTCGGCCTCAAAGGGAGTCAAAAACCACTATATATAGGCAACAACTCAACCTCATTTGGAGCACAAGACAAGCAAGTTCGACTTGCAGTTGCTAGAAGAGAAAAAGAAGAGCGAAATACCATAGAAGGAGGAGAAAACCCTAACAAAGGAGACACTTGTCAAGCCAGAAGAAGCCAAAATTGTCTCTTTTTTGTCACGTACGAAGTTTTTGGGTTGTTTTAGGAGGGCCGAAATTTCAGATCTGCGGTAGGGCTGAAATTCTGCGCGCAGGAGGACCGAAATTCTGTGTGGTAGCTAGGTTGAATCTATTTCACTAGACTAGAAAAGACTACTGAAGTTTGTATAATCATTCTGGAAGGTTGACATGGTGGAGTGAGGAAGGTCTTGTGGTCTGGTCTAAGGTCTTGGATTGTCTCAATTGATTTGAATCTACTAGTGGAAGAGTTTGACTGGGTTTTCCCCTTCATAGGGGTTTTAGCCCTGGCTGAGTTCCTATCTGGTATCATTGATCTTCATGTTGTAATTTGATGATTGCTTGATGAGAAGAAGATAAAAGAACATAAAAAAACTTAATAAGAATACAAGAATATCACAAGTAATTGTCAACATAAAGAAATTTTTTCTGCCTTTCTGATTTTCTAACATGGTATCAGAGCTAAGGTAAAGGAAGAGAAGGAAAAAGGTAGCTTGAAGATCTATTGAAGGAAGGGTCAAGAAAAGTTTCAAGGAAGATCGTAAGGAGTAGAAGAAAGCCTATTATCTAGTAAGGGAGACATTGTAAAATCTATGGCAACTTCAATGAAGACAAAAAACAAGCTAGAAGGAGCCTCCAGTTACAGAGCATTGAAGAAGTGGATAGGTTTCATCCTTGCAAAACATAAAGTATTGGATTTTATTTAAGGTAAGGTTAAGGAGCCCGCAAATGATGCAGGAAAAGAAAGATACAAGGAAATAGATATCCAAGCTATGAATCTAATTGTAGATGGAGTGAAGGACAATCTAATTCCCTATATATCCTATATAAACATTGCAAAAGAGATATATGAGACTCTCTCCAAGTCGTTTACCATCAAGAACATTGGATAAGTAGCTAGTCTCAAGAATTAACTAAGAACAATAAAGATGACAAAGAATGATACTGTATCTTCCTATTTTTTAAGGATCTCCCGAATAAGAGATGAGCTCCAAGCCATTGATGAAGTCATTCTAGATAAAGAACTTTTGATTGTTGCACTACTAGGTCTACCAAAATCATGGAGCTCTTTTGCATCAGGCATTAGCAGTGGGAAAGAAACACCATCATTTGAAGAAATGTGGAATGCATGTAGTTAAGAAGAAGCTCACATCTCATTAGTAAGTGATAAGAAGGAAAATGAAGAGAAAAACACATCCAATGCATATTTTGTGAAATTTTATCTATTGCAGTTACTGGAAATTATTCTTCCAACTCAAAAATTAGTTATGCAATTTATTTGCTATGACAAATAACGAATAAAATCACAACTGTAATTTTCACCATCAAAATAATGCGGAAAATAAAATATTGGAAACTGAGAAATTCTAGCGCACAAACAATAATTTCGACACAATTATTTTTGGACGGTTGTCCCCAGAAAAACCCAACTTGGGAAAACCGGTGCAGCAGATGAGGGTTTTATTTGTGCAAAAACTTCGGTGTCATTTTATGTGTGCATTAATTTTCAGTTCCTTATTTATTTTCCACAACATTTATTTAATTGTGAAGATTGCAGTAGTGAGCTATTCGTTATTTATCGCTAATTAAATAATAGAAGACAAATAAAGTACATCAGTTAGAAGAATAGTTTCTATTTTATCACAATCGTGGATTTTTCTGTTTCAGAGGGAGATCTGAAGCACTCTCTTCAGATCTGCGCAGATTAGCCTGGTAGTGCGTATAGTAGAGAGGTAGAGTTCGATTTCCAGATCCAGTTGATGGAGAAGTGCGAATTGCTTCAGATTTGTAGTTGCAAGCAATGGATTTGCTAGAGAGAGGGTTTCAGTGAGCATATTAGTGATTTTGTAGAGCATATCTATCAGATCTGGGCATAGTAATTTGTAGAAGGGTTTTATAGCTGCAAATATATGTAGGGAAGGAAGAGGAAAATAGATGAGAGGAATTTCCATCAATTTTGCAGAAGGGTTTCCAGTTTTTCTAGTCAGGAAGAGGAGATCGAAATTTGATCAACATAAGGCCATTCCAAGGGCAGCAATGCGTGTGGCGAAAGGTAGAGCGAGCTACCTAGAAAGGAATAGCAGGAAGTGCGAGTTCTTGGAAGGACACCGGAGGCTAGTGCAAGAACAAATCTGCGCATTCCAGGAGGAGTGCGAATAGCAGAGGAGGCCAGATGTAGTTGCTGAAAAGAGAAGGATATTTCTAGCATATACTTCTCCAGTATTCTCAGAGTTAGGAAGGTTGACTTATCAATAGAAAGAGGGCCGAAGCAAACAAATCGAATAATTAGATTACCTAGTTCGCAGACCTGAAGCAGTAATTTGATTTTCGGTTATCGAATCTATTTGTCGGAGGAGGTGTGAATAGCTTCAGAGATAGAGGAAGGCAGTGTATTCACCAAATCTAATTTCTAGGAGCATTTCTCAATGAGCAATGCAATTGGCAGGATCTAGTGCGGGTTGTCACAAGATCCAATGTGAGCTGCAGGAAGAGGGTGCGAGTTTATAGAAGAGGATGAGTTGGTATTCAGAGGAAACAATGAGTTTCCAGATCGAATTGCCAGTTGGAGGAGTGAAATAAAAATTCTCCAGTATTTGAGTTTCGTAGTTTGTTTTTGCAACTTTTTAAAGATGGCTATACGAGATAGCTAGAAGAGGCCGTACGAGTTAGCCAAAACGTAGATCTGAGCAACAGATTGACTTCCAGTTGTCGGAGACAGGTGTCGGAGGAAGTGTGAGTTGTCAAGTGCGAGTTGCAAAGCGAAGAAGGGTCCCAACAAGGGACAAGACTCAAAAGGAGAAAAGAAATAGGTCATGTGTATGACACCAGATCCAGGTGGAGGAGTATGATACTCCTATGAGTCAAGAACTAGGCGGGGTCCATAGGTGAGCAACATGAAGTCTAGATCAGATCCAGTTGTTGTTCACATGGATCATTACCTTTGCTACAGGGGCCCACAATATCATAGTAGGAGGTTCAGTGTCAGCAGAGCTAGCTGCAATCAGTTCTTGAGAGACAGTGCAGAGCTAGTTGCAATGGCACAGGTAGTGCGAATTGCTCAGTTGTAGGGTGCAGATGTAGTTCCAGCCAATGTTTTAAAACTAGGATGGTCCGAATCGGATTTGGCCTGGTTGACCGGGTTAGAGCCCTGCCTAAGTCAGTTAGGTAGAAAAACTGGTCCGATGGTCAATTCGTTATCGAACCGGCCGAGTCAAACACCCAGAATGTAAGAACCTGAACTATAAGCTAATTTCTAAATAGTAGAACCTGAAATAATGAATACAGAATTTTAAAGAAATTTAATCTAATGAATACTAACCTTTTTGCTTTGCTAAAAAGATCTTTTTGCTTTGCTAAAAAATCTGTCTACTCTGCTGCAGTTCTTGTCCAACTGTCTGCTCTGCTGAAAATCTATCTGGTTTGCTGCAATTCTTGACCGGCTGTGTCACCAAAACAGCCAAAACCACCCTGCCGAACTGAGTACAACCTAGGTACTCAGCCTCAGAAAGCTTTCAGTTGAAGCAATCTGATTTTCCCCGTGCCGAAAAACATCAGTATAATCAAGACTCAAGTTTCCTTCATAACTGTACTACAGTATCCAATTTTGTTCTCCCCTCCCCCAAAATGATTTTTCCCTTCTCCTTTTATTTCCTCATCCATCGCCTTCTTTTCCTTCTTCGTGTCAATTTTATGGCTACGTGTAACTTTTATGAAATCGAATCTGATTTGATTTCGTTGATTTTTATTTGAATACGTAGTTTGATTTAATAAGGTTTATTTTTAGTCGGTTCGGCCGAGCCTGTCTTAAACCGATCGAGCTATAGTCCTCAGGGAAGAAAGGCAGCAACTCGGACTTCAAACTCATTTTTTTGTTTGTTTTTTTCGTAATGCCTCTGTCTCTCTACCAAGCCTATAAAAGTGACCCAACCCCCTCACATTTACTCACAACTATCTCATTGCATTTGTGTGAACATTTGTGAGGAGTTTGTGAAGAGTTGGAGTTGGCTTTTGGAGCTGGCTTTTGGAGCAGTAGTGAGGAGGAGCCATGGGTTTCCCTGTCTGACTCTGATTCAGAGTCTGAGCTTGATTTTCTTGCCTTGTTTAGCAGTAGTGACTAGTGATGTTTTGTTGTAGAGGCCATTTAGAGCCTCCTTGGTTATGTGTTTTTGTTTTGATCTCTATATATTACATGTATTGAACAATGCATTGCGTGCCATTTTGATATAATAGATATATTCATGAGCATACTTTGATCATATGTTGTCTTCTCTCTATATTCTAACGCTTTCAGTTTGGAAACATGAATGAAAATTTTAAAAATATGTTTTTTCATAAAAAAATAAATATTTTATATATTTTATACAACAACCGAGTCATTGAAATCAACTAGGTTGAGTCGGTATAGAGTCAGAGTCGACCCTCAACCGGTTTCGAATCCGAGTCGGAGTTTTAAACTATGGTTCCAGCCAGAGTGGTTTCCCATTGGGAGATCGAGACTAAGAGGGAGCCTAACCATAGAAGGATCATCCCTATGGAAGCTTAGAGCATCAGGTTTTGAGGAGATCAGTGTCTCTATTACAGTAGTTGCAACAACAATGCAGGATTAGCAGCAGAGCAGTAGTAGCAGTAGTGTGAGGTAGATCATAGTATGCGTAGTAGCATGGTGGACAGTGAGAACTAGCCGTATCATAGATGTCAGACACCAACAACGTGATTAGCCCAACTACAGGATGTTCTTCTATAAAGTGGAGGAATATGTTGAGGAGAGAGAACACCTTCCTCGCTAAGAGGGAGTGTTAGAATTTTGGTAGCATCGAACAGGTGGTCTAGTCTCTAAGGTGTCAGAGAGGCTAAGGAACTTCATATCTTCAATACCTAGAAATGGTTTCGTGAGGTTTGGTTCCAAAACACCTTAATTAAATTAATTGATTGGATAATTAAAATTTCCTAAGTTAGAGTTAGGAAAATTGGTTAATTAAAGTGAATAAATTAAGGAGATCGACTTATGCTCTAGAGACTTCCAAAAGTGACTTGGATCAAGTCTAAGATATCTTGGCCATTAGTGCTCCAACGAGAGATTATAAGAGCAAGTCGATGGGGCTTGGAGAAGACACATCGAAGGAGCAAGAAAGTAGGGTAGTGCGAATTTGCCAGTGTAGTATTCAGTGAGGGAAGAGTTCGAGCTAGCAGAGCATCAGTGAGAGGATCAACAAAGATTGGAGAGAAGGTTTCTAGGGGAGGTTTTCCACCGAAATTTGCAAAGGCTGAGTCCACTAGCAGTAATGTCGTGCGAATTTCTCTAGTGCGCAGATCTGGGCAGCAAATTGTGTTTTCCAATCTCCGGGAGCGAGTTGCCTAATGCGTGTGTAGGATCACCAGATCTCAGTTTTCAGCAAGTGCGTATTTCCTGCAACAGTGTTTTTTTGTGCACATTTATTGAAGGAGGCCAAGTTTGATTTTGCAAGGGAAACAAAGGGTTTCCAGGTGGATCTGCTAGTTGGAGTGGTGGAGAAAATTTTTCGAAGCTTACCCTGTATTTGGCAAGTAGATCTATGTACCCTCTAATTTGCTGAAGAGAATAACATATAAACCCTCATTTTGCTGCACCGGTTTTCCCTTCGGGATTTTTCCAGGGACGTTAGTCCAAAAACTTCGGTGTCATTTTATGTATGTGTGCATTATTTCTCAGTTCCTGATTTATTTTCCGCAACATTTATTTAATTGTTAAGATTGCAGTAGTGAGCTACTCATTATTTGCCATTAATTAAATAACAGAAGACAAATAAACTGCATCTGTTAGAAGAATAATTTCCAGTTTATTGCAATCATGGATTTGTCACATTGAAGTGATCATTCAGAGAGGGACATTACATTTGAATAAACAATCTTAAGAGCTCACATCAAGAGTGAACTAGAACATCATGCCACTAGAAGAGTGATGCTCGTATCGATGCTCAAATATGTGATCACAATCTCCTCATGACATTTTTGTCGATCATCTAATGTATAAAGCTTGTTGATGGATGCTTCAATTTGTTTAATGACCTATCTAGGTAGTGTTTTTCAATGGAGCTCTACTTAATCTTCCTCCCTTAGTGAACTTATCTATGCATCTACTGGTTACCTATTTTATTTGGAGACAAAACTTATTTGGATCTCCAAACACAGGATGTTTTGAGCAATGCTTGTTTAATCCTCACCTTGTTAAATTCCTTGTGCTTTGTGAAAATTCTATCACTGCAGCAACTGATTTATTTTTCCTACTTATTCCACAATAAGTTATTTATGAAATTACTTCAATAAACATTAAAATAAATACTGCTGTAGATATCACACCGTAATACAGAAACAAACATATGCACAAGAATTAACACATTGACACAGATATTTTGGACAACAGTCCCCAGAAAAACCCAATGTGGGAAAACCTGTGCAATAAGGGAGGATTTTATTATTCAGCAATTCTTCTGTACAACAGGGTGCCAAACTGGCTTACCCACAGAGAGAAATAATTCTCCAGCACTTGTCCCAATTCCAGCGTCAGCCCAGTTGACCTCTGCGTGGCTCTCAAACCCTCTGCATCAGCCCCTGCTTGATTGCGTCAACCCTGGGCCTCTCTGCGTCACTCACGCAGGCCCAACAAGTGACTGCGCAGCCTTCTGCTGCTTCTGTGTTTGCCTCTCCTGCCTCAGCGCTGATCTCCAGTGGCTGTTCCCGCCTCTCTGCTCCGTACTTGTTTCCTCCTGGCTGCTCACCAGACCACTAGTTCAATTTCTCAGCTAACCCCGCTCTAGAAATTGAATTGACTGGTCTCCCTCAGTGTGTTCTCCAAGTGACCCTCAAGCCTTCTCTTATACTTTTTTTGTTGACAAATCAACGACCGAGATTAAGTTCCTAATCAACGACTAAGATTAGATCTGGCTTGATCCATGACTTTTGGACCATTCTAACACAATTTTATATTAATACACATTAATATTTTATTTTCCCTAAGTTTAGACTTAGGGACTCCATTAAAAATATTAATTATTTTAATATCTCCCAAACTGTTTAGAATTTGCCCAAACCCTTTCTGGGTATTGGAGATCTCATGTGCCTTAGCCTCTCCACCAATATTCGTGGCTAGAGCACATCCGATGCTACCCCAAATCAACACTCCCTCTTAGCGAGGACTGTGTTCTGGTAATACTCCTCACTGAGTATCAGTCTGATCATTCGGCATCGGTCCCTGTGCTGATGCTAAGCCTCCTTGCCCAACATCCTCTACGCTGTTGCATCCTGTATTGCTGCCCATGGCTTTGCTACTGCCACTGCTGCATCTGTATGACAACTCCCTCTGCATCCGTGCTGCTGCTGGTCCTTTCTCCCAACACTGCATCTGCACTGCAACTCCCTCTGCATCCTTGTAGTTATCACTCCCATTTCTGCTACTAAAACGGGTTCTTTACCATCCCCATCTTTTCCCTAAAGTAGTCAAATTTTGTCCTTCCAAGGGCCTTGGTGAGGATGTCTGCCACCTGTTCTCCTATAGGAGTGTAGCTCAACTGTACAACTCCTCGTTGGACACAGTCCTTGACAAAGTGACACCGGATATCAATATGCTTCGACCTATCATGAAACACTAGATTCTTAGAGAGCTTGATGCAACTCTGATTATCACACATGATCTTGGTCGCCTCCATATTCCTTCTGAGTAGGTTCACAAGTAGTTTCCTAAGCCATATGGCCTCACACAAAGCTGTGGTTACTGCCATATATCCTGCCTCAGATGAGCTCAGAGCCACGAACTTCTGTTTCCTACTGCACCAGGAGGTCATTCCTGATCCAATGTTGAAACAATACCCAGAGGTACTTTTTTGATCCACTGAACTTCTTGCCCAATCTGCATCAGTAAATCCACTCAATCTGATATCCTTACTCCTGGTGTACAAGAGTCCATAATCGACTGTTCCCTGTAAATACTTGAGAACATGTTTGGCTGCTGCCCAGTGCGCCCTCTTTGGTTCCACCATGAACTGACTGAGGGTGTTGACAAAGTAGCAAATGTCTGGCTTGGTATTGACCAAATACATCAGGGACCCTATGAGCTGCCTGTATAGGGTGGGATCAACATCCTTGTCTTCTAATGCATCAGTCTTCTTCCAGTTGGTGATCATTGGCGTAGCCATAGGTCTACAGTCCTCCATCTCGAATCTTTTTAGGATTTCTGTAGCATACCTCCCTTGCCCAAGGAAGATTTCTCCGTTTTGCTGCCAAACTTCCAACCCTGGGAAGTAGTGCATTCGTCCCAAATCTTTCATATCGAATTTTGTGGCTAGATTTTTCTTGCAGTCCCCAATGAGTCTGGATAATCCTATCAGAAAGAGATCATCCATATACAATACTAAGATTAGCGGCTTGTTCTCTACAACCAGATAATAGAGATTTGGATCCGCGTCACTCTTGACAAACCCCATTTTCTGCAAGTAGCCATCTATTTGACCATACCATGCTCTTGGTGCCTGTTTCAGCCCATACAAGTCTTTCTTCAATCTGCATACATGAGACTTCTTCTCATGAGTTTCAAAGCCCTCTGGTTGTTCAATGTATACCTCGTCTTCTATTACCCCGTTCAGAAATGCCATTTTGACATCCATCTAATGGATCTCCCATCCCATCTGGGCTGCAAGAGATATCACAGTCCTAATAGATGTATACCTGGCTACCGGGGCGAAGGTCTCCTCATAGTCAATCCCTTCCTTTTGAGCATACCCCTTAGCCACAAACCTGGCCTTGTATTTCTCAACACTGCCGTATGCAGCGTATTTGATCTTGTAGATCCATCTTGAACCTACCACTAATCTGTCTTGAGGTCTTGGCACCACCTCCTAGACATCATTTACCATTATGGAGTTGTATTCCTCTACCATCGCATCTAGCCAACCTTGATGTTGAGCTGCCTCCTTGAAATTGGCAGGCTCTCGATCCTGAGCTACTAATGCCTAATATCTATTTGGCTGTTTTCGCTCCCTCTTATTGTTTCTTGGCCGATGAAGTCCTCTGCATCTCGCAAAATCTGACAAAGTTCCCTGCTAGTTCTTCCTCTGCCAACAGGTGCTTCTGTTCGCTCCTCCTCCTCATCCTGAGAATCTTCCTGTCCCGAGGAAGAATTCTTTACATCTGTTGGTTGAAGAGGCTTAACCAACGGCTCCTCGGAAGGCATCTCGCGAGATCTTCTGAAAGCCTTGTCCTCCATGAACTTTACATCTTGTCGTACTACTACCTTCCTGCTCCCTGGAAGATAGATTCTGTATGCCTTAGCATTCTCGCTATATCCTACCAGATATCCCTTTTTTGCAGTCTGATCCAGCTTCTTCCTCTTTTCTTTGAGTATGCAACAATATGCTAGACTCCCAAATATTCTGAAATGACTAACTTCAGGTGTCTTCCCTGTGAAGACTTTCTCTGGAGTAATCTTGCCCACTGCTCGATGAGGAGTCCTGTTCTGAACATAGACTGTTGTGTTGCATGCTTCTGCTCACAGGAATTTTGGCATATCCTGATCATACATCATGGCCCTAGCTACTTCTACAATAGTCCTGTTCTTTCTTTCTGCTACCCCATTCTGCTCCGGATTATATGTAGCTGTCCACTCTCTTCTGATGCCCTCCTTAGCGCAAAAATCAGTGAAGTCCTTATCGACATATTCTCCACCATTATCTGAGCGTAAAACTTTTATTTTCTTCCTAGTCAAATTCTCCACTAGAGCCTTGAACTCCTTGAATCGACAGAAAAACTCATCCTTGGTTTTCAGAAAATAAATCCAAGTTTTCCTTGAGTGGTCATCAATGAAGGTAAGGAAATACTCGGCACCACTGAGAGCTTTGACAGACATAGATCTTCAGATATCAGAGTGTATCAATCCTAGTACACTCTTGGCCCTGTGTTTCCTCTTAGGAAATACTGCCTTGGCATACTTTCCTAGAACACATCCCCTGCATACATCATCTCGTTCCGTACTCAGATCCGGAGCTCCTGTTACAACGCTCTTGAGAATTCTCAGAGCTCCATGGTGCAAGTGACCCATTCTTCTATGCCATAGTTCGTTCAAGTCCTTGTCTCCATGACTGCCTATTAGTGCCATTGGTGATTCTAGTTGCAATCTATACAACCGATTCTTTTGATCCCGATCTGCACTTTCTTTTTCCAGTCGGGTGTTTGACGTATACCTTCTCCTTGATGAAGTAGATGTAATAGCCCTTGCCTTGTAGTTGTGACACAGAAAGTAAGTTTATCCCCAATCTTGGTACATGCAGTACATTTGTAGCACGGAACCGTTCTCCCGATTCTGTTTGAAAAACGATGGTACCCTTCCTTACTGGTGTACACTTTGCCTTGTTCCCCATGGTGATCTGAAAGTTCATCTTCTCTTCTCGATATTTTGAGAAACACTCCCTGATTCCCGTCATATGCCATGAAGCTCCACTGTCTATATACCATATCTATGATGATGCAACACTAGTCATACACGCCACTTCTTCTTCCAGCTTGGAAGCCAACATAGAGAAATCGAAATCTCTCTCTTGTGCAATCTTCTGAAAATCTGTGTGAGTCCCCTGACGTGGATGCCTCTGCATCGTGGTCTCGACCCATAACTGATTTCCCTTTTTGTCTTTGATTACTTGCTCTGATACCATGTGAAAATTCTATCACGGCAACAGCTGATTTATTTTTCCTACTTATTCCACAATAAGTTATTTATGAAATTACTTCAATAAACATTAAAATAAATACTGCTGCAGATATCACACCATAATACAGAAACAAACATATGCACAAGCATTAACACATTGACACAGATATTTTGGACAACAGTCCCCGGAAAAACCCAATGTGGGAAAACCGGTGCAGCAAGGGAGGATTTTATTATTCAACAATTCTTCTGTACAACAAGGTGCCAAACTGGCTTACCCACAGAGAGAAATAATTCTCCAGCACTTCTCCCAATCCCAGCGTCAGCCCGACTGACCTTTGCGTGGCTCTCAAACCCTTTGCGTCAACCCCTGCTTGACTGCGTCAACCCTGGGCCTCTCTGTGTCACTCACGTAGGCCCAACAAGTGACTGCGCAGTCTTCTGCTGCCTCTGCGTCTGCCTGAAAAGCCCTGCGCCTGCCTCTCTTGCTTCATCGCTGATCTCCGGTGGCTGATCCCGCCTCTCTGCTCCGTACTTGCTGCCTCCTGATTGCTTACCAGACCACTGGTTCAATTTCTCAGCTAACCCTACTCCAGAAATTGAACTGACTGGTCTCCTTCAGTGTATTCTCCAAGTGATCCTCAAGCCTCCTCTTATACTTTTCTCGTTGACAAATCAACGGCCGATATTAAGTCCCTACTCAATGTCTAGGATTAGATCTGGCTTGATCCATGACTTTTGGACCATTCTAACACAGTTTTATATTAATACACATTAATACTTTATTTTCACTAAGTTTAGACTTAGGGACTCCGTTAAAAATATTAATTATTTTAATATCTTCCAAACTGTTTAGAATCTGCCCAAACCCTTTCTGGTTATTGGAGATCTCATGTGCCTTAGCCTTTCCACCAATTTTCGTGGCTAGAGCACATCCGATGCTACCCCAAATCAACATGCTTCTGAATCATATTTATAGAGAATATGCTTGAATTGTAAGATTTGTAACTAGAATGAGGAGTTGGATGTTCTTGTTCTCAATCTTGGCTGGACGACAATGGTTCTGCGATAATGCTACATGAAGATTGGAAGAATAAGAATTCAAAAGCAAATGAGATCTTTTGTAATTTGTATAGATTATTGTTTCACATTTTTTATCGCTTGGGTATTCAACCCAAATCTATGACAATTTCCTTATTGTTCATTCGTAAGAAAGCGCATTGAATGATGCTATCTTAATTTGCTTAGCGGCCTATCTAGGCAGTGTCTTTCACTGGAGTTTTACTTCTTTGCATTAAAGCTTATCGAGGTACCTACTGGTTGTCTATTTTAAATTTTCATTTGTAGACAAAACTTGGTTTCCTAACTCAAAATGTTTTGGGGCCATGTTTGTTTTATCCTTGTTGATTGATGCTTTTTTAATCTGCACAGTGACCTGTCTAGATAGTGTATATTAGTGGAGCTTTGCTTCATCTTCTTCCTTGACACAAAGCTTATCTAGGTACCTACTGGTCGTCTATTTTGAATTTTTACTTGTAGACAAACTTATTTCAATTTCCTATCTCATATTAAGTGTTGGGGCCATGTTTTACTTATCCCCATCTTGTTAAATTCCTTGTGCTTCTGAATCATGTTTATTGAGAATATGCTTGAATTCTTATGTTGCAGGTTTCATGTTGTTTATGATTGTAAAAATTTTATTCACCAGCTTGATTGTGTCAAATATAGGGATATTAGATCTATTATGCATCATATTTCTATAGATCACCTCAGTAGTTTCATCAGACATGATATAACATGATTTCTTCTTAAGTTCTTTGCATGCATGGCTTTCTACATATAACTGTATGTGGAGTTTTACAGCAGTCAATTCAACAGTGAATCTTGTCCTAGTTTATTGTCCCAAATAAGAACCTTTGTTTCCCGGAGATATACATCTGGAGAATTTTCTGAAAAAGGCTTGCGAAGTTGGAGCTTGATCTTGTTCTTTCTCACTTAATAAATGTGACTTTGATGTTTTTGTTATAACTGTCTTCTGGCTTGACAGATTATTACCATTAAAGTTATTGAATCTATTTGATTGCACACGAATTCCATGATTATTCAAAGTTATTCTGGAGCTCTTTTACTGTGTGTGAACTATTTTGTTGCATCGCCAAATTTATAGAACTATTTCAGTGTGAAATTTACTTTGGATCTGACTTAAAATTATTAATAAATCTAAAATCAACCCAGATCAAACTGCCTGTGCAAAGCAATCCTGTAATATTTATAAATGCTTCTGTTTTATTTTACCGCATTATAGTGTTGTTACAATATTTGATAACCATATTAATCTCTATGTTGTTTCACTTGCTCAGAAGGCAATAAACATTGATGCAAAGAGCACCAAGAAATTGGATTTCAATCCTTCAGATGTGCAGAAGTGGGTAGTTGAAGATTTGAATGCCACGGAATCCTGGTTACAAGAACAAGAAGAGAAGGCAAGTATTTCTAAATGTGTATTTATTCAGAAATTAATGTTATATTGCTACTTTTTAAAATGTCTGTTGAAAACTGACATCATTTCATGTTAAAATAGATCCTGTTTGCATAAATGCTTATTGGAAAGAAGGATGAGATCATTTCTTGTTAACATAGATTCCAATTGCCTAAATGCTCATTGGATAAAATAATGACATCATTTTGTGGTAAAATAGATCCTAATTGACTAAATGCTCATTGGAGAGCAAATCACTGGCTTCTGCAAGGCCAATCAATTTTTTTTATGATTGAAGTCCAAAATTTCAAGAATTTTCGTATTGAAACTGAACAAAGAATTTCTAAAAATTAAATTGGTAGTAGTGACTGTTGCAAGTATTAAGAAATAACAGAGCATTTCAGAACCCAACCTTAAAAGATATCCTTTATTCTTTTTAGTCATAGGAAGTGACACAATCAAGATATTCCCATAATGCTGAAGATCATTGTCCAAATGGGTTGTTGGATGCAAGAGCCAAGAACTTCACATCTGATGGTCTGTAGCCTCAAAGCACACTGAAGTTCCTGAATGTAGAAAATTTAATCCCTAGAGTGACAAAGAATAGGGACTCCTTGCAATCCTTCCCGAAGGAGCTAGGAAATCAATCACGGAAATGTTAAAATCTAAATGTTACTTATGTGGACAGTAAAACTTGACTATAGAAATTTGTGTTGGAGTATGATGCATGTCTAATGTTAATGAGATGCATAAAGTGTGAAAATCGCTTGAAATGCAACAACTAGAATTAATTCTTCTAACTGATAAAATTATGCAGTTTATTTTGTTACGGAAAAATAACGAATTAATCACATTGCAATTTCTTCACAATAAAAATGCTACAGAAAATAAAATGCTGAAAACTAAGAAATATAGAGCACACACAAAAGTTTGACACAGTTATTTTTGGACAAATGTCCCTGAAAAACCCAATGTGGGAAAACTGGTGCAGCAGCAAATCTGAGTACAAAATCTGGATGCCCAAACTGACAATCCACAGCGAGATAATCTGGCCAAAATTATTAGAGAGAATTTTCTCTCTCTCCTCAAGCAATCCTTGCACAACTTAGCTTCAAAAACTGGCTCTTCTGGAACCCTTGCGCAACCAATAACTCGCACTCCTGAAAAATGCCTCTGATCAAGTTGTTTTGCCTGCTACTAATTCTGGAAGCGATTCCCTCTGGAAAAAATTCCCGGCCTCTGGAAGCTGAATCGACCTCCTCTCTAGCAAAATCGAACTGCCTCTATGAAGCTGCCTACGCAGCCTCCTGAGGAATAACTCAACCTCCTGCTGCTGACTCTCCGAAATTGGAAATCTCCTCCGGATATGTTGTCTCTGCTCCCTCATGTCCCTTCTAGCTTAAACTCTTCATCCTTGTTGCTGCTGGATAGCTCGATCTACGAAGGAACTCCTCCTCAAGTGTGTTCCTCCTCAACCCCGTTCGACCTCCTCTTATAATCTCTCATTGTCTCAACAACGACTATGATTAAATCCTCATCAACAACTACGATCATTTCTGAGTTGATCCATGTGAGTTTTTAGAGAAATCTCACATTTTTCAATTAATTCCTGTTAATTAATCATTTTCCCTGAGTTAGACTTTGGAAAAAGTTAATTACTAATTAATTAACTTAATTGAGCTACTTCTAGGTGGATTTTCCAGAAACGATTTCTGGGTTTTGGAGTCCCAGTGTTTCTTTGCCTCTTTGATCAAAGTCGATACTAGAACACCATCCAATGCTACAAAAACTAACACTTCCTCTTAGTGAGGAAGGTGTTCATCCAGTGTCCATAACATCCTCCATACATGTTGTTGATGACCGCCAACTGTGACACGCTGCCACTGCCCATCAACTATAATGCAACTCTGAAAATACTGCATATATGCTGCTGCTGACACTGCACTGTACACTCTGTACTGCTGCCAACTTTGCTATTGCACTGCAACTGATCTCATGTTGTCGCTGCTGTTGCAACTAAAATAAAAAAATACTGAATCAACTATGTCTATATGCTGTAATTGTTTCCTGAGTCTTTGACTACCACTAGCCTCTGTGCTACCTACTGAGTCTGTTTGCGCTCCAACTACACTATGCTCCCCAACATTTGATTGCAATTAGTACTGCAACTGTCCCTCAAGAACTGACTATGCCATCTGACACTGATCCATTTGCTACTAAATACTTTGGGCCCCTTTAGCAAGGGTGATGATCTAAGAGGAAACACTTGTCTAATGCTCACCTTGATGGACCTTGCCCATGGACCCTTCCCAACTCTGCACACAAAGTGAAATCTTCCTCTGGTTTGGAGGACAACTAATCAATCTCTGTCGAAGCTGTTGCCTACTCCTGCTTCTCCTTCTTGTCCTTCTTCCTATGAGGACACTAGGTACTGTAGTGACCAAACTCACCATACCTGAAGGATTTGACCTTCGACAATTCCTTCTTCTTCTCTCCTCCTTATGAGCCTTGTCCCTGACTGGGACCTTTCTTTGCCTTTCCTTTTGATGCAAGGGCTACATTCTCCTCCTCCTTCACACTTTTCGATCCTTTGCTGCTACCATTTTGGTGAGATAGGGGGTAAATCCTCCCTTCTGCATCATGGTGGTTCTCAACTTCTCCTTCAGGAACATCTTCTGATTTTCGGAAGGATTTTGGTATAGTGTTGTGAGAGCTTCCCACATTTCTTTGGCTATATTCTTGGCCGATAAGTGTGAGACTATATGATCCTAAACTCCATCAAGGATCAACCGCTTTGCCTTGGCCATCTCCTTGTTGTAGTTCTTTAACTACTGCGGATCTGTAGGTATGGCTATGGCTCATTCTGCGTACATCTTTAGACCAAACTCATCTAGTAGGAACGACATTTTGGCCTTCCAAATATTGTAGTTGGATGTAGCATCCAATCTGTCTTGATCTCGGAGTCATGCTGAGGCCATTTTCTACAAAACTCACAACTAGGAAATAAACATGAATCTCCTCCTCTCCTACTCGGCTACCTGCTCTGCAATTCACACTCCCTTCTGGAATGCGTAGTTCTGCTAGCTAGATCTGCCTCTGCAACTAGAGACCACGAATTTCCTAAAATAGGAAACCCTTCGAGAAAACTCTCTGTGTGCAATTTCTCTTCCACCCGACGCTGATTCTTCTATTGCAACACTGTGGCAGAAACAAATGTGCCCAGACCAGGAATCTGCTCTACGAAAAACATGAAGACAATATCGCCGATATTCAGAAATATCGCGATATTTTTGGGGAGACGAGATATCGCTGAGGAAATATTGCGATATTTTGTCTCCCCGAAGAAAATATCGCACTACGACGGAAAATATCGCTGGGCATGGAAAGAAATTCGCTGCCGTGGCTAGAAAAGGCCAAATTCGTTTTTTCCCCTCCTTTTGTTTTCTGATTGTTGGAGAAGGAAGGGGAGAGCATTGTGATTGCTGTCAAGGAGGATTTGAGGGTTGAATAGCCATTATCGCCACCAACAACGAATATTTTGTTGATCAAAGATTGAAGAACATTGAGACAATCTTCATTTATTCCATTAACATGTATGTTCTAATAAACCCCTATGTATCTGATTTTTTTGATAGATTTAAGGTTATTCTTGCTTGCCTATTTGCCTACAAACATTTTTCTTTTTTTTTTTCCATTTGCTATGATTTTCATGGCCATGAGCAAATGCGATGGTTTTCTCCATATTTGGACAACAAACTCCATTTTTTTTTAACTTTCAAATGCACCCTGTTATTGTCATTTATGATTTTTCATTGAATTCACATTGCAAATAATGTAGCAAAAAAATTATTTTGTAAAATGAGGTGGTTATTACTTATTAATTCCAGTTTTTTTTTTGGTGCCCTAGGTTTGAGTTAGCTCACTACAAAATTCAAATATGCCAAAAGCCTTGGACCCATTTTGGGAGTATGGGGAGCCTGATGGTGGGACAAATCGGGCATATCTATCATGCAAATTGTGTGGGACTAGGATGGCATGAGGGGTTACACAATTGAAATACCATCTGGCTAGACTCACTAGACATGATGTTGGGATTTGTACAGTTTCTAGTTCGGAGCTTATACAAAAATCTCTTGAAGCAATTGATGAAAAAGACAGAAAGAAGGAAGAGACAGAAAGAAACAAGGCTGAACATGCAGGTAGATCTTTCGGGATATCTTCTTCTGATTTTGATGTTGAGGGTAGTGGGAGGGGCTCCACAGCATCACCTGCTACTGCTAGTGCAAGGTCATCATTTTTTGTTCCACGAACAAGACATGGAGCACAACTTGGCATAAAATCAATTGTTAAAAAAAAGGAGAAGCAAGAAGCAGATAGAGTCATGGGGAGGTGTCTTTTCTGGAGCGACTTACCTCTTAGCATCACCAAAATCAATCCATTTTGGCAGCCAATGTGTGATGCTATTATTGTTGTGGGCCCACGGTAAAAAAGTGCTACATATGAGGAGTTGCGGGGGCCAATTCTTCAAGCAGAAAAGCAGGACATCAACTCTAGATTGGCGGAGTTGAAAAAAACATGGGAAGTTTCTGGATGTATAGTGATGTTTGATGGTTGGACAGATAGGAAGGGTAGGACCCTTCTAAATTTCTTGGTACATTGTCCTAAAGGTACCATGTTTATTAAATCAGTGGATGCATCAACACATATCAAAGATGCAGCAACGATATGTGAATTGTTAGATGGGTTCATTTGGGAAATTGATGTGCAGAATGTGGTGCAAGTCATAACAGACAATGCAGCTAATTATGTGTCTGCTGGCAAGATGCTTATGGAGAGGCATCACACATTGTTCTGGACTCCATGTACAGCATGTTGTATCGATTTGTTGCTTGAGGATATGGGGAAAATCTCCTTCATCAAGGAGGTGGTTGATATGGCTAGGAGCGTCCCCAAGTTTATTTATAACCATGCTTTTGTTCTTTAGCCTCATGAGGAGGTTCACTAGAAATAAGGAGTTGCGGCGTCCTGTGATCACACGTTTTGCCACAAACTTTATTACTCTTCAGTCTTTGCTTCGATGTCAGTTCGAGTTGAAGCACATGTTTGTTTCTGATGACTGGCGTAATTGTAGATACAACAGGGAACAGGACGGGAGAGCCGTTGCAAAAGTGGTGTACTCTGACACATTTTGGCAGGGAGTAGAAGAAGCATCTTCAGTTAGTGAAACTATAGTAAAGGTTTTGAGATTGGTAGATGGGAAGAAGCCTGCAATGGCTTTATTTGTATGAGGTCATGGATAGGGCCAGGGAGGCCATTCGTTCTTATTATGCAAACAAGGGTTTTGCTGGCCTTGATAGGCATATGATGTTATGGGATGTGATTGATAGTCGGTGGACAAGGATGCTTCATCGACCCATTCATGCAGTAGCACTCTTCCTCAACCCCGAATTTTCATACAAATGCAGCTTTGATTTTGATGGCGAAGTGATGGAAGGGCTCCATTCCTGTATTCATGGGATGGTACCTGATCTTGAGCTTCATAGCAAAATCAATCGCGAGATACAATTTTATCGGGGTTGTGTTGGCCTATTTGGCTTTGATGATGCTATTAGGGAAAGGATCCTCTTCATGCCACGTAAGTGAGAAGTCATCACTCATTAGAAATTAGAATTTTCAATTTAGAATTTCCTTACTTATAATTCTAGTTCTTTAAAATTCAATTATGTAACTTTTATTTGAAAGTTTAATAATGTTTTAAGTTTTTGAATTTTTTATTTCTTTATTTGTGGCGAAGCTATGGTGCAAGGGCACCAAATTTGCAGAAATTGGCCATAAGATCTTGAGTCAAACATGCAGCTCTTCAGGGTGTGAGCACAATTGGAGTGTATTTGAGAAAATACACGCAAAAAAGTGCATCAGGTATGACTTTGAGCTCCAACCTTCAGTTGAGCAATTACACTTATTGTAATTTTTAATTTTTAATTTATGACCTTCAAGTGTCAAGAGTCAAAGAGTTAAGAGTCAAAAATCATTAGTTTTTTTGACACTCTTACAGGTTCGAGTTTGCACGCCTCAATGATTTAGTGTATGTGCATTACAATATCTGACTTCGAGTGAAGCAAATAGAAGCACCAATGGATCTAGATGCCATTTCCATAGACAATATTGATGTATTGTCTCAGTGGAGGGTGGAGTCTGAGGAGCCCATCTTGGAGGAGTCACCTTCATGGTTAGAGCTAGATGAACCATTAGAATAGGGGTAGCAAGAGGAGGAGGACTCGGAGGAGGAGCAGGAGGAGGAGGAGGAGGAGGACACTGTGGGAGCATCAACATCAACACCATCTGCTATAGATATAGGAGAGCACAACTCCATACCTAGCACTCATTATTTGACATTAGGTGCAGAGGCAGGGCCAGGGCCTTCTACTACTAGGGGCAGGCTTGGCAAATAGCCCATCATGTTTTCCCGTAAAAGGGGGAGAGGGTAGTGATTTCAGACAGATAGCTGTTAGTTTTATTTGTTTTGCTACATATAGCTCATGATGATGAGATACTTTTATATATGTGATGTTATTTTGTATTGGTTCTCCACGTTTGAGTCCTTGATTGGACAATTATCAGGGATCAACAGGATTTGGTATCGCCTTTGATGTATCATTTCTATTTGACATCATATATATCAGTGCTTTCTTCATATTTATGTACCAATGTGTTTATTTCATGTTGTTATTGCTTTATACGTTTAAAAATTTGAAAAAAATGAATATTTTATGCATTTTTTTATGCTTGCCGATATTTCCCGATATTTTGCCAATATTTTCGCCGATATTGCCGATAAGATGTTTTCTGGACCCTCAACGATATTTTGCCGATACCGATATTTTCAACATTGACGAAAAACACTGATCTGCTCACTTGCTTCTTGCTGGAATCACTTCCAGACTAATTCAAACTTCTCTGGCCACCTGCCTCTAGAAATCGAACCCCTGTCCAGCAAATTCGCACTGCTTGGCTAGGGCTTGCGTAGACCTGGAAATCGAGCTGCTAGACTCCTTTTGAATTTGGACGATTTCCTCCTTCCACCTCTGAGCTTCCTGTCTGATTAACTTTGCTCTGATACCATGTGAAATTTCGCTTGAAATGCAACAAACATAATTAATTCTTCTAACTAATAAAATTATGCAGCTTATTTTGTTTGCAGTTTATTTTGTTACGAAAAAATAACGAATTAATCACATTGCAATTTCTTCACTATAAAACATTGTGGAAAATAAAATGCTGGAAACTAAGAAATATAAAGTGCACACACAAAAATTTGACAATTATTTTTGGACAAATGTCCCCGGAAAAACCCAATGTTGGAAAACCAGTGCAACAAATGAAGGTTTTATTATTATAGCAACAACAAACCTGAGTACAAAATTTGGATGCCCAAACTGACAATCTACAACAAGATAATCTGTCCAAAATTATTAAAGAGATTTTTTGCTTTCCTCAAGCAACCTCAACACAACTTAGCTTCAGAAACTGGCTCTTTTGGAGCCCCTACGCAAGCCTCTGCACTGCCTCTGCGCAACCTGTAACTCACACTCTTGAAAACTACCTTTGATCTAGTTGTTCTACCTGCTGCTGACTGTGGAAGTGATTCTATGAACCTCTGGAAAACTTTACTTGCCTCTGGAAGCTGAATCGACCTCCTCTCTAGCAAAATTGAATTACCTACGCAATCCCTGCCCAACCTCCTGAGGAATAACTCAACCTCCTGCTATTGACTCTTTGGAACTGGAAATATCCTTCGGATATGCTGTCTCCACTCCCTCACATCCCTTCTGGCTCGAATTCTTCTTCCCTGCTGTTGTTGGATAACTCGATCTACCATCGAACTCCTCAAGTGTGTTCCTTCTCAACCCCATTGACCTCCTCTTATAATCTCTCTTTGGCTCACCAATGACCATGTTTAAATCCTAATCAACGACTAATATCATTTCTGAGTTGATCCATGTGAGTTTCTAGAGAAATCTCACCTTTCTCAATTAATTCCTGTTAATTAATCATTTTTCCTAAGATTTAGGAAAAATTTAATTACTGATTAATTAATGTTAAAATTGGCAAGTAGGCCAACTTCCACCTTAGGACAACCCATATGATGGAGATGATTATTGCATTAGATTCCTCTTTTCGAGAGGTACAATTTTGATATAAAGATCATCTCATTTTGAAAAGCATAAATGGGATTTTGAAATTGTTCATTCTCATGTACAAAATTGTCAAGGTCGGCCTCAGTCAAATGTAGGCTCATGAAGCCCAATGGATGTGCCTCCTCACCCTCAATGAAGTGTATAAATAGAAGTGACCCTTCTCACATTTGGATATCATCTCAAATCGTCACATCATGTTCTCTCTCCTCTCTTGATTGGTTCATACACCTTGGAGGCTTCTCTACCTCGCACGTGTGAAAGAGGACAAATTTCTGGATTGGTTTTAGAGGCCGAAAATTTCAGAGATTAGGGCATGCGTTGACTAGCGTTGACTTGGAGTATTTGACTAGCATTGACTTTGGTTTTGTGGGTAGAATTTCGATTTCTGCAGGTTGCATTCTTTGGCACAATTTTCGAGGTGTTTGGGGACTGTTTGACCATATTGACTGTTGTGTTGACTTTTTGGTTTGACCACAGAAATTACAAGACTTTGACTGGGTTGACTGAGTTGATTTTGGGTTGACATTGACTCCCTTGGCAAGCTGCATTCTTTTGCTGTTGACCGAGCTGCTTGGAGGACGTTTTGGGGTAGCTTTGACCACTGTTGACACTCTAGTTAGGGCTGCATTGACAATTGATTTGGCAGAACTGTTTTGGGCTTGTAATTCTGATATTTGTACTCTCTCTCTCTCTTTGTTGAACTATTGAAGAATAATAAGAAGATTTGATCAAAGGGTTTCCCCACATTGGGGTTTGTCCTTGGCATCCGCCACATCTTGTGTCCTCTTGTCTTGGCTTGTCTTCTGCATATGTTTTTATGTTCTATCTGCATTTACTATCAATGTGTATAAGTTAATGTGATTGCTATTGAAGATAATTGGAAATTGTCCTTGCGTTGATAAGGAACATTAAGTAAATTGTGCTAAAGCATAGAACATACCATTGTTATCTAAACTTAACAATTAACTTAATTGAGTTGATTCTAGGTGGATTTTCCAGAAGCAATTTTTGGGTTTTGGAGTCCTTGTGTTTCTTAGCCTCTCCGACCAATGTCGAGACTAGAACACCATACAATGCTACAAAAACTAACATAAAGCCACTAGTATGTGCTTGTGTTTTGTCATCAAACACTTGGTGTGGCGATATGGCTTTGTTTTCCATGTGAACCATATTTAGGGAATCTAAGATGCTTAAAGTTGCAACATGTGCCATGGTTCATCTAAGATGTGGCCCATCTTAAGATATATTTCTAGTGTTGCTCCTTGCAATCTGCCTACATGCAAAATGGCATGAGCATTGGGACTACGGGAATAACTAAATATAATAGCAAATATGTGATTGCATTTAAGCTCAAATAACAAAAAATAACAACATAAGCACAAAATCTTTGGGGCTGTTGAGAAATCCTAAGGCATACTTGATAGTATTTATTTAAATTGATTTCTCTTTATTATCACAATTTCTTGTGATATTATTATTACTTCTATTATTATGTTCAGATCATTAAGACAATTTTCAAAATAATGAAGATCACAAAGACAACAAGAGAACACTAGAGAAATGCTCCAAGCCAGTGCAAAAGGCCTCCATGGGGAGAACCCAAAAATAACTTTTCTTCTTATAGAATCTTCTTCAAAGGAGACTTCCAAGACCCAAGACCCAAAACAAGACTCACCAAGATCAAGCCAGCAACCAACATAGAGATTTGTTCTTCAAACAATGTTTACAACTGCTTCTGCAATATTTTGGACGTATGGAAGCCCTAGTGATAAAAAAATCTCGCATGTGAGAGCTATTCGAAGGTGTATTTCAGATGTATTCTTCTTCAAGACGTCCTTCTCTTTTTTGTTGGCCTTTTGCCTATCTTCCAAGACTCTTGTAGTTCTTTCTAGCTGCAGATCATATCAGAAGATGCTATACCGAGTGTGTGTCATTGAGGGGGTTGTAGTCTTTCCCTTTTATGGTCTTCGCATGTGCTAGAAGGGCCTCTCTAGGCCAACTTGAACATGGTAGGCCGACTCGATCTTGGGGTCTTTCTAGACCATTCTAAACAACAAAATAATATTTTCTTTCTTGTTACAAGTGTCCAATTAGGTCTTTTACATTATGACATTGACTCTAGCTCAAGACAAAAACCCTTGAGCACACAATGGGTGCTTTGACCTAGGACCCAAACAATTTGAGCATGAAACCCATTCTTTAAATAAATAATTTTCTCTTACAAAAAAAAATTCTTTTTCTTTCTTTTGACAAGCACACTAATAATGACACATCATGTCATGAGCCAAACACAATTATGAAGACCAATACTAGTTACACTTTTCAATAGGGGGCACCTGCACAACCATGGCTAGATTGCAATTGCGAAGTTAGATTAAATTGAGGAAGACTTATCCAATAAAACTTATTGATTGCATTACTGAAGTTATAAGAGATGCAAATGAGAAGGGGGAATACCTATTTATATGAAAATAGGTAGAAACAATAGCTTAAATTAAGTTACTAATAAAAGTCTTAGGGCTCTTATTGCATAAAAAGGAGCTTCATACAAGAATTGAAATATGGCACTCTAAGATTATAAGATAAGATAATTTTATTAATATCCATGAGTGACCAAAATAGTAGGTCAATGGGACTAGAAAACTCAATAGGTCACATATGAAATGTGTAAGTGCTAAGGCTACCCCTGAAAGCTAAAATATAAGGAGATACAAATGAAAAAAATGCAAGTGAAAAACAAAGAAAGTGAGTAGGAAAGGATGAACCAAATGGTAAACCCTAGATGGCCATGCTCCACACTACATATCAAGGTAGATATAGAGGAGGAAGCAAAACCAACTTTGTCTCCATCAATCAGTATGAATGTACCAATGAAAACCCTGATAATATACTCTAGGGAATCTTTGTTGCTAAGAGGATTCAGTTAGGTGATCCTGAGAGAAGTTGAGGGTGGTCTATTGAATCTCTCTTGACAATTGAAGCTAAAGAGAGAAATTTTGGGATGGACTAAGTCTGCTGGCATGACAATTTGGGGATTTTGAGTATCCAATATAGGATATATAGAACCTTGAAATGGGACATGTTAATTTTCCTATGAACATAGCATTTGACAATTCGTTAACCTAACATATTGCAAATCTACTGAATGAAAACACAACTAAGTTTTCAACTTAATTAGTGAAAACAAATTTCACACAACCAACTTCAACCACAAAGATTTTTCCCAATCAATGCTTCTTCATTAATATTCAGAAATTACTTGGGTTCCCTTCCCGGGATAATGGCCTAATTGAGAAAGATTATAGATACAAAATGTCTTGTAACTGATCCAACAGATTAAGCCCTAGATTGGTCCTCGATTTGCTTGGACTGATCTATATCTCCAAGTTGCCCTCCTGCACTTCCTCTAACACAACACACTAGAGTATCACACTCCTCACTTGAAGTCATTGTTATAAGAACCAGACTTGACTGGATTCAATCGATTGATTTGACTATTTTTGAGGAAAACCCAGTCCAAACAGGTGCCATGGACTGAAAAAGGCTGGTTTGGTACCAAATTGTTTTTTTTTTCATTGAACTGGCTTGTTAATATGGAATCGACTAATTTTCTACAATATGACTAAAGGACCCTTGGAATGCAATTTTTTTTTAAACAATAATTTATGAGTGGGAAACCTAACATTCAACCAAAGGGCCCTAATAATGCTATGTGATTAATGGTAATGTTAAATTCTTAAGGTAAAAGAATGGAAATGAAAGATAATACTTAAATTTTTAACATTCCCATTAATTTGTTGAAATATGTAACTAGGTTTGGTCTTCATAATGACATATGTAATCATGATTTTATGTATTTAACGAAAAGAGAAAAATAAATTTATTACTATTATTCTTGAGGCATGAGTTTCATGCTCAAGGGAAATTTGTTTTTAGGTCAAGCTCCCATTGAGAGCTTTTAGGGCTTGTCATTGAGTCTATAAGTCGAGAAAGTCATTGTCATGTATGAAAGACCCATTTGGGCATGTTACATATTGTAAAAATAATTTATTTGAGTCAAAAGACCCTCCAAGTCCTCATCATGGTGCAAAGATCAAGTCGGCCTAAAGATAGCAACTCGTACCCCTCACAAGACTATAAATAAGAAGGAACTCGACCTCATTTGGACTCTCACTCAAGCAAATTTAATATCCTCAAGATAGAAGCTGGAAAAAGACGAAGAAGAAGAAGAAAAACAAGATTGAAGTTTTGGGCCTCTCGCTCCCTCTCTCTCTCATGTTAGGGTTTCTACATTTGCTGCGAAAGTCGAAATGCTGGAAAGTTGTTGGGCAAGTCGAAGTGTTGGATAGTTGTTGGGCAGATCGAAGTTGCAGAAGTATTTGCTGGGAAGATCGAAGTTGCAGAAGGATTTGTTTGGCAGATTGAAGTTCCTGAAGAATTTGCTGGGCAAGTCCAAGTTCCTGAAGAATTTGCAGGGTAGGTCCAAGTTGCAGAAGAATTTGCTGGGATCGAAATTGCAGAAGTTACTAGAAAGCAAGATAGATTTGAGTTGGTTTTGGAGGTTCTTGGTCAAGGTTCATAGGTCTTGGAATTCGTCAATTGAAGGTCTATAAGAAGAGAAGAATTCTTGTGGGTTTTCCTCTCAATTGGAGAGGTTTTGGCCCCCGCTAATTGCCTATATCTTGTGTTCTATTTTTCCATTGTTCTTTATGGTTTGGTAGCTATTTGATGAAAATAACACTAAATATAACCAAGTAAAAGAAGAAGCTAATCAAGTTAAGTAAAAATATATCTCAAGCAATGATCAAGGTAAGAGAAATCAACTAATCTAGCTGCCTCTAGATTTCTCAACATGGCATTAGAGCTAAGGTAACTACATCAAGAAAACGCAGCAGAAAAAAGGACACTTAAGGGCCGAATAACAAGAAGATCATCTAGGAAAACATCAAGGGCTGAAGCACAAGAAGGGATTCATAAGGGCCGAACAAATTAAGAAGCATTATGAAGATCTACTCAAGGATCACATCAATCTAGAAGCAACAATAAGTAGAAAACCTCAAAAACCCTAGCTCATCCGAATAAATGTTCTACACTTGAAGCATTCTTGGGAAGCTTATAATATTCAAAGAAAAGAAGACCTCAAGGACCTGTCATCCACTCAATCAAAGAAAGACCCTACATTTGAAGTATCTTGGGAAGGCCACCACACTCTACACTATCATTCGAGGAAGCAAGAAGAAGCATTATCATCATCATCAAGGAATCTAGGTGATCTCCCTTTATTTGAGCCAAGGATCACTTTTGGAAGAAGACATCTTCTATTACCAACATCATCATCAAAATTAAGAAGGCATCAAGTTGAAGATATTGTCATCAAGGAGCATCTTCACTTGGCAAGTAAGTACCTCTATATTTATGACTGAATCTGCTATCAAAATGACTTTATTTTGCAAGGAAAACAACAAATTGGTTGGATCATCAACCTTTCTTGCGTGGAAGAAGAGGACATATTTGATCCTCATAGAAAATGAATTCGTCGAACATGTTAAGGGTACAATCACTAAACCTCCAAAGGAAGAAGCTCAAGCTCTTGCAAAATATATGAAAGGAGTAAGTACAGTGATGTGTGGTTTGACGGTAAAGTCTACTTGGGCGAAGCTCAAGAGACCGAGGTTCAAATCTCATTGAGTACACTGACCTGCTGTGGTGGCGGCTAAAGGAATAGATTCCCCACCCCCGCTTTGGCGGCACGAGAGTCTGCTCTTGCTAAAATCATAAGATCTTAGTATATCTGACTTGCAGGTAGTTGGATTTATAAAGGCAGCTACAAGGATTGATCCTGGGTCTCCCATAGATTAGGCCTGGCAGTTACTGATTCAGCATGTGTCAAAAAAATATATATATATATATATGAAAGGGGTAGTAAGGGCTCAAAGGATTCTCATAGAATCCATCAAGGATCCCCTCATACCTTATGTATCAAAGTTGGAGACATCAAAAGAAATATATGACAAGTTAATAGAATTGTTCTCTGTAAGTACTGCAGGAGAAGTGATATATTTAAGGAATGAGCTGTACAAAATGAAGATCTCAAAGGAAGGTGGAATAGCCTCATATTTTATGAAGGTATTAGAAGTAAGAGACCAAGTACAAGAGTTGGGAGAAATAATGTCCGACAAAGAAATGCCCACCATAGTGCTTAATGCTCTTCCAAAGGAATGGGGCAACTTTACATCTAGCATCTTTGGAAAGAAGGAAGCCACCCCATTCAATGAACTTTGGTCATTGTGCAAAGTTGAAGAAACCAAGTTGAAGGCAAAAAGTGATGTAGGATCAAATGAGCAAGTCCAAGCATTTGCTGCCATGGCTAAGAAGAAAGGAAAGTTTGATCCTCAGAAAAAGAACAAGAAGACTGTCGAAAATCCAATGCTATGGCTGTCATGAATATGGGTACAACAAGAGAAATTGTCCTAAACTTAAGAAGGACAACAACAAAAGAGGAAGGGAAGAAGCCCATATCACCGAAGAAGTGGAAGAACTCGAGAAGAAGAAATCAAAGGAGGAGGAAGTGAGAGATATCTACTATGACTGAGATCTTTTCGGTTATTAATAGTTATCATGGTAGGAAGCATTGTAAGTATGATAGGATGCATCATATTAGGAGATGGCATCATGATAGAAGCATACGATTGAACGAGAACTCATTATAGTAGCTTGAAAAGGAGAGATGAAACAAAAGTCTACATGGATCATCACATCAAGAAAGTAGCTCGTGGTAACCTCATTGAAAACATGTGTAGTGCATATGGTTGAAAGAAAGTCATCTCGCATGATAGAAGTAATTCATCATACATCATCATCATGAGAAAGGAGCTTCTGCCAGATGAGGATAATCTAGATCCTCTGTTGTAATCTTCATTAAAAGGTTCACCTCTACTTGGAAGAAGCAAGTGTCTCGTTGATCATTCCAATGTGTGTGGGATACATTGTTTAGAAGGATGATGGTATGGTGACAAAGGAGTGCAGCAGGACAATTTGATTGAAGTACTCTCAATGAAGGAAATGAAGCTGCTGAAGGAAGTCTAGATGACCAAAAGGTGGAAAGAGGTATGTATATACTATATATTTGATAGATTAAGTCATGTCATCACATAGTTGTAGATAGAATGAGAAAATGCTCTATCTCATGAGCATGATCAAAGAAAAGGGATCTCTTTCTTTGGAAAGATGCATGAAGGTATGGTTCACATATTGACAAGATGAAATAAACATAATATGTCCTCATATGGAATATGAGGTGGTTGACAAAGATAAAGGAACTATGGATGAAAGTTCCTAGGAAGCAATATGTGAAGAAAGAAAGAAGAGATCATGAAAGATGCAACTATGGTCATGTAATATAAGGAATCAATATTCGAGGACTAGAAGGACTTGATGTGACATCTCCATGGAAAAGGTATGAAGACCTTGATGAAGTATGTAAATAAAGGAAACCCTCGACATATGTGTTGAAAAGTGTAACTAGGTTCGGTCTTCATAATGTCATGTAATTCTGATTTTTATGTAAATGGTGTAAAGAAGAAAAATAAAATTATTATTGTAACGCTTGCCTCATGGGTTTCATGAGCAAGGAATTTTATTTTTAGATGGCTCCCATTGCGAGCCTTTAGGATTTGTCATCTAGTCATGAAAGTTAAAGAGAGTCAATGTCATGTATGAAGAACCCTTCTTGGGCATGTTACAAACGTATACAAGTCAATAGGATTGTCAAGTAGCCCTCCAAAGACGAGCACAAGTTATCCTTCTTCAAGTCAGCGTCAAGATGAAATATAGAACTCATGTTGTTATGAACATAAATTATGTAAAAATAGATAATAAATAATAATCATAATAATATAAATATAATAATAAATAATAAGTAAATTAACTAAGGGTTAGTTAGTTAATAATGAAAAGGCATGTCTTAGAGACATGCCTGTTCGTGAAAGGGTACTTACCTGGCTATATATAGAAGACCCTGATTCTCAATTGTAGTCATCCTATATCAATTCTTCTATACAATATACAATTTACAATTACAATCCTACGATGGATGTCTTTGCCTACAAAGTGTTTTAATATTTCTGCTGCGTATACGACTTTTGGTTGTTACATTGGTATCAGAGCTACATCTTATCCGGCCTTTGGCCATCAACCTATCGTCACCCTTGTTGTCATCGTGATTTAAGCGTTTCACTACACCAGTCTTGGAGATTCTCCATTCCACCAGTTTCATCATTCAAGGCTTTGGCCATTAAACAAAAAAAAGGAAGAAAAAAATAAGATAGTCAAAAAAGAAAAAACAAAATAAAAGTACATATAAAGATTAAAAAAAATAAAATTTAAATAAATAAATATAGTCCGATGTAAATTTTGAAGGAGAACATTCATATATATAAATAGGTTCCACGTTATTGATAAAAAGTGCATGATGAAGTTAATAGGGAATCTTTCCAAATATATTTAAAACTATACATAGGAGAAGGAAGAGTAGATAATATTGTCTTAATTCTTAATTAAGTAGTTTACAAGCTGTGGTTTTAGCAACACATGGTAATTGTCCATGGTATTTTCAAGGTAAAAGAAAAACAAAGGAATACAAAATCCTTTATGTGAATGATAAGTTTTACTTTTTAAGTAGAGAACATTAACCGAGTCAAAAGCACATAAGTGGACATATATTTTATATTATACCCTAAAGAGGTGAATAGCCACGTTTCATTAGGGTTGTAACTTTTCAAAAAGAAAAATAAAAGATTATAAATAAAAGATATGTAAAGAGAAGTTTTATATTATAAAGGGGTATTTGAAGAAAATTTCAAGTCATAAAATTATTGAAAATATATATAAGTACAAAGTGGGTATTATTATAGAAGGTTACTTAAAAGAAACCAATTAAAATAATATTTAAATATGCTTTTTAAAGTACAAAAGGAAAAAAGGTGTAAGTAGAAATATATAAAAATAATACAAAGGAGTTTTGAAATATTAAGGATAATAGGAAATTCGATTAAAAGAGTTTTGAAGAATTATAAAAAGAAAAATATTAAAAAGACACTTTTAAAGGAGGCTTGAAGTACAAATTTCAAAGGAAACTTAAATATATACCTAAAGTTATCTCGACAAAACAAAATGGGATCAATCATTGAAAAAAATTGATGGAGCTCAATTCTAAAATGACGAAGGAAGAAAGGTTTTCCTATAATGGTTTTTTAGTTACAGATCACGGAGTAATTACATTAAAAGGAAGTATCCAAGGAAGAGAAGTTAATGTTGCCATCAACCCAAGCAACGATAAAAATTATATCAACATCAACTTGGCAAATCAACTATTAATTCTAGAGCTAAGCATTGGTGTAAAGAAACATATTTTTGACGAAAAAGAGTATAAAATTAGTGATCTACAAGTGACAATAGGTCATTATAAGTACAAATCTCAATTCCATGTTGTAAGGACAGATAACTGTCAACCCTTGTTTAAGGATTTGGGTACATTCATGTTAAACATAGAAAACAAGTTTTGACGTTTCCTTATAAAGGGAAGATGGTCATGTTTCGAGACATAACAAGTAAATCAAAATCAATAAAATATTCATTAAAAGACCTTAAGGATATCTTAGACTTGATGTTTCAAGATTACGGAAAACTATATCAAAGAAGCAAAAAGAGCTTGAAGAAGTCATCTGCAGTAAAGTCAGAAATTTCGCGTGTCAGAGATCACCAAGAAAAACTTCTCGAACAAGTCAAGAAAGCTAAAGCATCAAAGAAGGAACTCAAGGAGCGTTTATTAGGACAAAAAGAAGAAAATTTACGTTTAAAGAGCCTTAACCAAACATTAGTAGAACAAATCAAGTGTTTAAAAAATGAGAAGCGTGAAGGCCTAAATAAAGTTGACTCAGAGAATGAGGAATGCTTACGTCTCAAAAATCATAATCAAATCTGATCAAACAGATTAAAAAACTTAAAGACGAAAAGAAAACATTGACGAATAGATTCAAAGAACTTGTGGCAAAGGAGGCATCAAAATCTCCAAATGTAGCAGTCCAAACTAAAGAAACAAACATCAATACCACTAATCTTGTAGTTCAGGGAAATTCAAACCCTATTGAAGTAAAAGCGTACTCAAAGGTTGTCGTTCAAATAGGGGACACCCCAAATAAGGATTCAGTAGTTAAGTCAACAACAACAATGCCTGATGGAAATCAAGAAACTGCCATAAAAACGTTTAAGGAAGTTCAAACAAGAAAAATTCCTTATCTACATCTGAATCACAAGAGTAGACACCTTAATCAATCTACAAATCTATATCACGCAGAACATAAACAAACTTATGTTCCAAAGAATATTGAAGTGAGCTCAATCCGGTCATATGATAACTATTCACCACACATCTCCAAGGATCAAAAGATTCCCCAGAAGATTAATCTAGGATGGTCCGATCTGTTTTCAGTACGACAATTTTGTCTATCGCTCAGAACATCATATCGTCTTGTATCAACAAAGATAAAAGCTCAGAAACAAGAAGATATTCCGAATGACAGAAGAGATCCGATCCTTCATTAGTAAGCTTTGAGGACAAAGCTTTTTGAAGGAGAAGGCAATGTTATGAACATAAATTATGTAAAAATAGATAATAAATAATAATCATAATAATATAAATATAATAATAAATAATAAGTAAATTAACTAATGGTTGGTAAGTTAATAATGAAAATGCATGTCTATTCGTGAAAGGGTACTTACCTGGCTATATATACAAGACCCTTATTCTCAATTGTACTCTTCCTATATCAATTATTTTACACAATATACAATTTACAATTACAATCCTACGATGGATGTCTTTGTTTGCGAAGTATTATAATATTTCCATCGCGTATACGGTTTTTGGTCATTACACATGTTGGCTCACCTAAATTGGAGACACAACTTTTCATATGGTCATGTCGGCTAATATACATGGACAAACTGCTATAAATAGGCAACTTGACCTATTCCACAGTCAAGAAGTTCGATCACCTCTGAAATTTGATGGAAATTATAGTGACAAGTTCAAATGTCATTTCAGGAAAGAAGCTTGAATAAGGGTACAAAGCATCTCAGTCTAATTGCAAAAATCATAGTGCCGATTGCAATAGAGATGTTAGACACAATTTCAGTCATATGTCACAACATGGTTCAGTGCTATTTCAGATGACAAGGTTCAGTATAATCACAGAAAGGAGGTCTCTCTATTTTGGTGTCATTATAGTTAAGTAAAGACAGTTTCGGTGCTATCTCTACTTCAGTACCACCACAAGAAGAAGCTCGGATAGGAGATGATCTCAGTGCTACCACAAAAAGAGGGTCACAGTGCAACTCGGTGTCATGACAGTGATGAGGTCTCAGGGATACTACAGTGAGAGGATCTCGGTGCCATGATAGAGGTGAGATAATGATCTCAGTGCAAAACACAGTGACATGGATCCTAGTATGCTAACACAGTGAGAGGAAGAACAAACATGGATGACTTGATGGAAGAATCTCTAAAGGAAGAATATTGATTGTCAAGAGAACTTGTGTCTTGGTCTTGGAGTGGCAAATAGGTCAAGGGTCTTGGTCTTGGTATTCGTCAATTGGAAACTCCATAAGAAGAATTTGTGTGGGTTTTCCTCTCAAAGAGTGAGAGATTTTGGCCCTGGCTGATAGCCTACATTCTGTGTGTCTTGTCTATTTATGTTCATGCATTGGTAGCTGTTTGATGAAGAACACTAATAACCTAAGTAAAAGAAGATCCTAATCTAAAGAAGTAAATGTTGAATTTCCACAACCTGGGGTCTAGGTTAGAGTCTTAGAATCACTGATGCTACCAAACTAAGAATCTCAACCATAAACTACTTTGCACAGCTGAAATATAAAGCAGTAAATCATATACGCACAATATACACAATTTTAAACAAAATTGTACAATTATGTATAATCACCAATTCTTCCTTATAGTAATCCAAATTTGATAAATACAACAGTCTATGGTTACAAGATACAATGACAAACTTGGCTGCAACACTTCTATGTCGTATCTTGTCCTGCCGGTCCGTCGCACCCGTACTGCTCACTAGTAGTGCCTTAGTCCATCAAGGCATCTACACATCGAGACTCCAAGAGGGCTTCCTCCTATCACTGCTGCAAGTCACGTCTGCTACAATGAACACGGGCTCATCAACTGCTCTCTATGCCTAATTCCCGAGCTCCAATCTGCCATGCTAGCAACAACTTTAGTCCATCAAAGTGTTGCACTTCGGCACCATCCTTCACCCAACCTTCAGCTGCTCTTCGTCCTTCAAGATAGCTTGTCTAGGGCTACTTTGGGTAGCCAACACGCTACCCTCCAACCAACGCTATGACACGCAACCTTGTCATTGCAAGTTCTGCTCCTAGGTGTTAGAGAATCTAGGGCAAAGTAGTGTTATGATGATTCTCTGTGACTTGATAACAATTTGTGAAGTCTTTTTACTTTTTCTAGTTAGCTTATACTTCTTCTTCTTATTAGTGCATATGTGTGTGCTTCATCAAACTGCTACCAAAACAAAATAACAAGAACACAAAATTTGGCTCTCTGCCAAGGACAAACCCTCTCCACTCTTGAGAGGAAAACCCTTTGTAAGATTTCTCTTATTGAAGCTTCTTATTTGAACAACTGCCAAACCCTAGACCCTTGACTAGGATATCCTGTAAGCATAAGTCAAATCTTTCTTTCTGCACTGTCACTTCCAGCACATCTTCTGACACTTCTTCTGGCACTTTGTCTTCCAGCACTTCGTTTTCCAATTAGAGTCTTTTTCACATTAGAGAAATGGACTCCTTCACTAGGCTTGTGAGTCCTTGGAGGCTTGATCTCTTCACCCAAACAATAGACTGTTTAGCTTGCTATCATACCCTTGCTGCACCTCGCACGTGTGACTGTTTCTAGCCCTAGAAACAATCCTTTATACTTCGGTCTCCTTCTTTTATTACTTTGCTTGATGTCCTTCTTCCTCGCTAGAGTAGTAGGCCATTATGGACCTAATTTCAGCCCCAAACAAACAAAAATATCCAACTGTGATCTTACTGTTGTTAGGGCCGCAGACTGTCCTTCATTCTCTCACTTCTTTTACTTCGCTGTTTTTCCTCCTTATCTTCGATGCCCTCATTACCCTTTTCTGCCCTTGTCTTCGTCCTTTTTAGCCCTCTCTTGCTTGCGGATTTTAGAGTAAAGTGTGTGTCCAAATGAGGAGTGGACAACCTCTATAAATAGAGGTTTGTCCCTCCTCTTTTAGGCCAACTAGACTGTCCATTAGGCCGACTTACAGTTTGTACCATAATTCAATTTTTACCCATTGTTTTGCTACTTGGAGACCACGTTGATGCTAGGAGAGGATTTGACCATGGTTGGAGGTGTTCCCTTGACCTTGTATGATGTCATACATGATGTAACATGCCCTCAAAGGGTCTTATCATAATTACATTTTGACTTTGACTCTCTAGAAGCACTTCAAAATGTGCTTGTCCTATTTTCAACGAGCAAGAAACTCATTGACAAATAATACAAAAATAATTTCTCTTTTTTTGAATGAGTGCAAATATCAAAATTACATTTATGAAGACCTAGCCTAGTTACATTTCCTGCAACACTAGGATGGACTTTTGAACTCCACGAAAAGTCCTCCAAATGACACCCACATGTTGCACTATAAACTGATCAAACTAACAATCTTGCTCAACACAAAACCATACTAACTTCTTCTTATGGGCTGATGTGTACTGTAGAATCTCTGCACTATTGGTTAGGGTTGAAACACATCTTGCTACAACACCATTCTCCACATCCAGACCTCTTCCTTGACTACGACTTCCCTTTAGATATCTCAGGCCACTACCTGCTGTAATTCTGGGCTATAAATAACTCTCCAACATGCCTCCACACTAGACAAAACAAAGGTATGGGCCCGCGACTAGTTTTGCTCCTCAGAATAGCCTCTCGACCTCCCTGTTTAGAGCACTTAGGGCCTGCGGCTTTACCAGAATTATCCTCTAGAATTGCGGCCTATGCGGCATATTCAACAATGGTAAACCCTCCTCAAATCACAACAAAACCACACCATAAATCTTCCCAGGCCAGCGGCTGCTTCTCTGGCTAGAAACTCGAACCTGTGGGAGAGAGTAAACCCATACAAACTCACCCCACACTTGTCTTTGCTGCTCCTCTAATTTACGGCTGCCTCAGAGATAGTTTTCTAGGAGAAGATGCACATTTTGGATGCTTAAAATGACTCAGCTCGTCCTCAGTATATAGGCTTCACTGCCTTCAACGAGATCACTCAAAGAGACACGTCTACTTGGATTTTCTTCAAGTCGACCTACTTGAAAATCCAATATTTACTATGTCAACTTCAAAAATTCATCTCTCTAATGACAACTCAGATTCAGAGGATTTTCAATGCGTTGGAATCGTCTTTCCGAGCACTATCATCCTCATCCATCACATGTCGTGAATCCATCATGGTTTTGCCCCAAAACACGATGGGGGCCAAAACCCCATACTTGGGTTCCAAGCCCACAAGCTGTCCTTTTCGCGCTTTGCCCTCCAAACCCTGAACCCTAGGGCTTGGAGTACCTCCCAAGCTACACAAATCAACAGTAAAAAACACTCACAAGCAGTTACTAATTGAAGAGAAACCACCTATACTTGATGCCCTAGATTTCTCAATAGTATGAAGTCTTGGAGATGTGTTTATGAATATGCAGGATGTTGCAGGGAAGCAAGATGTCATGTTGAAAGGTCATCACTAAAGGTAACTTTGATTTGAGGTTCTTCGTTTGATTTTTGAACAACATTTGGATGGGTTGATACAGGGCTATCGAAAGAGGGTTGTAGATGTCACCTACAACTGTCTCTTATGTGGTTGGATGAAAGATCTGAAAGGAAACATGACTTGAAAGAGGTAGTTGTATGAGGAAAAAGCTAGGTGTGGACTAAAGGATCACTTTTTGACAGAGAGAAGGATGACATGAACGATGTGGCTCGTGAAGGAAAGTGATAGATGGTCGATGCCCTACGAAAAGATGAAGGCTCCATAATGTTGAAAATAAACTTCATGACATCAAAAGAAGGAGCCCCACAAGCAACTGATAGTCCCATAACCTCCACCTAGAGTAGAAAGCTACTATAAGCAAGTCCTTGGTTAAGAGGGAGCTTGGACAAGTCCCTAGATAAGAGGGAGCTTGGGTACATTCCTTTATAGGAATGGGTATATCCTCCCTAGTTGAGAGGGAGAGATCGACACGCCATTCTTGTCTTCACTTTGGAAAGAAAGAATGGAGGATTGGGTAAGCATCTGGCATCCGATACTCTTTGAGGATGAGGTAGGGCATTCAAGATAAGAGTCATCGTAGAGGACAAATATTCTTTGAGGACTGGGAATCCAAGATAAGAATAGTCATGGAAGGACATACTCTGTGAACACTCAGGTGGGGTATGTACCTTGAGAGACAATGATGATGGTGTCTATAAGTCATTGGTCTCGCCAGCATTGTGCTCTTATCTTGTGGAGAGATAGCGCTGTTAGTCAAGTCCTTGCTATGTGACAATGCTGGATGCTATGATGCTAAATAAATGGGTTACCAATCCGACTCTTCTTATGAGAATTCTTCAGATTGAGAATGTCCATGTACCTTGTATGGATTATGAATACCTCCCTAGTTAAGAGGGAGTGTTGAAATATGTAACTAGGTTCGGTCTTCATAATGACATATGTAATCATGATTTTATGTATTTAATAAAAAGAGAAAAATAAATTTATTATTGTTATTCTTGAGGCATGGGTTTCATGCTCAAGGGAAATTTATTTTTAGGTCAAGCTCCCATTGAGAGCTTCTAGGGCTTGTCATTGAGTCTACAAGTCAAGAAAGTCATTGTCATGTATGAAAGACCCATTTGGGCATGTTACATATTGTAAAAAGAATTTATTTGAGTCAAAATAGAGTCAAAAGACCCTCCAAGACCTCGTCATGGTGCAAAGATCAAGTTGACCCACATGAAGGGACAAGTTGGCCTAAAGATAGCAATTCGTACGCCTCACAAGCTTATAAATAAGAAGGAACTCGACCTCATTTGGACACTCAAGCAAGTTCAATCTCCTCAAGATAGACGTTGGAAAAGGACGAAGAAGAAGAAGAAAAACAAGATCGAAGTTTTGGGCCTCTCACTTTCTCTCTCTCTCGTGTTAGGGTTTCTATAGTTTTTGGGCAAGTTGAAGTGCTAGAAAGTTGCTAGGCAAGTCGAAGTGCTGGAAAGTTGTTGGGCAAGTTGAAGTGCTGGAAAGTTGTTGGGCAGATTGAAGTTGCAAAAGGATTTGCTGGGCAGATTGAAATTGCAAAAATTTCTAGAAAGCAAGATAGATTTGACTTGGTCTTGGAGGGTCTTGGTCAAGGGTCATAGGTCTTGGAATTCGTCAATTGAAGATCTATAAGAAGAGAATAATTCTTGTGGGTTTTCCTCTTAGTTGGAGAGGTTTTGTCCTTGGCTGATCGCCTATATCTTGTGTCCTCTTGTTCCACTATTCTTTATCGTTTGGTAGCTGTTTGATGAAAATAACTCTTAATATAATCAAGTAAAAGAAGAAGCTAATCAAGTTAAGTAAAAATACATCACAAGCAGTTATCAAAGTAAGAGAAATCACCTAATCTAGCTGCCTCTAGATTTCTCAACATAATTGACTCAAGATGTTTGAGATTGTTTTTGACATCATAGGATTTCATATGGAGAAAGTAGAATTTTAGATCCCAACACAAAATCCAATAGACTTAACAATTTTTAATATTTCAAGGTTGGGGGGTTTGCAACATTTCCATTGGATTCTGTTGTATACAAGGGTATGGAACTAGCACATAATGAAATGCACCAAGCTTTGTATGTACCTTGATGTTGGTGGCACTAATTGTTGAACTCCTTTGTCATGACCCTAGTAAAAATGTACCCATCTTGATTTGATATGTTAAGCTTTTTCTATATTATTTTAATGCTTAGAGGGCGATATTGATGATGAGGATCCCAATATAGGCAATGATTTTGATGATATGTAGGCATCTGTTGTAGCATGAGCCTTTTGGACTCTAGAGGCCATCTAGAGCCTCTTTGTTGGTGTATTTTTGGTTTAGAGATGGATTGCACTAGGTGCTATTATGGTTATATGCACCCTTGCTATATATGATAAACTTTACATATTTGTGTATAATGGTTTGGATTCATATGGGATCCACATGAATATATATGTTTGGTATGGCTTTTTTCCAATTCCAATTTGGATAACATTTTTGGGCTGTACTAGTTCGGTGAATGGTTCGGTTCTAATGACATTGCTTGAGATGCCTCTCTCAATGTCTTGTGCTACGATATGGTGTGTCTTCTCCTCTCCTTAGCCTTGCTTTTATAACTTTATATTGAACTAAATCTTAACCCTAATCTCCAAATTGATGGATGGATGAGATTATATCTCGCCTCACTTGAGATCAATGGTTAAGATTAAAATATGATCACTAAAGTAAATACATTACTTTTCCTATTTACTTTTCCTAAGTTTACTTTAGCTCAATTGGCCAACATAATAATGAGGCGTTTTCCCAAGTCAAAACTTAGATTAAGTTACAAAAGCAAATTGGTCACACTTGAGCAAATGTTTTAAGGAGATCTGTGGGTGGCTTCTTTCACACATAGACACTTAGGCATGTGCAAAAGTACCTTCCCGAACTACAAACATCAACACTCCCTATTAGCGAGGGAGGTACTTCTACCCCCTGGAATTGGCTTCAATCCTAGAACTACATCTGCTGCCATGGCTACTCCCTCTGAAGTGGAAGCCTTCCTTTCCACCTAATTTGGAAACATCCCCGAAGTCTTGCTACCCTTGGATTGGTTGTTAAAAGCCTCTTGCTTCTTAATATCCTGTATGGTCATCTCATAACAAGATACCTTCTTGACAGACTTAGAGGAATTTGCTGATTGTTCCTCCCCACTTGATCCCAAAGGTTGACTCCCTCTGAGCTACTCAACCTTCGGAGCTATTTGCTCCTTGTTCTCTGTCACTACTCTATTTATTGCCATTGCACAAATAGGCTGGCCCTTTAGCCTATACAAGTTGCTCTCTCTAACTCTAATGTCGTGGCCCTTGTTAGAGCTAGATCCCATGGGTTTGATCAATGTGTTTCCATCCTGGAACGCTACACAAAACCCCTTCTTCTCTATCATAGAGACTAAGAGTAAACTTTGCCGAAGTTCTAGCACCCACAACACATCCTTCACCTCCAACTTGCCTCGTGAATCAAGTTGGAATATCACTATTCCAAGCCCCTTCATTGCTTGTTTGGAATCACCACTAATCTCTTCATGTTGTTCTGTGTCCCATTTAGTCAAGTTGTCAAATAGCTCTCATGCCCCTCTCCTTGGCCCCTGTGCTAAGTCCTTTTACCACCCAAAGAAAATTGCTGGTTTATAGATCTGCCAAGATCTTCCTTGTGGATTTGTTTCTGTCCTTTGAGGCACCCACGAACTCTGATGCCAAACTCTTGACTAGTACAATCTCTCTCTTTGCCTCTAAGGGATGACCTCCACCAATCCAGCTGATAAGCCCTGTTGGTATTGTCCTTCGTACCATGCTCTTCTGGCCACTACTATCTCATTTTTGTTGTGGCAGATCCCGTACCCAATGACTCTGCATCCTCTTGCGGTTGTTGTCTAGCTCGTGGCCCTACTAATAGGTCCTCTGACGGCTCGACTTGCTACTCTCCACCGACTTGGTTCTCTTGCTCATGGCCAAACACCTTGACTGTGCTTGAACACCTTGTGGGAGCTTATGGCCCATGGGTGGTCTTTACCTCATGTGATTGGGGCTACTAACCATGTTGGCGATTGATCCTCCACAGTGTTGTGGGGGAGTGCCCCCCCCCCCTCGCTCCCGCTCCCAATCCGCGCTCCGGGTGGGAGCGGCTATGGAGCGGGTCGGGAGCGCGCTCTCGATAAAAAAATTTGCGCTCCCTGCCAATTTAGGGAGCGACATCGGGAGCGTTCGCTCCTGGAGCGAATTTTAACGCTCGGGAGCGATCGGGGAGCGAACGCTCCCGATCGCTCCCGAACGTTAAAAATTCGCTCCGGGAGCGAATCGCCCGACGCCGGGAGCGATCCGGGTGGAAAAAAAGCCGCGGACGCGAAATTTTTTTCCAATTAAAAAAAAAAAATTGTTTTAAAAGCCCAATGGGGCAAACAAAGATTTCATTATCACTTGTATGAGAGCCAGAGCAAGGAGAGCAAGAGCAAAGGAGTGAGGAGCAAGTGCCGAGGAGCGAGGAGCAAGCCTGCAGAGAGTTAAGTAACTTAGTAATTTAGTTAGTTTAGTTAGTTTAATTTAGTTAGGTAGTAATTTAGGTAGTTTAATTTAGTTTATTAACTATATTTAGTAAAAAATTTATGAATCTAAATTAAATTAATAGATTAAAATTATTAAATTAATTAATCTAAATAAATTAAATTAATTTGCAGATTCAAAACCCTGCAAATATTAAACATCATGGACCTAGCTATATTTCTTGGGATTTTCCTCTTCTTGGTCCCTTTTATGGTTATTATGGTGCTGGAGAGTAGGAAACGGAGGGGCCAAAATGAAGAGGGGGATGAAGAAGCTGGAAAAAGTGGATTTGATGAAAACCCCAGTGAGGAGGAGCTGGAGGAGGGTGAACATGACTCTCAAAAAACTAAACAAGACCAAACCCCATTGTGGAAATATGTTAACAGGCCTGAAGTAGGGAAAGGGGGTGGAACCACTAAATTTCATTGCCCCCATTGCAACAATGATTACACAGGTTCATACACTCGTGCCAGAAAACACCTTTGTGGGAAAAGGCCATGGGATGGAGACAAACAAATAGGAATCAAAACTTGTCCAGCATGTCAGCAGCGGATAGAGCCAAATACATAAGGGAAGAGGAGAAAGCCCAATACAAATCAAAAAAATCAAGGGGTTTCTTTGAACCAAGTTCACAATCACAAGCACAAAGAACTCCTTCAGCATCCTCCCAAGGCAGTGGATATGGAGGCACAGGGTCATCAGGTTTAAGGCGTAGAACCATATCAGATTTCCTTGATGAGTGGTGTAGGAATGATGTGGATTCTAAGGTTTACAGGTTTCTCTATGCATGTGGGATACCATTCAATGTTCTTCGCTCACCTTATAGGCACGAAATGGTTTCTGCCATAAATGATGCCCCTAAAGGATACAAGAGCCCTGGGTATGACAAGGCAAGAACCGTTGGACTTGATCATGAAAAAGCAAAAATATCACATTCTTTGAATAGAATGAAAAGTTCTTGGACTGACCATGGGGTGTCCATTGTATCTGATGGATGGACAAATGTAAAAGGCAAGCCATTGATAAGTGTTCTTGCTGTGTTTGTTAGTGGTGCCATCTTTCTAACTGCACATGATTACTCAGACAAGTTTAGGACCGACATCAACATTGCAGAAGCATTACTTGAAACAATTGACCGTATTGGGCCATACAATGTCATCCAAGTCATCACTGATAATGCTCCTAATTGTAAGGCAACGGGAGCAATTATTGAGGATAAATACCCCAACATATTTTGGTTTGGATGTTTGGTTCACACATTGAACCTTCTGATGCATGATGTTATCAAGAAAAAAAATGCACAATACCAATGAATTGGTGATTTGTACAAGAAAGGCAAACAAATGATAAAATTTATTACAAATCATAGCAATACACATGGCCTTTTCCGCAGTCACTCGAGATTGGAGTTGTTGAAGATTGGAAAGACCAGATTTGGTAGCTATTAACTCACCTTCAGGCGCCTTTTGAAGGTAAGAGAGTCATTGGATAGCATGGTATCAAGTCCACATTGGCAGGTATTAAAGGAAAGGGCTACAAATGAAGCTGACAGGGAAGGTTTTGAATTGGTGGAGGAGGCCGCTCTTGATGGTCAGTTTTGGACAAGTGTGAGGCAAGTGTTGGATTTCACCAAGCCCATTTATCACATGATTCGGTTTGCAGATACAGACAAACCAGTGATTGGCGAGGTGTATGAGCAGATGGATACCATGTTGGGGCAAATAAAAGATATTGTTCATAACAGAGATCCCGACTTGTACAAAATGATTCACGATTTTGTGTGTGTACGGTGGAATAAACTTAATCTTCCACTACATTGCTTGGCGTATATCCTTATGCCAAAATACTACTCTACATCTTGGTTGGGCCAACCTGCACCAGGGGGTGGGATTAGGACCAAACCCCATTTAGATGCAGAGGTAACTAGTGGATATTTGCAAGCATTGGAAAAGTTGATACCTGACAAGGAGGAATTTGCAGCTGTGCACTTTGAAATAGGTAGATACTTCAGTGGCACTGGTTTGTTTGGTACCTTCCATGCAATGGAAGACAGAGATAGATTTGATGCTCTCACATGGTGGGAAACATATGGCAGCCATGGACTTTTGCCAAAATTGGCAAAAAAATTTCTATAGCACCTACAACTTCATACACAATGTGAAAAGAAACGGACTCAATGAAAACCGAGCAGAAAGCTTGGTTTATGTGCACTACAACTTGAGGTTGTTGAGTCATTACTGTGATCGGGCTTATGAGGATCCCACATATAGAATTTGGGACAATCACCCAGAGGATGCCAATTTGGAGGATGGTATAGTGCATCTTGAAGAACTGGAAGAGGAACTTATAAGGGATGAAGATGAAGCAGCTGCAGCAGCCATGCCATCTCCACCTCCACCATCCAGTAGCAGTGCTCGAGGTCCGGGTCTTGTTTCTTTGCTGTCACCACCTCCATCTACACCCTCACGTGGAGGTTCTAGTTCTGGTCGTCGGTCTGTGCGGGAGACTCCTAGAAGACCACCACGACCTGCTTCTACTTTTGGAGATTCTCGTGGCAAGGGCCACATGTAGATTTACAGTTTACTTGTCTTTTCTAGTTTCTATTAGACTTTAGTTTTCATAACTGTTGAGTTTTGAGTCCTTGACTCTTGACTCTTGACTCTTTCATATCATAATGATATTTTTTGTAAACAATATATGACTGTGACAATGAAAATTTTAAGTTTGAAGTTGGCAATTATAACTCATTGGTAATGATTGTGAATTATGAATATGATGCTTCGTGAAAGACTAAAGTTGTTTCATTTCATTTCATTATTCATGTTTCATCTTATAACATTTCATTTCATGTTTCATTTTATAACATTTCATTTCATGTTAATAGTTAGAAGTTAGGACTTAGAAATATCTAAGATATTACTTCTTATAATGGTTAACCGTTAAACTTAGCTTACAAGTACAACTTTGGTGATCAATGATGATAAATGTTATATATTGAATTTTCAATTTTGAAAGCTTGAAGTTGAAACTTTAAGATTGAATTTGATGAATCATGATTCACGAGACTCATTATGTTGCAGTTGTAATATGTATTTTACTAACTTGTGGACATGGTTGATGAAAATTATAATTTCTAGAATCTAGATGATTGATGTGATATGGTTCAATGATCAATCTATGTTTTTTTATGTTTTTTATATCTAATTCATCATTCTACATGTTTTTGTTGACATATATGTATCAAAAATTAAAAAACATAATATATATATATATATATATATATATATATATATATATTTTAAAAAATTGCTCCCGGATTCGCTCCCAAATTGAGAGCTTCTGAAAATGGTCACTCCCGCTCCCAAGTAACACTGATCCTCCAAATGCATGCATGGGCCCAATCTATGGCTACTAGTAGCTATGGTATTGTGTGGTTGCTCCGACCTTGCCCCCCACACCCACATCTAGCATTGCTCCACAACTATCAAGCGACAATTATCCTCGTCGACACTCCTACGAACCCGATCGACTCATACCTCCATGGATTGTCTGTAGGCTGCTTAGCTTTACCCACTCGTCGCACTACCCTGCAACTTCACTCAGTTGTCAACTGGTTTACTTGGTCACAGACCCATGGCTATTACTTGTGCCCTCGTGGCCTAGAGTAGTGGTTGGCCCTTGCACCCATCCAACACTGCTGCCTCTATGATCCCTGAACATAGCTATGTCTACACAGTTACCCTGCCATTTAAATCTGTCTTGTCCTTGATCCTTGATGCGGTTTGCTGTTGTCGCCACCTCTAACAACTTATGACCCCTCTGTCGCCTATGCTGCCACAACCTAGCTTGTGGCTTTTCGCCCTAATGGCTTTGCTAGTTTGTACTCCGCCTCTGTGGTCACCTTGTTTTCGACTCTTTGTTCCAATGTCTACCCTTGACCGAATTTCCTTCGCGCGGTGGCCTGGGTGCGGAAAGCTATTGGTTCATGCCGCTATGACTTTGTGTGGCCTTGGTGGAGTTTGACAACCCTGGTTGTTGTTTTCTCTAACCTCGATGATGTATGCCCTCAATGTAGCCCCACCACTCTCCTTGTCGGTTGACTATTTTCTGGTGGGTTGTTGGCGGAGTACAACCCAACTCCTTGGTGCCACCACCCCGACCTCTTCCCATGCTTTGAGGTTGTTGGCCCGTTGGCCTATGGGCTATCAAATGGGTGGGTCTAATGGCCCACTTAGGGCTATCAACTCCCTCATCTTCTCCTTTTATTTTATTTTATTTTTTTGTTTTAAAAATTAAACTCTTAAAAACAAAAAGTCCTAGCAGTCCTGCAAAAGAATTTATCTTTTGTTGTCGCTATACAATCCTCATACGACCTTCTACAATCCTACAAAAATAAAATTTACGGTCACGTACGATCACAGTTGAACTTGGCCCAGGTGATCCTTGTATGAACCTTCCTTGTACGAACTTGGCACCTATGCGATTTAGAGATTGGTTTTCAGTGTTTCCAACCCAAATACCATGTTAATATTCTTGTGAATCTAACACCCGACATATCAGTAACCTAGCAGATTATAGATCTACTGAATGAAAGCACAACTAAGTTCTAACTTGATTATCAGAAGCAAATTTCACACAACCAATCTCAATCACAATGTCACAAACAAATTCTTCCCAATTAACGATTCTTCATTAATATTCAAAACTTACTTGGGCTCTCATCCCAGGACAATGGCCCAACTGAGAAAGATTACAGATACAAAATGTCTTGGAATTGATCCAGTAGATTAGGCCCTTGATCAGTTCTCGATCCCCTTGTACTAATTTAGATCTCGAAGTTGCCCTCCTAGACTACCTCAGAGTCAGTGTGGAAAAAGTTGGGATTAAATCCCCAAAACGTGATTTTTTTGGTTGGCTGATTAAATCGGCCAATTTTTCCCCAGTTGAAAAGGTTGGGATTAAATAGGGACTTTTTCCAAAAAATCGTGAATGAAGTAGTTTCTTTAACGATTTTTTAAATTGTTTTTTTTGAAAAAAATGGGATTTTATTGAAAAAGTCGGGATTTAAAAAAAAATGAGTATTTTTGTATTTTTATTAAATTTTGGTGACTTTTTGCCGACTTTTTCAAAAAACTCCAGACTTTAACGACTTTTTCAACTTCTGGACCCTTGCTGATTTAATCCCGACTTCGACTTTTTCCACATTGCCTTGGACCCAACACACTAGATTATCGCACTCTTCACATGAGATGCCTCTCTCAATATCTTGTGTTGCTGTATGGTGCATCTTCTCCTCTCCTTAGCTTTGTTTTTATAACTTTACATTGAGCTAAATCCATAACCCTAATCTCCAAAGTGATGGATGGTCGAGATTAGATCACGCCTCACTTGAGATCAGCAATTGAGACTAAAACATGATCACTGAAGTAAATGCTTTATTTTCCCTAAGTTTACTTCAGCTCAATTAGCCAACATAATAATTATGTGATTTCCTAAGTCAAAACTTAGGCTTAGTTACAAAAGCAACTTGCTCACACTTGAGCAAGTGTTCTAAGGAGATGTGTGGGTGACTTCTTGCATGCCTAGACACAGGTCTATACAGAAGTACCTGCTCGAGCTACAAACATCAATGACACAGGAGAACAACAAATACTATGTTATATATTATTAATTTTTTTTTAAAGAAATATCAGATAATCATGTGAACATATGATATACATTTTTCAGTAGGATCATTAAGAAAACACTGCTGTTTGTGAAATGAGAAGCATGGATAAATAATGGTAACTTGTAGATGATGAAACATTATCAATCTTGTTATCTGTTCTCTGCTCTCCTCTACCACATTTTCTGTGAAAAATCAAGTGTTATTGGTGACAAAACCCTTTTATTTCTCTGCTGGGCATGCTCTTTTATGTCCCATTTGTCTGACATGTTGGGAATTATCCTTCCCACAAGTCAAACACCCGCAGATATGAGTCCTATGGGAAGGGTGATTAGCGTGATGTTGGGTTATGTCTGCCTGTGTCTGACTTGTGGGAAGGGAAAGTCAGCATGTTGACGAGTCCAATTTGTAGAATTTGTGATATGTAGTGACTCGAGAGTGGGGTTGGGGGGTGTGGCATATCAAGTATCTTAGGTGATAGATGCCCATTATAAAGATAGAAGATTATTATATGATTTACAAGTTTACATACAAACTTGTTCATGGACATAGAGATAAATATATTGTGGTTCGGTAAACAACTTGCCCTCCCACATAGAATGCTTTGTCCTCAAAGATGAAAAATCAAGTAGTAGAATCTGGTGCTGAAAACATTGCTGACATATCTGAAAAGATGCACTCCTTCCCTGATATAAGTCCAGAATATGCAGTATAATTGCTCAAAAGATGTGGAAGCAGGCCTTTGGATCTAAGGAAGCATCTAATTTCCGAAAGTTAATAGTAGAACCTCCTTTTGACCTCTAGTGTGATTTTTGAGGTGCAATTACATATGAAAATATTGGTTCACTAAATGATTATGTCCCTACAATAATAGAAAGCAAAATTTGCGCCTGAAACCACTTTATTCACAAAGTACTATTTGAACCAAGTAGACTAATCACTTCTTTGTCTAAAACATGAAAAGAAGGGTTTAGTTTCTTTTTAATTGATGGCTGCTTGGGATGGGGCCTGCTCTACAACATTTGCAAAGCTAAGAATTTTGCCATAAATGCTTTTGACTTCGTAGTGACTCTCTGCTAGAAGGCCCTCCCGTTTGGTCTTTGTTGAGATTACATATAAAAAGAGGGGGTTGATCGGAATAAAAACACCAACTAAAAGACCTGTGGTAAAAAGTGAAAGGCCAGCACTAAAAAAGTTTACTAGGGCTGAAACAAAAGTGTGCTATAGAGAGAGATGCCCAAGCATGAGTCCACTACATAGTGGCACAAATGTACATTAACATGAAAATATGGCAACCATAAAAGAATACCAATTATGTAGTGCCGGTAGGTGCCTTAGCTCAATCGTAATATGATTATTTTTACAAATAAAGTTTGAATTGTATATTCAATGTTGTGAGACTTGGGGGTCTTTTAACGTTCATCATATGATATAAATTTCATGTCTGCTTTTTGTTGTTCGGGATAGCAAATTGGCAATGAGAGTCGAGATGCAATTCAATCTAACTTCATTGGTAGCTTCCAATGCATGGTTGCGTTGATCGAGTTGTTTGTATATTTAGATATACTGCGATTTTAGATATTTTCTATAGATATGGTTCTTTTGCTCTTCTTTTCCTTTTTAGTCTAATTTGTGTGTTTGATGCATGAGAGATGTTTCAGCCTCAGCCAAATGAACTGGAGGAAACAGCAATGCAAGGTATCCTGGCTTGCTTGGAGGATGCAACACAATGTCTGAAGGAGAATAAGGTGGGGTTTTGTTTGTACAGACTCCGGGAAGTCCTAAAACCAGTCTGGGGATGAAGAATGAAATATTCTGTGCACCGAAATATTTATATGCATTATATAAACATTCTCAATTTTGTTTCTTATTATCCTTTCTCTTTCATTTATTTCAGGGTCTTCGTAACGTGCTTGATGTTTGGGAGTTTGTTCCTCGAGCCGTGAAACAACTTGCAGCTTGTGAAGATCTGAGAAGAGGTTCACAAACAATATCAAGGGAGGAGCTATGTAAAAGGGCTGATACAGTCAAAAACATCTATGAAACTGAATTCAAAAAGTTGAAAAAAATGGTTAAAAAAGAGTCTGATCCACAATTTTCTGGAGTGCTACATAGAAGCAACAAGGCATTATCAGAAAACATCGGAGAGACAGGTGATAATGATCATACAATGGAAGCAATCCCAAATGATGCTTCCAAGGATAACAGAGACTATGATAGTGATGATACTATAGTGATGGATGAGGATGAACTTGATCAAGCTGAAGCTGTTGCTTCCAAAAATGACTATTCAAAGATTTAGGCATTTCCAAAAGCTTTTTGTAGCTAATGTTCTATTTTACTTACATGCTGTTCTTCAGTAACTACAGAAAGTGGACAATTTTTTGTGTCATGAAGATGATGTAAAATGGACAACAAACTGAAAGAGGTTATGGTTTGTAAGAAGAACATCTACAAGGCAAATGAAGTATGTGGTAAATGTGTATAGAAACTCCTAAATTCTTGGAATTCTCTGCAATGTTGTACTTTGGTATAATAATTGGGTTTCAGAAATGATGCACAATGTAAAATTAAAGAGCCTAGAAAATTCTCTCACAAAATAAAATATCTTGTCTGATTTGTGATGTAAAAACAGATTTATCTATTTGTGAGAACTAGTTACCTTTATCAATATAAACAGATTTTGGTTCATCTATGCATATAATTGATTGGTTCTGTTAAGATGGAAGAATAGTTTAATTTGCACTCTAGTATTAGAGATAACTATTAAATAAATTTGTAACAGAAAATTACTTGACCCTTTGATTCTGGCAGGTACAATATCCGTCTTTGATTGCATTTCTTAATTTAATTTTAGAGGCGAGTAAAGCTAATCAGAGATTATCTAGAAGATTTTTCTTATTTATTGATGCTCAATGGATTGGATTGGATGAGGTGGGGCAAGGCAAGGGTGCGAGGATAGGGCATTCCAAGGGTTAGATAGCAGCGTGAATAGAGGAACCAAGCAAAAAACCTGTGCAGGTGGGGGCTGCAGCCTGACACAACCAATGGTTGCCACACCCTCACAGGGCCAGAATACCTTGCCCTTTAAGGATGTAGTACACGGTGGATCAAAACCAAAACCATTGGTAGACAAAATGGGTGGGGCAGGAAAGATTAAGGAGGGTGAAAATGCCCTAGACAAAGATGATTTAGGGCAAGAAGCACAAGAAACTTCAAAACTACGTTGTGGGGGAGCTCTCCCCTCCAAGTGCTTTGCTCTTGAAGTGCGCTCCCAGAGGGAGCATTCCGGAAGTGCTCTTAGGAGTGCTGATCCGAATTGGATCATTATATTGTTTGTCATCCATCTCGATGCATTTGGAGTGGAAAAAAATGGAGGAATAAACTCACAGGACCATTTTTATTGGCAGGACTCAGTTTGGCGAAATGAGGTCAGAAACCTTCTGGGAGCGTTTTGAGGCATCAAATGACAGTTTTTGGGGGTAAAACTTTGTTGCTTTGGCGCCACACCTTTTCATGATATTCTACACACAGAGACCTTTCCAACGACACAAGAAGTGCGTCAACCAAAGTCAGTATGCAAAAGTTATGCCATTCAGAAGTTGACCTCCATGTTTTCACACCTATAGTTCGGGAGGATGTTGTGTGTCATGTCCCTTATCAAACACATTAGTAACAAGGTGTTGTTACACAATTTTGTACATTTTTGACTAAGGAAGGGGACCCCACACTTTCGACTTAGTGACTTGGGCCAAATCGACTTTATGTAGCAGCTAGTGGAATGTGGGGGCCACCCACATGGGAGTTCGAATTAGCGATTTGATATACTTGGAGGGAAAATCGAATGGGTGGATGGAGGGGCCCACATGAGGCTAAGGTGGCCCAAGGAGTTATAAGGAGAGACCAGCTCTCATTTTGGTTTCATCTTTGACATTTGCAAACAACTACTCATCTGTTCACTCTACTGTTTAGTAAGTCTACCGGTTGTTTAGCCACGAGTCTCTCAAGCAAGAGATTCACTCTACTTCAGGGGGACCATCCGTGCCCGCCTTAGGGATGCTGTTCCACAAGAGTTTTAAGGAGTCCCGGGGTAGTGACATACACCAGCAGCCAGCGCAGAGCAAGGAGTGCGTATTTCTGGGCAGTCAGGAAACATGCAAAGGGAGATTGAGGCCAACAAAGATCATATTGCTTGTCGGGGAGTCAGGGAGCTGAGGTAGCACCACTAGACCAACATTTTCGCTGGGTTTTACAGCTAGCTGAGCTAGCATTCCAACAATTTGAACTGTTGGGCTGAGAGATAGTGCAGAGGTCATTCAACATATTTTCGTGGTGCTTGGGAGCAGATGATTTGGGCCAAGAGTTCATCCGAGAAGTCAAAGGTTGGATAGCAGGGGTGAACTTAGCATTTTGGAGTTTACAGGCAGTTTCCAGCAGGCCAAGTTTTGCAGCTACAACTGAGGTGTGGCTCCAAGGGGGTCGAAAATCAAAAGTCCAAACTAGCGAAAATCCCTTCTAGATTTTTCTGGGTTTTGGCCAAGGAGTCCGAGGTTAAAAGCATATAAATTTCTGGGCAGTTTTTGTGCACTTTCCAGCGATTCGAACTTCAGTAGAGCAACAGTTTTCTGGGTAGCGCAATGCAGATTGGTGCAGCAGCTGGGCAACCTTCAGCTCAACGATTTTCCTCCTTGGGTTTGGTTATGCTTGTCCATTGAGACAAGCCCAAGTGCACCATTTCATCATCTATTGTATTTGGCTTTAAGAAATTAAATAAAATGGCTCTGAAGTTTTCGATTTGCAGTTTTTCCATGGGTGATTGATGAATATTTCGTTTTTGTAATTTGCTGCATAGAATATTTGTTGTTATCACTTATATTCCTATTTAGAATCATTACAGCTATATCAGAGCCTAGTTCTTGGCTCAACTATGGGGATTGTCTCCTATGATAGAAGGGGACCAGTAGAACATCATCTACTGGAGACAAAGGCACAAAAGCAGAGAAAGGGAGTTAGAGACTACTCCAGAGACAGAGGACAGGGGAAAGCAATAGTAGAAGAGGAGGAAATGGAAGAACCCCAGAGCATGGAAGAGATGTCTTTCGACAGCCTTCTGAGGGCCCTAAGTGACTTGGCCAAGGGACAGAAAGACATGCTGGAAGAGATTAAGTTGCAGAGCAAAGAGAGGACCATGCCTAGAGGGTTGTTGTGTGGGGAAACTTCTGGGGCCTCTTAGCCATTAATTAATTCTTTAGAAGTGTATTCCTCGCCATTGTTAGACCTCAAAGTTTTATCTTTCTTTCGCTTAGGGTTTCCACTTCACATCTAAACTCCTTGAATTTCTCAAATACTTCATCCTTTTTCTTGAGAAGATAGAGCCATGTCTTTCTAGAGTGATCATCAATAAATGTTACATAGTAAAGATGACCTCCAAGTGATTTATTAGACATGGGCCCACACACATCATAATGTATGAGGTCTAATATTTCTTTAGACCTTGTTTCACTATTTGAAAATGATTTTCTTGTATGTTTTCCCAAAGAGCATCCCTTGCAAACTCCTTCACGGTATTTTTTAATATCGGGGATGCCATGAACTAGATGTTTAAGAGTGGGAATGACCTTGTAGTGGAGATGACCATATCTTCTATGCCATAGCTCAATGGGAGAAATTTCCATATAAACTACGGCTTGAGGAGGTGGTGTAATGACTTTGTACAAACTTACTTCACGAACTCGAATAACCCTAGCTTTGTCAATACTTGAAGATTCCCCCCAAACCAAGAATTTTCCATCAACAAAAACAATTCTATCTGCTTTATCTTCTAAGCAAGAAATTGAAAGCAAATTCTTTTTCAAACTTGGAACATATAGTATGTTGTTGAGATGTAGTCTTGCTCAATTCTCCAGCTTCAAAGATGTTGATCCCATGCCTCTAACAACATAGCTTTTGTTGTCTCCCAGTTCCACTGCATGGGAATATGGTTCCTTTGGTAGAGTTTGTAGTTGTTTACTTTCCCTTGTCATATGCCTTGATGCCTCACTGTCAATGATCCATGCATTATCATTACTGAGGGATCTTGTAAGTGCAGCTAAGAACCCTTGACTTTTGACCTTGTTGAATAAGTAGTAGACAATCTTCTTGATCCATCTTCCTGTAGAAGTGAATCCCCTTCTTTTTTTTCCCGGAAAGAAAAATCGTAATTTCCATTATCAAGAAAATTACATGCTGTAAATGCTCATGGCATATGCAGTGAGATGACTGTGGCCAACAGTAGAGTTGTAAAAACCTGTAACAAAATTTACAAAAACCCTGTTTGGGTAGTCTGATATGTTCAAATACTTATATAATTACATATTCAGATCGCTACCCAATATAATAACAAAATGACTGGAACTAGGGCTCATTTGCCCTTCGCAAAATTTGGTCTATATACGGTCTGTGGTAGTACTGGTAGACCTGTGCCTGAGTATGTTCTCTGATTAACCATTCTCCTCGAGGATGATTCGTTGCCTCTTTCAACAAGCTATCCGCGGCTGCATTGCGTTCCCTATATATATGAGAGCAAGAAACCAAGTCAAAAAGTGATTTTAAATATAATACATCATCCAATATTGTTATGAGTAAGCATGACATGTGTATGTGTAATTGAACGAATTTATAACCATCTTTGAGTCCCCATATATCTGTAATTATCGACAGTTTTTGGTAATGGCAAAGTATAGTAAATGGCACAGGGTCATAAGCTCTGCATAGTTGTTGGTGCCATTTCCCAGCCCCAAACTGACATGGAAGTAGTGAGAATCCGATTTGTGTAGGATGATGCCACCACCACACCCCCGATCTTGTGTTGCACCATCAAAATATGCCCAAGGGTTCCTTCGATCAATGATTTCCGGTGTAGTGTGCCGTGTCCCGATGTTTGATGGCTCCTCCATGGTCTCAAGGTAGTTCGTGCAGATTTTTGGGATGATGAGGTCCTAGTTGATGTATTTCCCATGGAAAATAATGCTATTTCTACTGATCCAAATGTGCCAGGACACAATCAGCGGCAGATTCCTTGTTTTCAGGGGTGAGCCATTATTCCACCAATTGTTCCAGGTAATGGAAATGTTTCTCCCAGACCATGTATGCATTATCTTAAGGATATGGAGGACGTGTCTAGACATTCTGAGTTGTCGAACAGGCAAGAAAGAGGTGATTGGAGGATTCCTCCTCATTCTTGCAGAGAATGCACCATGTTGGTCCAGAGAAAGCCCGCTTTCTGAGGTTGTTGCCTGTCGGAATTTTGTCCGCAATAATGTTCCACATTAGCAATCTGGTGCGGGGAGGGCTCTGAAGTTTCCATAGGTCCCTCCACCAGTTTTCTAGGACATGAGGTTTGTGCCTTGCATGTATGATTATGTATCCCGCCTTTGGGGAATATTTCCCATTCTGTGCAAGCCCCCAAATCAGCGCATCAGGCTCATCCCTTAATTTGACGTGAGATTCGGATAATGCTCACAAGTATGTCCTGTTAGCTCTGCTATGCATTTGTGTGTTTGGAGGACCAAATGACTACTGTAGCCGTGTGTCTTTTCAAGGAGGGAGCTCACAACAGTTTATTTCATCCTTTCACCTTTGTTTGTTGTATACCCTCGTAACCCCTTTATCTCTATTTTCTTCCAAAACCTTGTGTAAACCCATATTTACTTAAACCCCGGCTGCATGCGTTTCCTCTGTTTTCTTCTAAGTTTCTCCATAAACCCCGTATAAACCCTTTTCCCTCGGGCCCCGGTGCAAAGTTAACGCATCAGTCTGTGGTCATATAACCCTCAGCGCTAAGGTCTTAACCCTTCATAATGCCGCACATACAAACAAAATCAATCCTGTCGGGCCCTCACCTAGCATCACCCAAAGCAGGTGCGCGATTATGCACCGCCGTCCGATCCTCCGCTTTGTGATCCAACGTCATACGCTACCCCCGCTCCCGTAAACCGCACGTCCGATAGCTCGCGGAGAAAGCGGTTTCCCGCTGGACCCTCTAGCCACGTGTCACAATCTCACTGCATCGCATGTCCGCGTACGAATACCACCACAGCTCCCGAAGTGGTGCGGGGAAACCGCTTACCGCCCTCTCTCGTACATCCTCCCGCTTGTTAACCATCGCGCAGCTCCCGCTTCCGATAGCCGTCCGATCATTCCCGCCCGAGATCCAACGGCCTATATTCTTCCCGCGCATATACCTTCCGATAGCCCACGTAACCCGATCTCCGCCATCCAATCTGTCAGATCCGACGGCTTATAATCAATTGCGCCTCTGTGTCTTCCCATCGCCTCCCGCCATCAGATCTCGGCCGTCCGTCTAAGCCATCCAACGGCTAGCGTTCATTCTCAGCTCCTTGTTCGTTTTCCACACAATTGTCGTGTTTTTGGCAGTCCTGTGCACGCGAAGAGAAAGGGAGCCATGATCCGGTACTCTGTGCATTGAATCCCCAACAACCACATTTAAAGAGCAGTACGACCAAGGACGATAAGGACAACCTTGAGCATATAAACACGACATTTCACCTGTTCGTGAAGTACAACAGAGCAGGAGAAAGGTCATTTTGTCCATTAAAACAATCAAATTGTAGCAAAGACCATATCTGATAGTAAATGTGGTTGGTGGTCAGTGATGACCCCTCCACGCATAGGTTATGCAGAGCAATTTTGTAATCAACCTCCGTATATACCCAAAAACAGAATGTAAGAGGGTTGATGAATGTTATTTTTGATGTAAGGTTCAACTTCTGGACACTGTAACTACTATGATACCTGCAACTTCTGGTCTTTATTTTCAGCTAATGCAAGCTTCTTTTGCTGTTAATTGCTCACTTTCCACTTCTTCCTTATCCCAGGCTGTGCCTGTTATGCATTTTTCATGTGCTCTTGATGTTTAGCATTAGAGGGGCTGTCATCCCACCTCTGTGTTAGAATCTAGTTAGTATTATTGAATGTGTATGCAGGTTTCTGTTGTTTTAATGCCAGAGAGCTGTCATCCTGTCTGTGCATTAGGAAATAGATTTACAGACCTTTTAACTGGTTGCAGCTGGCCATCACAGGGTCTTGTGCATCTGCTGGTGTGATCAGTATTCTCCATCATCACATTTTCCTTAAACTGTGAGTAATTGGTGGTCTAAAGCCTTGTAGTCTGGGGGTGTTCACCCATGTCTGGGGTTAAGCATAGTAGAAGTGGTTATCTGGCTTGAATACGCATCATACCTTCCATTCATCCTCCATTTTCCAACATTTTTGTTGAGTTTGTAATGTTCCCAAGCATCTCTGATATACAACCTAGGAGAGTTTCTTGGGGTGATAACATGTCCCACAGTCCTCGAGCCATCTATTTGGGATGTCTAAATTCTCCCCTAATAACCAAGCTTGCTTGAAAACATATGTGTTTTCTTGGTCACCAATCTGTGCAAAGAAAAAGATTTCTCTATGATTTAGAAATTCTATAAGGGCCCGAGGAAGTAGATGTGCATTCCCACATCCAATCCAAGGATCAACACCGATGCGCGCCTCCTCACCATTACCTATCCGCCAAGTGAGTCCTTCTCTGATTGTGTGGAGGGTGTTCAGAACTACCCTCCAGATGACCGAAATGTTCTTTCGGTTCCAGATAGGAAGTCTAATCCAGTCCGACAGTGGAGTCGGCCAGATGTATTTGAAGAAGATCACATCGGTCCACAAGCTCCTATGCTTCAGGAGCATCCATCCCAGCTTAGTGGCAAGTGCCTGGGCGAAGGCAGATAAATTTTTTAGACCCCACCTGCCCCACTTTTTTGGCAGGGCAATGCTGCTCCATTTTACCCAAGCATATAGCCTCCCCTCTTTGTTTCCTTTCCATAAGAAATTGCAGCAGATTCTCTGAATCCTATGAATGATTCCTTGTGGGATCCAGGCCAGGGACATCCAGTATACTGGTGTTGCTTCTAGGACTGATTTAATGAGTACCAACCGACTAGCTCTGGAGAGTAGCTGATGGCTCCAGAGATTGAGTCTTCTTTCGATCTTAATGATCAACCAGATCCAGTCCTCTATTTTGTATCCATCTGGTTTTATCCTGAAACCAAGATACTTCAACCCATCCTTAAGGGCCAAAATTTGGAATGGGAAATTTTGCAGTGCGAGGTTGATTTCCTGTTGAGAACATCTAGAAAAGGATAAGGTAGATTTGATCTGGTTGCAATCCATCCCGGTGGTAGAGCTAAAGAGGCTTAGAGTCCCTGAGAAGGTGAGGATGTCTTGAATCCCACCATCCAAGAATATGAGGATGTCGTCTACAAATAGTAGGTGGGTCAGAGAGCATTGATCTGTGATTTTTAGTCCTTTGAGGTTCCCAGCATCCTTCTATGCGGCAATCCTTTTGTTGAGGCCTTCCATAACCAGGAGGAACAGGAGGGGGGAAAGAGGGCATCCTTGTCTGAGTCCCCTCTCGGCCCGGAAGGAGTGGGAGGCAGAACCGTTGATAAGGATGGCGAAGGAGATTGAGTTAATGTAGCACATGATCCATCGGATGAAGGTCAGGGGGAAACCTAAGTGGGTAAGTATCATTTTGATATATAGCTAGCTAACCTTATCAAATGCCTTGGAGAGGTCGATTTTGAGCATCATTCCTTTGAGGTTTTTCATCTTGATGGAGTGAAGAGCCTCTTGTGCAGTTCCAATGGCCTCATGGATTTGCCGATTTTGTAGGAAGGCAAACTGCTCCGGGGAGATATGCTCCGATAGGATGGGTTTAATGCGGTTGAGGTTATTCATCTTGATGGAGTGAAGAGCCTCTTGTGCAGTTCCAATGGCCTCATGGATTTGCCAGTTTTGTAGGACGACAAACTTCTCCGGGGAGATATGCTCCGATAGGATGGGTTTAATGCGGTTGCCTATGATCTTGGCGATGATCTTGTAGAGGCAATTGCAGAGGGATATAGGCCTGAAGTCATTAAAATATGAGGGGGAGTCCGATTTGGGGATAAGGGCAATGAATGTGGAGTTGATGGGATCATGTAATCTGCCCTGAACTCGACATTCTTCAACCATAGCTAGAAGGTCATGTCCAGGAGTGTCGAAAAGGTAAGGTAAAATTCCATCGGCCAACCATCTGGACCTGGGCTCCTATCTCTTTTGAACCATTTGAGGGTGCTTTCCAACTCCCCCAAAGTCACAGGTTTAGTGAGGTCCTCCAAGCTACCAGGCTCTACGAATCTAGGGAAATGCCTAGCAAGACGGATGGTATCAGGTAGTGTAGCACCAGGAGGGGATTTGAGCAGATGTTTGAAGTGCAGGATGCCTAAGTTAGAGAGATGAGTGTGAGAGTTGGCCAGCGCACCACCCTCAGATGGGAGCTGCCAAATTGTGTTGCTGACCTTCCTTCCATTTGCAAATTTATGAAGAATTTTGTGTTGCCATCCCCCGCTTGTAGCCAAATGGCCCTGCTCCTAAGTCTCCAAGTCTCCTCCCAAGCCAGAAGAATCTTAGCTCTCTGTGCTTCTATCTCCACTAGCTGTAATTTGGAATCTATGGTGTTTTAACCCCTGCCCTGTTCGTCTGTGATATTGGCAATCAAATATAATAACTCAGAGATGGCCCGATCCTCCTTGACTTTCTTCTGCTTGACCCAGTCAATCGAAAGTCGTTTAAGTTGGTATAGGTTATTGCAGAACCCAACGACCTTCATCTCTCAGCAGGGAGGGGGTGAGAATTCCAGAAGTCCATGACCATCTTGAGATAGTCAGGGTCCATTAGCTAGGGCTAGTTGAACTTATATGGGCCCCGAGGCTTGTCTGAGGCATCCGCTAATTCCAGGTAAATAGGTGAGTGATCCGATATGCCACCCGAGCCCACCCATTGTCTATAGTTGTTTAAAGTCATCAACAACTCTTCATGGATCAGGAAACAATCCAGTCTTCTTCCTAAGGCAACCTCTCTAGTTCTTCTGTTATGCTAGGTTGGCATTTTCTTATTCATAGGGACGTCAATGAGGCCTTTCCGATCAAATATGGAGCTCAGCTGATCCGAGAGAGGATTGAGTTGAGAGTGGTGACCCCATGATTCTTCGTGGCCAATGGAGAAGTTAAGGTCACCTCCCAAAATAGTGGAAGGGTTGGTCAGTGGTCCATTCAGAAGATGATTCCAGAAATCCAGTCTATTTTGATAGGGAGCATAGATATTAATGAATATAGATCTATTTGCCTAGAGCTGTAGTGAAGAGATCCATGCCAAGGAATCCGAGACCTCCCCAAGATGCGATCACTCTAATGGTCCAAGGATTTATCCCGAGGGCAAGGCCCCCAGATCTGCCAGCTGCATCCATGGCTTGAAAATGCCATCCAGGTAGTATACTCAGGAGTATTTTAACAATTTGGTCAGAGGACCCTAGAGTTTCTTGTAGGAATATAATATCATAGGGTTCGCATGATATGAGTCTCTTGAGAGCTAGTTTCTTTTGAGGGCTGGCCAAGCCTCTACAGTTGAAGGAGAGCCATTTCATCGGGAAACCATGGAGGGGGAGTCTGCTGCTCTAAGCACCCATTCAATTGTGTTTTGACGGCCCTGGGCAATGTCAACCCCGACAATTTTGATAGCTTTGGCGAGTTTGGAGGGCCGCCCTCTAGCAGGCTTATGATCGGAGGGGGCATGGATGATACCCAGTCCCAGGGACTCGGGTGTGGAAGGCCTGCGGGGTCGAAGGTTATAGGCATGAAGGCCCTTAGGAGATTGTTCAGATGAAGGGTGGTCGACCAGGCTCGATATCAGCGGAGGGGTAGTGGAGTAAATAGGCTGGGGTTGATTCAAGGAGCAATTAATGGGGTCTGAATTGAAGCAGGTGGAAGGAGGAAGTGATACCATAGAGACAGATAAATGATCAAAATGAAAGACAGAGGAGAAGGGAGTAGAGACAGTACTCGAAGACGGAGCTGCTTCCGCCGCAGATTTGGATCTGGTCTTGGGAGGAGATGGAGGCAGCATCTGGGAGGCACTGGAAGTTTGGACAGTGTTCCCAGTGTCATCCTTAGTGAGATCCGGCTCTAGGGGATGCACATCCACCATCGACTCTTTTGAATGCCTTTGCGACGAACCCATTGCAGCCGGGACTGATTTCAAGAGCAGGGGGCAATCCTTGTATAGGTGTCCAACCTTCTGACAACGACGACATCGGAAAGGCACCCCCTCATTTTCCAGGTTTTGCCTGCATGCATAATGTCGCCAGAGCAGGGTAATTTTCTCCTCGAGTCTAGCTCTGGTATCCAGTTGCACCAAAATTCGGGCCATGGTCATGATCCCAGATGATTCAAAGGATTGGTCATGATCCAGGTAGGTTCCCAGGTCATCCCCAATTCTCTTGAAGATCGAGGGGGTCCAGTACCCGACAGCCGAACCCATATTGGACCAGCTCCAAGTTGTTCATGCTCTGGATCAAACAAGGGGTCCCAACGCTTCAACAAAACTGGCGCTAACTCAATATGCCAAAATTTGGAGAGGATCCAGTCTATGTATTCCTCCCGGTGGAAACGAAGGGCGAACTAGCCCCTTGCCAAAACATGGATGATGGGGAGCTCTTTGAGGAGGGAGCCCCAAATTTCCTCAGTCCAGAGTTTCAACCGTTCCACAGAGTAATTCCTCCCTCAGACGCGCCCAACCAAAACCTTCTTGGCAGTGTTGTTCACTTCTCCCATCGTTAGGTCCTCACCCAGGGCTAGCTTAATATCTCTGTCACTAGCCCTAAGGCACCTTCCCTTTTTTTGCTTGTTTGTGCACCTGGCCATCGGGAAATCCTTCAGTAGTCCACGGATCCTTGGTTAACTGTTTGCAGGGTGGAGGGGGTGGATTTGGGGGTGGGAATGGGGGAGCTAAAACAACCAGAGTGTATAGGAGTGTTAGGGTTAGGGTTAGGGATAGTAGGGTTTGTTGAGCCACCACAGGGGTGAGGGTTAGGGTTAGGGACAATAGGGTTGGTTGAGCTACCAGGGGGGTGAGAGTTAGAGTTAGGGGTTTCTAGTTGCGAACTAGGGATGGGAGCGAAGTCGGGAGGGGCAGAGACGAGAGGTAGTTGAAGGAGCGACGCATTGAAAGATGGAGATGCTTGTAAATAGGAGCCAAGAAGATTCAACCTTGCCGGGGAGAGAGGTGGGCAATCCAGCCTAGGGTCGTCTTCAAGATGAACAATGGATGTATGGGCAGCAGATGGATGAGTTCTACCAAGAGCAGAGCAAGAGGATGACAGTGGATGCCTAGGAGCATCAGAATGACCTGGGAGTGACACGGCACGGTGCAAAGTTCTGTTGGTTTCAAGGGAGTGGGGGACTGTTGATTTACCCGCCCCCTCCATGTTAGGTGCAGCTCGTGACCGAGGGCACGCTGTCGGGAGAACGAAAGATCCATCGATACCTTGCCTGAGAAACAAAAAACGTAACAGAAGGTGCGACGGTGCCATTCCAAGGTCAGAGAACCAGCCAAACCAGACCGTCAGCGGTTAGGCAGCCGGGTCAGAACTGCCATGTGATGGGCACCACCCGTGGTGTAGTTAGGGTTTCGCTAATCCATCTAGGGTTCCTCCAAGCGCTCCAGTCTATTCCTTGGTTTCTATGGCATCCTCACTCTGTTTCAATCTTGTGTAAAAATGAAACATTTTCCATCCAAGGTCAACGAATCCCATTTTTATCATAGAGGGAATAATCATTTCCTTTAAGCCAACGAAGTGATCTTCAATCTTTTTCAACCTTAGCTCTGATACCATGTTGAGAAATCAATGCTAGTAGGATTAGGGTTAGATTTCTCTTTCTTGATAATTACTTGTGAATTATGTTGGCTTCTTTTACTGATTTGTTATATTATCTTTCATCAAGCAATTACCAAACTATACGTGGATGAAGGTCACAAAAACATAAGACACAATATGTAGGCACTCTACCAGGGCAAAACCCAGGTAAAAATCTTTTCCTTCAATAGTTTTCCTTGACTCTTCAACTTAGACAAAGGCCTCCTCCACATCAAGCCAACCTCTCCTTCGATCCAACCTTCAACCTCGCAACAATAGCACTTCGACCCTAACCACTTCGACTTGGCATCTTCTGACATCAACAACAACTTTGACCTTTATTAGGAGACCTTGATCTCCTAAACCAGCCCACATGAGAGAGAGAGAGAGAAAAATTTTGATTTTCTTCTTCCCTTCCTCCTTGACCAAACTTGCACTCCTTTTAGCCCCTTCCTTGAACTTCACACTTCTTCCCAGCTTCCATATTCTACCTTCCAAATATCGAACTATGCTTGAGAGAACGAGATGCTCAACAGAAGTCAATCTGCGTTGTATATATAACCTTCCAATGAGATTGAATTTCTTTCCTTGAGGCCGAATTGATCTTCTTGAGGCCGACTCGGTGTGGAGGTTACATAATTTATTTTTGACTCGAAAATAATTCTTTTTACATCGTTCGAAAGCCCAAGAAGGGTCTCATAAAATATACAATGACTCTAATGAATCTTTATTAATCCTAGGAGTCCACAGTGGGGACTTTGACTAATAAAATGATGACCCAAGCATGAAACCCATGCTTTAATAAGTCATTGTAACAATAATAAAAATTCTTTTGACAAATACATTTTATGAAGATCGAACCTAGTTACATTTTTCAACAGAAAGAAAGTGAAGCGGCTTCACCTTTCAGTGGGATTTTCTCTCAAAAATAATTTTCGGAGAGAATATCTTGTGTCTTATGTGTGTGTGTGTGATTATTTTGTCGTTCTCTACTTTTATGCATAATTTATATTCACATGCATGCACTAATTACAATTAAATACATAGATCTTAAAATTTAATAAACTATAATAGTATAAAATTTCAATATTTAATATATTATTATCAGATATGTTCTGATGAAGTGTCCAATGGAATATTCATGACAATTTACAGAGAATTTGGTATTAGAGAAGGTTTCTTTGGGTCTTTGTGGATATTTGCAGGGGATTTAGCTCAGTGGGTTGAAAATTGTAAACCCTAATTATGGCTGATGAATCTGTAAATGAACCTCGTGATCCTACAGAGGTGAGGTTTTCGCAACTTGAACAACAAGTTGCAAATATAAACTGCAATGTAAACCTCCTCATAGCGGCCTTAAGCAATAAGTTGGGGATATTTGGAAAAGATGGGGTTTTGAATGCAAATGACAAATCAAAAGTGGATCGAGAGATCAGGATGACATAGAAAACCAACTGAAGAAAGAACCCAGAAAATATCAACCTAGTTCGAGTGTTGTGAATCAATCTTTGTTCAAAATGGAAGCAAAAGTCGATATCAAGTCGTACCACGATGAGATCGACACTCTAAAGTTGAACCACTGGTTGCAACAACTGGAAGTTTATTTCAGCGTCCATCAGATTGAGAAGGGAAAAATATCTAATTCGTGCGGCTTAAATTAGAGGGCCATGCACTAACTTGGTGGGAGAGCCACACAGAAACACTGGGTTGGAGGGAGAACCTCCAATGACTAAGTGGGAGGATTTCAAAATCCTCTTTAAGTCACAATTTTATCCCATTGGGTACGTGGAGGACCAGTGGAATAGGTGGCATTACTTCAGGCAAAAGTCGAGCCATAGGAGTACACCACAAAATTGAAAAAGATGGCTATAATGTTGGGTATATCTCCAAAGAACCTAGATTAGCTCAAGTATTTTGGGGGTCTGCACCACCATCTGCATGAGAAAGCGATGTTGTTCAAGCCCAAATTGGTGGACGAAGCTTGTGTACAGGCACCATACCTGGAGAACATAGGCCTGAAAAGAGCATAATCAAGTGTATCGAAGAAGAAGGAGCAACATGAACCTTCTAAGGAGGGGAAGAAGAAGCAAAAAGGGGGAAAGATAAAAAGACGAAAACCATACCACACCATTGCAAATATCCTAACAACCATTGCAACATTGATGTCCATATAGAGGAGAAGCGCTGGAAGTTGCATTCAGAGCTAAACCTGAAGAACAAGAAGAAAGATAATAAGAAGAATCTCATGACCACTGATTTGAGCAACCAAGTTGAAAGCAACACGGACGTGGATGAGAAGATTGTTTGTACATCAATGCAGAAGGAGGTGAATCTGAGTAGCCTTCAACAACAAAAAGAGAAAGGAATGACCACACTCTTCCATATAAAGATACAGGTCAAGAAGACAAATATTGATGCTCTGTTTGACTCAGGATTTCAAGCAAATCCCATTGCAGTAGAGCTGGTCAAGAAGTTGGGGTTGGAAGTTTGTGATCATCCAAACCCATATCCATTGGGATGGGTAAATAAGGATGCAGAGTTAAAGGTAACAAAACAATGCAAAATTAGATTTGCTATTAGTGTTGATTTTATTGATGAAGTAGATATGGATGTGGTTCACCCTGATGTATGTGGAGTCGTGTTTGGGAGTCCATACATGATGCAATATTCATGAGGAGAGCTAACTAGTACCGAATCATTAAGGATGGAAAATCATTCATCATCAACACACACAAATGCATGTCGAAAATTTCACTGGTAAGTGCCAACAAAGCCAAGAAATTGATCACTTCTAGCAAGAAGTATGTTTTATTGTTTTTAAGAGAAAGTCAGTCTGAAGAGGAGTCAATAAGAGGCAAGGCATCCCTGGAGGGGTGTACTAAGAAACAAAAACAACAATTGGAGGAGTTGTTACATGCATACAAGGATGTGTTCCGAGAGCCTAAAGGGTTACCACCTAAGAGAGAAGTGGAGCACGAGATCCAACTATTGCCAAACTCCCCATTGCCAAATATTGGGCTGTACAGAGAATCTGTTATAGAAGCAAGTGAGGTGAAGAAAAAGTTGGGCGCATGCTGGAACAGGGTGTCATTTGACTGAGTACATCACCATTTGGGTCACCCATCATCATTGTGCCAAAGAATGATGAGACTTGGCGGATGTGTATAGATTACAGGGCATTGAATAAAATCACGTTCAAGAATAGATATCCCCTACCTAGGATAGACGATCTGCTAGATCAGTTGCAACAAGAAAAATATTTCACCAAACTGGACTTGAAGTCTGGATATCACTAGGTTCGAGTCAAAGAAGAAGATACATGGAAGACCGCCTTCAAAACCAGGAAAGGTTTGTATGAGTGGTTAGTTATGCCATTTGACCTATGTAATGAAGCAACTATGTTTATGAGATTAATGAATGATATACTGCGCCCTTTTATAGATTCATTTGTTATTGTCTATCTAGATGATATACTAGTATATAGTGCTACCTGGGAGGAGCATATTTCACATTTGACGCAGGTGCTGGAAACATTGAAGAAGCACCAGCTGCTAGCAAATCTCAAGAAGTGTGAGTTTGTGCAGCAGTCCTTGGTGTATTTGGGGTATGTGATCGGTGGAGAAGAGCTGAAGATAGATCCTTCCAAGATGGAGGCCATCATGAAATGGTTGGTGCCTACTAATGTTTTTGAGGTCAGGAGTTTCATTGGGGTAACACAGTACCTGAGAAAATTCATAGCCTCGTTTTCAACGGTAGCAACACCACTCCACGCCATAACAACAAGAGTTTCTAGTGGGGAAAAGGTCAGCAAAAGGCTTTCAAAGAGTTAAAGAAGAAGATCAGTCAAGAACCAATTCTGGCATTACCAAAATTACAACGACCTTTCGAAGCAGAGATAGATGCGAGTTGTGTTAAAATTGGCAACCAGGGAAAAAAATTCATGTGGGTCATCTTATACATGGTTGATAATATTTTTATTAGATTCCTCTCGTCGAGAGGTGT